>VZTE01003327.1:141110-172616 GCA_013397775.1 Eulacestoma nigropectus | reverse complement strand
GAGTTGTTATCATTTTTAACATTGTCGATCTGCTCTAAATTTAGATCTGTCCTAAACACACTTTAGCCTAACATCCATTATCAGTTGCTGCTTCATTATTTAATACAGTTCCCATGTTACGAAATTTGTCTTGGTTTGTGTTTGCTCTAGCATTTTCCTTTCTTTTTGTGCTTCCTTGTATTTTAACCAAATGAAATGTTCATTCTAGAAGTAAAGTATTTGAAGGGTGAAGCTTTGTAAGATGTAATTTTGTATTGTTGTAACCAGGTCTTCAAGGTTTATATATTTAAAGAGCTGGAATTTTTCTTCCATGCTGCAGCAATGAGCAAGTATTCCCATCCTTTATCCTATAAAGGCAAGGTACAGTTTTCCTGAGCATTGGTACAAACATTCCCTTCTTCATTAATATTGCTGATGGTTCAATCATCAGCATCAAGTTTCCTTTCTCCTATTACAGGACAGACTCTTCACAATAAACCCTGACTTCCTGACAAATTTTCAGAGCTTGGAACTTCTTTTTCCATTTAATACTGTTGTTTCTGGCAACTGACTTGTAACTGTGTAATGGTGTCCAGTTGAAAGTTAATAATCTCATTTGCTTTTCAGTGTGCTTTGCAGCAGGCTGTGGACAGATTGTCAGTTCCCCTTAGCTAGCAGTGCTTGAGGTGATCGCTTCTGTCCACTGTGTGTTTGCCAAAAATGAAGCACCAATCCATCGCATGTTTTTTTTTTTCCCCTCTGTGTAGTAATATTGTCTTGACCTGTGGAGCTTAGCACAGCTTGCTTGACTGGTTTTAAGCTCAACATGGCTTCCTGCTGCAGGATTTCGGAGACAGACAGTCCTGACTGCAGTGTCAGAGTCTGAGCTCCAGGTTGTGTGCAATCTTCAGAAATTGAATTGATTTATCCAGGGATAAGTACAGGTCTCCTAGTGGTTTCCCTAGGGCTGCTGCTTTGGGCTCCCACTGCAGTCTGGTTCTTTTTCAGGCACTGACAGTGTCGGGGAGGCTGGTCAAGATCATCCCTGGATCTGTCACAACCTCAAAACCGCATTGTGCTTCTCATCTCATCCCAGACCCTTCTTATTCTCTTCCTCTGCCTGACTCATCTGGCAGTTGCTAAGGGTACCACGTGCATCACTTTGCCAAATGACCGAGGTCCTCTTCATTGCTGCGAGCAAGTTTCCACCTCATTTGCTGCTTAAACATCTCCATTCCAGTGGGTCTCAATGTACTCAATATCATAACATTCAACTCCTTCAGTCTTCCAGGTGTGTGTAAACCCACACTGTTCTTTCCATCAGTTCTTCTCGGGGTCTGATATTTGAGAATTGCACAGGGCAGAAAGCGCTTGGACACACGCCTTCGGTGTCTGGCGAGCTGGTCCCAGGGCACACAAGTGGCTGAAAATGCACTTCTGCCTGATGGACCCCCTTGCTCAAATCAGGCCTCTAGCAGCCAAACCACCTGCTTGTGGACTCACCCCTGCCTTCTGGCCACTATACGTGCATGGATTCAGCTGCTGCTCTCCGAGAGGAGTATGGTGGGGACAGTATTTATTTTGCAAGCTCCAAAACCATTTTTGTGTGCAGTAAAGTGTAACAAGTAGTTACAGTGGAAAATAGCTGGAGAACCCTTTTTTAGTATAAGCTTCTGTATGCATATTAAGTATGCTTATATGCATGTAAAAAAATAGTGAAAATATATTATTATGTGTCTACATGGTATTTTTGGGGGGTATTTTACAGAGGGATTATGGTCTGTGGACCATATTTTACAGTTAGAAAATGGCAATTAAGTCACTGTGCATATTTATTGATGAGAATTGTATGCTGGTAGGTGAAGGTATTTTAGGGGTATTGATAAATGGCCTGCAAAATGAGGTATATCCAAATAGGCAAACTGCTGTGCATGGGTGTGTTTAGGTGCAGTCTTTGTTAGTCCACTTGTATATGCTGGTGTCACTAAATGGGCACCTTTGCATTCAGTTGCTGCTGCACACACATGCACAGAAGCAGATTGAGTATAATAATCTCTTTGTCATTTACTTTGCTAATTTGCTGTTAACCAGCTCTCTGTGTGTATTTGATTCATCTGTGGAGTTTAGCAGTGACATTTTATGTGTTTGGCAAAGTGAGGTGCATTGTTTTGAAGAGACAGCTGTCCTCTGTGCCTTGCTGGCCCAGATGTGACCCGCACTGGGTGCTGCAGGGTCCAGCTGGGCACTAAGGCAGCGGCAAGGACAGGCACAAAATAGCCACTGCTTGGGAACTGGGATCTTCTCCCCATCAATCTCTGTATTTCAGCAGCTGAAACTCACCCATCACAGATCTTTTTCTCTAGGAGTGTATGTATCCATCAAGCTTGAAAGGTTTTTTTTTTGTTTGTCCGGGCAGATCTGAGGTTTTTCAAGAAGATATGACATTAATAAATTTTAGGTTCTCGTGTCTGAGAAATACAAAGCAGGAGCTTCATTTCTCGAAGTTTGGGTTAGGACAGTGTGATATCAGTGGGGAGCTGTGAAAGATCATCACTTTTTTGAAGAAGAAAGATACTCCTGTATTTTGCATAGAGACACTGAGGGGGAAAAAAGATGAAGGAACTTCTTGGGTTCTCTGGGGACTAGCAACAATAAAGGATTCTATAGATGAACAGACTTCTTTGCAGCATTGAAGCCCTGTTTGTGTACCCTGAGCTTCACTTCATATTGTGTGCAACTTGCAGTAAAGGAATTGCCTTACCAAGGAATAAATGCGGTCTCTTTCTTGGTTTAAGACAAATTTGGAGGAAATCTAAATGAACATCCCTCTGTTAGAAGGCAGATTTCAGCAGCCCCTCCCCCACCAGGTTCGAAAAGAAATTCCTCGGAGGAAAGTGAAAAAAACTATTTATTTAAGAAGCAAAGTGCACACAGGCATGGAGAACAGAATGAATAATGTTAAATAATAAAACCTCTCGCTGCGGAGAAGACCTGGGAAGATTTCAAAGTCTGTTCTGTGGGTGTGGCTCTCTCCTCTCCGGAGCTGGGGAGCTGGAGTTCGGCGTAGGCCCCTCCAGGCCAGGGTGTAAAGCCTCCAGGCGATGTTCTGGTGTTGCTGAACAGTCCAGATGAGAAGAAGAAGAAGAAGCCAAAATCCCAGGACAGATGTGCCCTTGCTCCAGTTACGAGCAAGAAGCTAGCTAAAAAGCAAGAGAATGCAACCCTCTTCCCTGCTGCAGAGAGCTGAGAGCTGGGAAAAAAAAGGAAGGTGCTTTCCTTGGCTCTGTAGCAGCAGCAACGCAGGGGAGTGTGTGTCCTTGAGCACAAACCGCTCTGAAAAATTCACCTGGCTTCTGTCCCCCCACTCCTGAGAAACAGCTTAAAGACACAGGAAGGCACAGGATTCATGTCTGGCATAGGGCAGATGATAGGGAATACAGTATCATACAGTCGCCCCGGGACAGTCTCTTAGCAATCTCTCTAGGCAATCTCTGTCAGTAAAGGGTGCAAGGCACCTCTGTGCTTCATTACCCTTCTCTCTGCTTTGCTCTCCTTCTCCACACTCTGGCATTTGCAGCTGCTACCAAGCAACTGATTTGTCGGTGGGATAGTCAGAAAGTGGGACTACCCTGAAGTTATGGCAGAGGGATGGCCAAGAGGCTGAACACTTTGTTTGTCTTGGACCTCAGAACACTTTTTGTTTTCTCTGTTTCTGTAGAAAAAATGTCGAGTCAGGAATGGTGTTATAACTTTCTCTGGATTATAAATGGTTCTTAAAAAATCAGAAAACCCAAATCCTGGGTTAAATCAGGTTTGTTTTGACATTAGTTTCTCAGTGTTTGTCCTTTTTCTACATGTTTAAATTCAGATATTTACTGGTTTGAACTGAAATCACACCGTCCCTTTGCTGCCTTTCTTGACTGATTACATCAGCATCACAACCCCAGAAGACACACTGTCTCCTGGAGGTAGGCACTGGACCTGAATGGTAGTGTCCTCCTTATTGTGCCCTGAAGCCCTGGAGCTGCAGTTCCTTCTGGTTGCATGCCAGAGGCAAGTGCACGTGTCATACACCACGCTGCTCTGATCCAGGGGTTGTTGCCAGGGCTCAGCAGAAAGACTTCCAGCTGAAGGAGCAGTTACTGAAACCTACTGGGGACAAAATTAAAATGAGAAAATCACCTGTTGTCTTCAATGCTGTGTGATTTCAGGGATGTGTAAAGAGGAAGGATCCTTAATTAAAAGCTTTCAGAAGTCTTAATGAAATCAGGTGTCTAATCCTGGAGGTTGAGCTGCTTCTGACTAGGTAAGGCATATTGGCCTCACATGATAAGAAGGAACTCCATTGAAAATCAGCTCTGGTTTCACCTGAATGAAAGTCTCCAGAGATGGAAAGGGGTTTGAATAGTAACAACACTCAAAGTTAGCCACAGCTTTTTGGTAGTGCAGTTGTATTATTAGAGCACAATTTGGATTATGTTGCCTCTATCAAGGCAAGGTCCAGATGCAGGAGTCAAAACCCGTCAATATATGTCAGCAGGTGAAGCAAATGGTTGTCTCAAATGCACATTGTCTGCTTCATGCAGACATGGAGGGGTGGATGGATGGATGTGCCCATCAGTGCATGTTTTTTTTTAGCTATTGTGCAGCCCCCACATTTTCTCTTCTTTCCTTCTCCCCAAACAACCTCCATGAATCTAATTTTTGTTCTTTGATTGTTGGCAACTGTCAGTGGAAAAACAAAAAAGTAATTTCTTTGTCCATTTGTCTCGATGTTCTGCTCTCTCAGGCCTTAATCTGCAGTTTGCACCCTGCCTGGGTGTTCCTTCACTTGGGTGGAAGTGCATGTTCATGTAACCTGCCAAGTATTACCGCAAGTCCTTCAGAGGGCAAGAGGCATAAAAAGGGAAAGGAAGCTTAACAAGCTGGGAAAAACTGCCTGTGGGAATCGAAAAAGAAGGCAGACATATCAGGAGCAGGTATAGTGCCGTACTTTTAGCTCAGTTTTATTTAAACCAGCCAGATTTTGAGTTCATATCTTCTGAACTAGTAATGTGCAGCACACTGGAAGTAATATAATATCCATGTATCACACGGATATCTGCACCAGCCAATATTGCTTTCATGTTTATGGATAAAAGTGACAGCTGTCATATATAGGTGGAATGAGTGCATACTGGCTTTTTTTTTTTTTTTCTTTTTTGTTGAAGTAGTTCAGGACTTGGTTTGGAACAATCCCATTTCTCCAGAAGTTGTGGGTGGTGGCAGAGCACAGGAGATCACAGAGAAGCAGTGACACACTGTGCATCCTTCATATCTGTATTCTACTGAGTAGCTGCTGTTAAAAACAAACCAAAACAAAAAAAGCTCCAGAGATCAGGAGAAGTGTTGACCTGCGTGTGTACAAGTCCCCTGCTTCCTTCCTTAATCTATTTGTGGGTCAGAGGAACAGCCTCCCTCTTTCTCCATTTATGCCCCTATCTTGTAAGTGGTGTCTAATGGGGACACTTCATCTTTGGAAACACAGATGTCAGGAAGAGATAATACCCTGAGCTCATGTGGATGGAATTGCATTAAGAGAATGTCTTACACCTAACTACCCTGGTGTGGTGTGATGGAGAGACAGAAAGTTTCATAAAGTTTGAAGTTTGCTCAGTTTCTTGGTGGAAGAAGGAGAGGGGTTCCAGAGCTTCAGCTGGGCACCTCCAAGGGTATGAAGAGCATATGGGATCTCTTCTCTGATCAAGAAAGGAGCAAAGGTTAGAAGCCAGCACCAGACATGAGCTCATATTTTTGTAGATGAAGTGGAAAGGAGTAACCAAAAAATCTGGGAGGAGCTGGTATTACAACACAGGCTTCTAAAAGTAGTTGTTAATCAGAGCTAATCTGTTTAAGGAAGTAAAATGATGAAAATACCCCTGACTTGTGGATGGAAAATGTCTGTTACCACAGATGTAACTCTCTTTTTTAATTTAGCAATTCACAAACTTTCATTCCCACCCCTCTCCCCCAACAAAATCCATGGATCAAAGGAGTAGAAAGTTGTGGCTCAGCCTCACTGCTGCTGAGGCTTTGAAATAGCGAGTGAGCTGTTAGGATGTTGCAGAGCACAACCACATCAAAAAGCAGTGATGATATTAACAGATCCTTTCTATCTAGGTTTCTAGGTAAGTGTTTTCCAGGGTTTATCTAGGATGGCACTGGGCACCAGCCTGTTTTGACCTATTCCTTCATTCATCTCCTAAGAAATTCCTCAGAAAGTATCTTGGCTGCTGAGTAAAGGGGAGTTTGTGTAATGTGAGCCTTAAAGGGGAATGATGATATTTCTCCCACAGAAATGCATCATTGTGGTAAGGAGGTGCAGTGGGTTTTAGGTAATCATTAACTTATGGGAAAAAATTATTGTTGGAATGAAGCAAACAGGCTTGGTGGGGGTTGGTATGTTTGTTTGTGGGGGTTTTTTGCTGATTTTATGTCTCCCCTTCCTCCCTCTCCCCCCCAAAGCCACAAGTTCATAAGGAGTAAAAGGTGTCTGTGTGTCTTGGTAAAAGGTTATTACTCCTGGAACTAAGTATCAGTACAATTTTATGTGTAGGCAGTACCTGCCATTACTGTTTCAGATGGCTGAGATGTTGCCATCTCTGACTCTCTAAACTGAGGTTAATCTATAGCAATCTAAACAGACCTGAAGGTGCAAGTCCTTAAATGGGACACACCAGTCAATTTAACAGAATCACAGGGGTGATTACTTGTCTTGCAATGAGTAACAGGCTTTGTGAATGGATTATGTGTGTAATTTTAGCTCTGACTCTTGAGATTTAATGCTCTTGTGCTTTTCTGCCAGCCTCCCCTCGAAATTCCTTACCGATATATGTTGGTAACAAATTGTAGGTTGGTATACATAAACTACACCTAGAAAATTTCTGCAACACTCACAGTCTCTGGGATAGCAAGACCAAAGCCAGTAGTTTCCAGCTCACCTACTTGAATTATAGAAGGCTCAGTTGCCTACCAAGTGTCTGAGACTGAGACACCTTTAGTGAGCAGAGTGTAATGAAGCACAATTCTTAGGTATGGAGTTACCAAGAAGCTCTTGAAGATTTTACCAGCAGTATTAGTGACTTCTCACTGCCAGACCTCCCTTTTCCTGTCAGTAACCTGGGACTTCTGCCTTCCAGTACTTGCAAGGGTCAACGTTTCCCTAATGTATCTTTGACCTTATCAGCTGACATACTGGGCATGGTTTAGGTTCTTTAGTGTGACTAGAATTACCCTTCCAGCTGCGAACTGGCATAGGAGAGATTTAATAAACTATTGCAAATAGCCCCTTCCTTCAGTTTTGCTCATTCTCTGTTACAGACTCAATGTAAACCAGATGAACAAGTTACTGTGTGGTTTCAGCATTTTGCTGGAAGAGTTGAATATGCAGGGGTTTTTATTGTAGTCTGGATTTCTTGCTGTTTAAAAATATGTGATATAAAGGCAGAGATCTTAGAAAATATTTTGCAGATACTTATAAGAGGGAACGTTGCTCTTAAGAGTGTCTTTATCCTCTCCCAAACAATTCTCTAAATCAAGAAAACAAAAAGCTCAGATAAGCCTTCATACGGCCCAATGAATTGAATCCCAGTTTGTTGATGGCTCTTTCCCAAATGTGTTGTTTTGCTTGTCTCTGTCCTAAAATGTGAAGGTTAAGAAGTGTGGCTCCACATTATTCAATTAGGATGAAGTGCACTGTGGAGGATTAACAACATATTCCTTGTATTTTGGCAAGCAATATGTGGTGAGGTTTGCATTCAGATTTTTCTTAAGATCTGATGAGTTCCACTTCGTGCCATGTATGATGGAACTGTATTATCCAGTCAAAACTGCAGAAGTTCTCTGAAGTCTCTTAGGCCTGAGAGTGAACCTCCTTACCAATCAGATTTTAATCCATCACAGCCTTTAGCTGCTGTGTTACTGACAAGCCCCATTCATGATATGTGGGAGTTATGCTGGTTCTGTGGCATAGTGGCCTCATTTGAAGATGATTACAAAACTCACAGATTTTGATGGCGACAGGAGGGGATGTTTGAGGAGATTATGTAAGCCCTTCCTCTGCTGTTGGTCCATGCCCTTTGTAGTTCTCCCTTATCCAAAATCTCTATCATAAAAATTATTCAGAACACAGCTTTGCCTAGTCTTTTCAGAAATCATTTATATATTGTCTGTGGATTTGTTTAACTACTTTTTTAGCTGGCTGATAGTATTGACATCCACAATCTCCCGTGGCAGCAAGTCACAGGAGCTCACTACCTCCTGTGTAAGAAACAATCTTTCAGCTTTTTAAAGCTAGTTTCCAGACACTTTCCTTGAATGTTGTCTAGTTCCTGCAGTTTGGGATTTGGTGAACAACGGTTTGTCAGTCAGCATGGCCACCAGCTGTCAAATTATGTCATGATATTGATATTGCACTGTGTGATATCCCCTAGCTTTCCCCTTTGCAAGATGAAGAGTCCCAGGCTCTTACAATCTCTACTTTTTGGGCAATTGCACTGGCCCCTCAATCACTTTAGTTACCCTTCTTCATACTTTCTGTAATTTCACTATGTCCTTCTTGAGATGCAGAAACCCAAGCCACACACCATTTTCAGGATATAGGCTGACAACTTCTTATGTGGTAGTAAAATATTCCCTTCTGTCTTTTTCTGTCTTGTTCTTTCATCCCTGCCTGATGATGCCCAACATGTTGTTTTCATTCTTTCTGATCCTGTATGCTGAGTTGGAACCTGAGAACTGTCAAGGATCACCCCAAGATCTCTTTTCTCGGTTGTAACTGCCTTTTCCAAACTTTACATTATGTAGGCACAAGTAGACTATTTTTCTTTAGGTTTATTTCCTTGCATTCCTTGACACCAAATCTGACCTGCCATCTTTCTGCCTGCTCAGCTCTCCTGAGCAGACAAAGTTCAGAATGGGATGTGGACCAGAGTCTGTAAACAGGAGAAACTGCTGATGAAGTGTGTAGATAAAGAAATTGCAAAATGTTGGTTCTGGGTGTTGACAAACATGCCAGTTGTGTCTGTGCATCAGCTGTGCTTGAGAAACAAGTGGCCTGATGGTTGGGTACCACACCTGGGTTTGTCACAGAGGTCAAGCATAAATAACCCTGGCCAGCAGACTGGGAGAGCTGGGATCCAGAGCCAAGATGTACAAGAGGTCCTAAGCCACATCTAGCTGCCAGCCATAAGATTAACTGGCTTCATAATGTACCTTCTGGAAATTAAAATGATTTTTTAAATAATTGACCTAAATGCACTTGCAGTAAATCTGCAAATCTACCTGCTTCTTAAGCTTGGGCCGTTATGGCTGCACCATTAATTTCAGAGCTAGCAGTAAATTAATGAGGTAAATTACCCAGTTGGTCTCATGTGACTGCAGGGACCACCCTGACACAGCAGCCAGCTTTCTTACTTTCCCTAGTGTCTATACAATAGCAGAGCTGAAAGTCTGGCTTTGGTATCTCTGCATTGCACACAGCCTGCAGTGTGATGCTGTGTGTTTTAATGTGTCCTCAGAAAGCTAGTTGTGATTGGGATAAATCAAACAACATCTATCTATTGCAAATATGTTAGAAAATATTTACTGTTTGAAGAAAAATGTTTGTTTGATATTGTGGACCAATATTGGTGATTTTGGAGATGTACGTGCTGTCTGTATGCGTTCTACTGCCAGGTGATACAATGTGCTAATGTATGAGATTTTCTTTAAGTTGTGTCTTAATAAATGGCAGGTGATTTGGCAAAATGTGTGATATGCAAAGAAGATTCAAGCTTTTGTTTGCAGTTGCTGTAATGCTGAGAATCACAGGCTTGGCTGTGGTTAGACGAACATACAGACCGAAATGAGATTTGCATTGCCAAAACTTAAAATCAATATCACAGCAAATAAAGAGCTCATTTCTTTAAAGAAGTGTTGAAATCCCCAGTTGCAAACTCACTTTCTAAATAAAGATTTAGAGGGTATCCTAGGAACCACAGGGCAGTGAATCTGACTCCCTGCCGCAGCAGCAAGATGATAGAGCTGATAGTAAGGCATACGAGCACTGGGCAGGTAAATATAAACACAGCCTGTGGGAAGCAGCATGAGTATTTGAAAGGGCATTCCTACCAGTGTAGCCTCCTGGGTCCTATTGTAACCTCCTAGTGGTGGTGTCACTAAATGTGTCAATAAGTAGGGCCCAGGAGTGGGTTGTACGTGCATTTTCAAACAGCATTAAGCAAGGGTTCACACCAGAGGTTAGTAAAAAACTAAGTTGCTGTGGGACTGGAGGAAAGACTTGTTAATTTTTTTTTTTTTTAATAGACAGAATGCTGTTTAGAGGATGAGATGCTCTCCATTCAAATTTCAGATGCTTTGAAAATAAAGTAGAATCTAGTCCAAGGCCACAATGAAAATTCAGATTTTAGGTTCCCTGTGAGGTAAAACGTTTAATGAACTTTGTGTGGAACAGGATTTTGGGTGAACAACCACTGTGTTCAACGTCATCAATGATGAGTCTGTGGCCTGTTCATTCCCGGACTTTAAGGGCATATGTAGTCAGAAGGAAATTGATGGCCCATGGACATGCAGAAGCCAAGCACATAAAATGAATGGGTTTGGGCTGTTGGCTGCTCACAGCTGATGCTAATCATGCTGCCCAGCCCATCTGTGAAACAGAGGGATGAGACACTGCAACTGAGCTATCAGTTAAAAAGATATAAGGAGAACACAGTTTCCTTTCTTTTATTTCTCCTTCCACTGTATCCTAAAAGAAACCCCTGTCTGGCCATTATTCAGACTCTCATTCCTCCAAATAGCATTAATAAAAATATTTCTGAGGTAGGAAAAGGTGTGTGGGAAACTTCAACCCTGAGGAAAGATGTTACGTGCAAGCGGAAATTACTTTTTGCACTGGAAATGTTTGTTCAGCCTTAATGGTATTCACCAACCTCACAAAACAAAGCAGAGAGAAAGAGCAAAGCTGAGTGAATCCTATGCAAGTTTTGCCTATAGGGTTTTTTCCCTCTTTTATTCAGAGTTGAATTTGATCCATTTTCTTTTATTTGCTGTAGAATAACAATGATACTCTGCTCCCCCAACAGTAAACATTGCAGCCTGTGAACATCAGGGTTCAGCAAGCAAACTCTGAAAAATCCCTTTGCAGGGTAAATGTCAGGCTGTTGTTCAATTAATTATTTTTAAAAGTGAATTCACATGCAGCAGTGACCTTTAGCTGTGCTCCACACACACCGCTGCTTTTCATGATCTCATTTGGTGTTTCATGTCTTGGGCTAGTATGAGGGACTGGTGGTGTGCATAGCAGCAGAAGAGATGCCTGCAATGTTGGGGTGGGGGGAGGGATGCTTCCTTCACCCTGCTGGTTTGGGGGGTGGGGAAGGAGATCAGTAAGAGCCCCAAACTTCAGAGGGGAATCTACCCTCCCTCGCCAGACATGCTGGAACCACCTCAGTCTTGGTCAGAGTCATCTGGGCTTGGGAAGGGGGTGAAATGACTGATCCCACCTGGTATCTTTCCTCCTTCTCACTGGTGGTATCTTCTGTCACCAGCAAATGATTCACAGCTGGGTCTTGTACGCTGAAAGAGACAAAATACTGACGGGGTTTGGAGTCCTGTAAATGAGGCTGGTCTGTCTTGACCTCTCCATCTGGCATGGTTTGTTGTCTCACCTGGTGTCACTTCAACATTCAAATGAGAAAATAACAATTCCTCTTCACAGGTGGACTCAGAACGGTCTTCTTGACAGGAGGCGTACATGTGCATCCCAAGGGAGCAAGCAACCAGCTGGGAGCGAGTGCTTCGGTTTTGCGAGGTTTCTCACAAAGTTCTGGGTTTGCCAGTCCTGAAAAAATGTACCCAGAAGCAATAAGAACACTCACCTGAAAAAAAATCTGCTTGAATGAAATTAATGGGAAACACCAGTGATGGGGTCTAAAGTAATTCCAGAGAGATTTAGGGCTCTTGCTTGCTCTGCAAGAAAATAATCAATCATCTTCACCTTGCACTACAGCTGCTTTCCTGAACTCAGAAGCTTGAAGAAAATCATACCTCATTGGAAGTAGAAAAATAATTTCTTTTTTTTTTACCTCCTGAAGCTACTTCAGCAGATAATAACCTTAAAAACATTTTGATTTCCTCTCATAGGTGCATGGAAATCACCAACCATTGTAAGAAAGACAGAGAACGATGGCAGGAACCTGGTGATGCCTTGAAGTGGCTACCTGAAAACAGAGACAAGATTAAGAGAATAAAAGCAGGTATTTTTTTGGAGGGCCTTCAAAGGTATACCAGGGCAGTCAAAAGCCTCCACCAAAGGTGGACCCTGGGTCACGGGTTTTTCACACTTTTTTAAGTTTGGTCTGTTTGCATATCAGGGTGTCTTGGGGTGACTTTATGATGTGTATCCCCTATCGCCTGCTCCATGTCCAGACATGAATCCTGTGCCTTTCTGTGCCTTTAAAACTAGGTCTGAGAGAAAGCGAGGAAAAAATCCAAGCAGTTTTGTGTTCAAGGACACAGAGATAACCCCACTGCATTCTGCTGCTGCAGAGCAGAGGAAAGCACCTTCCTGCTTTTCCCAGCTCTTGGCTCCTTTTCGCAGAAGGAGGAGAGTTAAACTCCTTTGCTTCCCTGGGACTTTGGCTTCTTCTTCTTCTTCTCTTCCGGAACTGTTCAGAACACCAGAACATCAGAATCTCACCAAGAGACCTTACACCTCAGCCCGGAGGGGCCCATAGCTGAACCCCAGCTCCCGAGAGGAGAAAGCCACACCCACAAAGGACTCTGAAACGTACCCAGGTTCTCTCCACAGCGAGATGTTTTATTATTTAGCNTTTGCTTGTTAAATAAGTAGTTTTTTTCCTTTTACTTTCCTCCAAGGAAAATTCTTTCCGAACCTGGTGGAGGAGGGGCGGCTGAAACCTGTCTTCTAACAGAGGACATTAATTTTGGACATTCCTCCGAATTTGTGTCAAACCAGGACACAGGGTTAATTCTCCAATTATAATTTCGGGTAGTGGTGTAAGCACCCCAAGTTTGCTCCCCCTGTCAGAGGCTTTAGCTTACATATTTTGGGGCCTGGGACAACAAGGTCTCCTTGAGTTCAGGCCCAGAGGGGGTTTGTTATGTCTAACCAGCATGAGGGAACAGTGGCTAACAAGCTGTACGAAGTTTCAGAGTTACACACTAAGCAGAACAGGATTTGAAAAACATAAAAGTTAAAACCTAAGGCATCACTGGAGTGCCCTGTTACACAGGTGGGGAAGTGCTGAAGCTCCAAACTGCTGCTGTGCACTGGCTGGAGACCCAGCAGACTGGTGTTTATTTAAGCCCATTTCAGTTTTACCCTCAAGTGAGCTGACACTCTCACTTGGGTGTTTGAATTTCCCAGATTCTACCAGCTTCATATTTTGGTTCTCTTTTGCTATGAGGCAGAGATTTTTTTTGCCTAGGTACCACACTTCAGGAAATAATGTTTAATGCTATGGAAACCCTCTACCTTTTGTTTTCTGAAGCATTATTATGTTTCCTAAGACAAGCTCAAATGTGAGGTTTTATATCAAATAATTTCTCATTGTCTTCCCCACTTTGCTCTCCATCATTCTCATGCTCTATATTGTTTATATTATGGACACAGATCCTAGTACTTACTGTGCAAGCAAAAAACAGAGGAAGCACATCCAGATGCATATATGCCCTTTGATCATATTTAGCCCTAGTGCTCAGCTGTTCCTTGCTTGTGGCTTGTATATTCTGATATTCTTTGCTCCACTTAAAAAACTCCAACCAAAATAGTGTAAATACTCAAAAATGTAATTACCCTGTTTCTTGCCATTTGCACTGAAGAGAGAAAAGAAAACCAAACACTAGTGAAAAAAAAGCAGAACTTATAGAAGGAGAAGAGATGGAAACAGTCTTCCCATTCATGATGAGCTAGACATTGTATGTATGCATATGTATATTCCAGATACAGTAACTCTGTGATTTTTGAAGGACTCTTAGTGTAGAATCATTCAGTGTTCATTTGTAATTTATTCTCTTTTAAGACTGGGGTAATTTGATTCAGATTCAGACCTGTTATTATGTTTAATGACATGCTAAAAGGGCAATTTTTTCATTTATAGTAGACTTGTGCCTAAATTTGTGTGTGATGGCTCAGGACTTGGGTTGCTGTCCTGTGAAGAGGAGACCTGTATATATTAGTGGCACGATCGTAATTTTGGCTCCCAAGTTAGGTTCTCTTTACTAACACCACTGCTGGTTTTCTGGCAGGTGAATGTCATGGAGGTACCAGAGGGCAGCTGGGGGTGGATGGGAGCCAAGGGTGTCAAAGCAGATGTCTGTGAGAAAATTTCCACCTTGTGTGCACAGTCCTTTCTGACTTACCGAGCCTGATGACAGCATCCACTCTTCCACTGCTTTTGTGGTCATGCAACATCATCAAGGGGTCAAAGTAACTGTTTTACCAGCTATTAAGGATGATAGTGGAAAAGGTTCGTGACCAATACTTCCTCTGAATATTATTTAATTGAAGAGCAGAGAAGATCCTTGCAGTAAGAGATACTTAGTATGCAGAGCATCAGTGCCTGAGTCCATTTCCTTTCATTAGCCTTCCTGGAAGCACTTTCCATGACTAATGTGACCCTTTTATACAGAGTGGGGTCATGAAGTCTGTACCCCCTGGCAGCACCTGGTTTCTGAAGCAGAGCCACAGCAGCTGTTCCCAGAAGGATGAAGGGGGGCTGAGGTGGCGAGGCTGAAGGAATTGGGGCTCATCTCCCCAGGGGTCTGGTAGGAGTGGGAAAAAAAGCAGCTCATAGGTAACAACAACAAGCTGATAAGCTTAGGGAAAATGTCCATTTATATCCATCTTTGTGGAAACAGGACCCATTTCCTAGAACATGGTACCAAGAGGAAGCCAAAACAGCTTCAAAGGCAAGATCTGGCTCCCCCATCCCATCCCTGCAGATGTGTTCCTCTGGGTGTCTGGCTGATGAAGTGTGCTAGCAAGAAAAAACAAGCTCCTATTGTTTGCCACAAATTTAACCTAGAGATCAGTACAACGCCTTGGTTTTCTGTGCTCTCAACATGACAGTCAGAACCTACGTGGCCCTCAGAAGAGTGTGCAGACCCTGAGCTAGAGCTCCAGTGCATCTTTTCCTGGCGTTTTGGTACTGCTGAGCCTCAAAGACATAGTACAGTGTATCCTCAGCCTGAGTTTTCTCCAGAATTGGACTGGTCCTTGGTCTCCCTCCAGAAACATCATAAAGGTAATTCATTTAAATGCAAAGAGACCATTCTCCCTTTTTGCTTGTTGAAGCTAACAGAAAATCCTGGCTCTGACATAGGCTCAAAAGGCAAAGATCTTGTCTCTGGTCTAGTCCTCTTGGGTGCTACAGGTCCAGTGCTGGAGCGCTGCTGCCCTTCACTGAAGTCTTTCAGTCAGTGCCAGGAATAGCATTTTTCTTCAGGTCAGAACACACTTTAAAATTTGGCCTCATTAGCTCGTCACTGAGGTTGTGCTTATGCACAAAGACTAACTACTGATGTGGATATGGAAAAAAAGAGCCTCTGCACAGATTAAAGCTGGTAGTAGAGAAAAAACAATGTCTAACACAGTGATTTCCTTGTCCTGTGATGTTTTTCTTAAAAACCATCCTCAACAAAGAGGGTCTGAGGATGCCCGCTCAGTCTGGAAGCAGGGAGTGTACGGGTCTAGGTTAACCATGCAGACTTGGAGAAGACAGACAAGAATCCAGACATGACATCATGATAAACTGAATGTAACAAGGGTTTCCAGTGGTATTAATATTAGATGATAATGTCGGAGCGCAGCTGGTAATTAGACAGGACAGCTGCCAAGGTCAGTCATTAGTAATGTTGATCTACTCACTTGAAAACCAGAAAAAAGGTATTGCAGATGTTTCTCTGTCACTTTTGTTTTGGCTGTAATGGACACGATAGCTCAGTGCAGGTAAAAAGTTCACCTTCCTGCATAACAGTCTTGGATTGTTTGAGTTGCCACAGGATATTCTTATTTCTTACTTGTTGTGTTTGGCCCAGAACTGTAAATCACAAACACCAGGCTGTGTAATTCTTTTATTACGTTAATGTATTTTAAGAGCAGGAAATCTATAGACTCTTGGCTCAGTGCAGCAGAAGCAGAGCATGGTGGGTGCTCTGTGGTCAGGAATGTTCTTCCAAATTATGCCTCTTGCTGCAAAGGTGACCTCAAGATAATCTTTGCTTGGCTTCTGGGCTGGGGAAGGAAGGACATCTCAACCTCTCGGCACAGGTGTGAGCTGGGTATGGGTTCTGGGTGGAGGAGGAATTTGTTCCCTGAGCATAAGAAGCGAGGAAAGGAAGGTGAAAAAAATGGTGTTAACTTCAGTGCTGAGACCAGCCTGTGGATGTAGGATTCTCATTGCACAGGGTCATTACAATATTCTTCATTGCAGTGGAAGGCTCATCATTCCCCACCCTGGTGCCTTTTCTACTGAGCCCTAGCAGCAGCTTAAGCTCTACCTGAAACCTCTTCAAGAGAAAAAAATAAATCCCCAAAGTGCACACATTGGTAGCCCGCACTGAAGTAATTCCTCCTTCTAGGCACTAAGCCATTTTAAATAAACCTCATGTGTTCTGGGAAGCTCTCCTCCAGCCCCACTGAGTGTCCATGGTGTCACAGCATGCAGAAGTTATCTGCATGTTGTTAGAGACTGGAAAAGGTCATCTATTTCAAGACATCCTGGAGGCTTGGAATGTGTGGTGGGGGTGGGTCAGGCCTTGCTCAGGTGAGGTGGTGCCCTGCCCCCACACCCCCCAGCCCCACAGCCTGTCAATCACGGCACATTGGGGGCAGCCCCAGTGTCACCTACCCCAGTCCCCGAGAGGCTGAGAGACTGGAAATTCCTCCTGGGAAGAAGGCCCAGGATGGGCCAAGGCTTTAAGAAGCCTGACCACGAGGCAAGCACTCTGTCCTTTAACCCTACCTTCATCTTGGAGTTTTACATCGCTGCAACCCAGGAGCTGGTAGCTGTATGTCTTTTTTTCTATATCTTTCCTGTCTTTCTGTTTTTCTCTCTTTCTTCTTTTAACTCTCTTCTTATGCAACATAACATCAAATGGCTTTAAAGGTTTTCTGTGTTCAGTGGGCTAAGTTTATGCTGTGATAAGTGATGTTATGTTGTATTTACTCTTTTGCCAATGTTCCTTAATTTTCTATAGTTTGCCAGTAAACTTTTTCATGGTTTTACATCTTGATAATATTTGGTTGGAATTTTCTCCTTTGTGTCTACCCAGAGCAAAAAAACCTTGGTTTAGCCTCAGGTTTAGGTGACTGGGATGTAACACATGTGCAGCAGAAAAATCTTTCAGACTTGTGTCTGGCTACCACCAGAGTGCTCAGCTGTTGTAATTTTGGGTGAACTCACTAATGATAATGATCTTCTCCCTGAGCACATCATTTTCCACCCTGCTTTTGCACAGCTATTTTAATCTGGGGAGAGGGAGATGAGAGAAACCAGATTACTAAGCACTCGGTCTGCAGGGCCAGGACTGCGCTATCCATTTAGGATGGCCTCTGGGCCAGACTTTATACTATTGTGCCTGGAGAAAATAGTCTTCCCCGTGTGAATAGTCTAACCTGAGAGAGCCCTGTCAGTGGCGTTCAATGGGCTGTGTTATATCTGTGAAGTTGCCAGTGAGTACAAATATTTGCAGGCGAGAGGTTCAACAAGCATCCATCCTTTCAAAGGCATGAAAAATGGATTGCTCCTTTATTTTATTGCTTCTGAATATCCTACCTTGAGTGTACTGCTCTCCTTCAACCGTGAAAGTGTGCTGGAGAGTCTTGAATGTAAGAGTCATGTTACAGCTCTTGATCCTTCTCGTCCATGAGTTCCCTGCCTGCTCAGGAATGCCTCAGGTAAGTAGTGCTGAGCTGCTGGGGCAATTATATCACTGAGATACCTTTTAACCTTTCTTTTAGCTATCATACACTGGGAAAATTACACTAAACCAGGTCATAATAGAAATGTTGTGAAATGGAAGTTGAGATAAGAGAGATGTGCTTCAGTAAAAGTGAAAGTGGAGAGGGAGTGATGCGAGGGGGAGATTTGAACTGCGTCTCCAGGTTCAGCCTCTGAAGAGGAGAGGTAGTGGAAGCTAATGCAGTGAAATGAGCTGTAACAAAGCCACACCAGGAGTTATTCAGCTGTTCACAAGAATTTTAGAAGAACTGTAATTGGGAATTAATGTGAATATCAAACAAAATGTCACTTGACTGGAAGCCTTGAAAAGAGGGGGAAATAAAAGAAAATGAAGAAAAAAACCTGCATTACATGTCACCCTCTTAGACACACTCTGAAAGAGTTCCCTGCTCTCCACTCAGACCTTTTGGCACGCTATTGTGTAGCATTGTGTATTTCCGTGTGGGGTGCTTCTCCTTGAAAGAAATTAAAATGATGGGAAAGCTGGCATGCCACATTAAATAACATCACATGTTTTTCTGTTGGGGAGGAAAAAAAAAGGAAGAAGTACTATGCTGAGTTCCAAGAAAATAACTACTGAGGAAATGACAGCAGCAACCAGCTCGGATCCTGTCCCTGGAAAACAGCAGCCATGCCAGCACAGGGAAACACACTCTGAATCCTGGCAGGGTTCATAAATAGGCTTGAATTTCTTCTGCATGCTGTTCACTGGTGACTTGAAGACCAGCTTGTCCACATCTCTGATCTCACTAGCTGTCTATAATGATTTTCGAGTTCTAATATTAGAGGTTTTTTTTTCTAAAATTTGAAATGAGTGTAAAATTATCAGGGTTGTTGACCATCATTTCTGCTCTTGTTTACTAATATTCACTTTTGTCCTTCTAAGTTGCCTGTCTGCCATTCTTCTCTGGGAATAAGTCATCTTGAAAGCGCTTTGGCCCTTTCTTCTTCCTCATCATTATCCTTCACAGGCAGACAGCACCACTGGGTTGGGTCCTCTGGGCCCCTTGATGTTCTCCTCAGCACTCGCAGAAGAATTGTCCTTTGGACGACCTGCAGCTGTTCTCTAATTTAGTGTAAGCTTTTGTCTGGAAACACCAAGAGACCACCTGCTGCATGTACAAACATAAGGACCTCGTGGGCCATTGAGCCTGTTGCATGCCCGGGAGGGGAGAAAGACTAGGACAAGGTTTTCTTTGAGATTTACCCGAGTGAAAAAATCCTCTTTCCTCCTGAAAGCAGAAGATGACAGAGCTGTGGATAAATTACCCATCAAGAAGACAAGAAAAGAACTCTGATTTTGATTAGACAGAATTTCTCAGTGGCCTCGCTGTGCTCCTCCTCATCTCAGATCTTCTGCAACCAGGAGCTTTAAAAAGAGGTTGATATGAATTTTGCATGCTTTACTTGCTGGGGCTGTATGGACAAAAAGGGGTGATACAAGACACTGCAGTAAGACAGCTGTCAGACAATAGATATAGTATAATATTAAGCACATAGTATTATATACATTAAATACATTAGTAATAGATATTACAATTTTAGCAATGTTGTTATGCATCGGTTGTGATTTGATAGGAAACTCTCCAGGCAAACATTCTTAAAGGCCTGATGAAACAGATATGCTGATTTCTATCTGTAAACTGTAGTGATTTTGATGGAAATTTCCCAACTTGTTTTTTAAAATAATGCTTCATGTACAGTAAGCATAAAAAAAGTCCTGCATCACAGGAAAACAACAAAACACTAATCCCTGTTGCATTTTTTTCCTCACCTTCATGTCTTCACTGTAGAGCTGGGAGACATGTGCCAGCTTTAAAAGGAGGAAAAGATGTAAATGCACTCTTTTGCTGTAAATAACAGAAAATTAGGTCTGATAGTAAGATTTTAGGGTTTCTCGCCAATATCTTCTCATTCATTCTGTCTTTGAATGTATATTTGGGGTTTTTGAAGTTTGGTTGGCTTTTTGAGTGCTTTTTTGTTTGGTGCTGCTTCTAGTCAGTGAACCATCATCTATCTCTAAAGGCATTCCCCCATCAGGTTGTGTTGGGGAAGAGTTAGAGTAAAATACTCATGCAAGCAAAGGTCCACAGGCAAGTGAGGTTCTGCTCTCAGCTGCTGGTGCTAGTTTCTGTAGCAGCCACTGTGTCTATATAGCCTTGAGGTAAGGTGGTAGAGAGCACTTGGTTGAGCCCGAGCAGTCATTACCAGCTGCCATGTCAGAGGACAGCTGGGCAGGGGTCCCTGCACCCCAGCGTATGCCCCTCAAGCACAGAGGGAGGGTGGAGAGGTGACGGGAGGTTATTTGGGCTGTCATCACTGTGGGCACTTTACTCCCAAAGAAAGAAGCCCACTCAAATTGTGCTGAACAACAAATTCAGGTTTAAAAGACCCAAAGCCATACTTAAATTCAGGGAAACTGGTACTGCAAAAAGAAAGCAATAGGGCAGGTCAGCACTAACAGCCAGCCTCATGCAACCTCTCAGCAGAAGGTTTTGGTATTTGCATGTGTTTCTCCCTGCTTTCTTTCCCATTCAGAAAGATACATGAAGCAATGAAGATGATTTGTGGCCTATTCTTATTCCTGCTACAGAGAAAAAGTGTTGCTTTCAAGTCTGAGCAGGAGCAGGTCTTGTATCTCCCTCAGCTGTACAGCTCTCCATTGTTTTTCTCCCCTCACTTAAGGATCTCACAGAGGCAGACCTCAGGTGTACTTGTGCTTTTATCTTTGGTCTCTGTTATTAATGGGGCTAATAGCTAACATTCTTTTGGATGAGACCTTATTAATCAAAGACTGTCTGCTCTAGTAAAGGTCTAATGGTATTTTAAAGCTCTTCTTCCAAGGACAGAGCTTTGCCTGTGAATCGTTAACCAAAGATTCCCTAGGGCTCTCCAGTGTGTTGTCGAGCATTGCCCCTTCCCCTTGCAGGGATGGCTGCTTTTTGGTGGATGAGATGCAAAGGGCAAAATCAAACTAAAATATCAGCTCTGTGCCTAAGTTAAATAACAGTGCTGCTGCTATTCTGAATTCAGTAGCGTTCCCTGAAATAATTTCCTGGGAAAGGGTTTGGCAGACTTTACTTTCCGACTCGTACAAATATGAGCTGTTCTTAGTGCTTTGGAGTGACTGAATGGAGGAGGTTTGCACGCTGTGGTGTGCTTTTGATTTCCTTTTTTTACTTTATTCCTGCTTTTTTTTCCCCCCCATTTAAAAAAGCATTATAAAACACTATGACTTCACTTGAAAAGCATTGTGTTTTTTTTTTTTTCTCTGTTATGCTATACAAAGTTATACCATCAAATATTACCTTTCTGTGGGACTGTTTTTTAGCTGGCTGCATGGCAATGCAATTGAGGGCTTGGCAAATACCAGCAAGTAATTCTTGATGTTACCTCAGTGTTCTGAAAAGCTTGTATCAGGATAAAGTGGTTTTCAGCTACGTTTAACTGCAATGCAAAGTGAAAAAGAAAAATTGGAGTATGACCAAACAGTTCCTGATAGTTTTGTTCTTGTGCGTCGTATGTGCTGGGGGCAGTAACTGTTCTGTTTTCAGTGCTACTGTAATGGCTCCCTCTAGTAACGCATTGGATGTTATTGCAAATTGAATGGCAGCACTTGCACTTCTGAACTGAAGCTTCGCACAGCCCTGGTAGCAAATTCAGCTACTTCATATTCTTGTTGAAAAGCCTGGTGTGGTGGTGGGGGAGCCCAGGTCAGCAGATTTCACCTGCAGAGGAGGGCAAGAAGCCTGTTTTTGGGGAAAGCAGGGGCGGGGTGGGGGGGGTGTGGTCTGGGCTCTGGGCTGGCAGCAAGGGACTGATGGTGAACGCAGCAGACTTTTGGCATCTGGGTGCCTTCACTCAGCTGGTATCTTGGAGAAGGAAACCTGAAAATAGGGAGTGGGGGTGTATCTTTCAGCAGCTTGTTTCCTATCCTCTGCAGTGGGGCCCTTAGAAGGAGAGAAATGGGCCTGCGGTTATCTCATGGTGACTCCTCCTGCCCCCTGCTCTTTCTGGCAATCTGAAAAGCTGCCACTTCCCAGACCGATGCGGTTGGACACCACTGGACATTACACTGGGCATCTTGCTGTAGGAGACAGAGGCCTGCCTTTGAATGCCTATAGAGAGACACTGAAAATAGCTGGAAGAATCCCAGGACAAACAGATAAAGTGAATGTGCAGACATGAGGGAAATATTATAAGAGGATTGACCGTATTTATCCAAGGTATGAAAAGCGCTATTATTCTCAGACAAAGAGGTAACCTGAGGAAGCTGCAGCTGACAAGGAGGAGCAAATCGAATGGCTTCTTCTCTTCTTTATGCCATGACAAAATGTGCCAGGGGCTTTGTGAGCAAATAGAAGGCAGGGCCCTGAGGCGGACAGCTAACAGTTTAAGGCTAGACCAAACAGTGTGTGTTTGCAGGTAGCAGTCTGCAGTTTAGGGAAAGGGGAGAGGAGATTAGAGAGAAGATAATCTGCACTCCCTAAGGGACAGCACACAGGCTAGCCAGATCAGATGGTTCAGCGATGACAATAAATCCGTTTGCTGTCTATCTGGATTACTGTGTGCGCTTTTGGGATGGGTACTGCCTTTGCTGCTGGAGCAGTGTGACCCTCGAGCACCCCTGCTTACAATGTGCTTGGAGGTGAGGCAGGTCTGTGTGCTTCTCTCAGATGCCTAATGAGAAAATACTGTAGAGTCTGACCCTGAGGGAGCCTGCAGCAGTGCAGAAAACTTTAAGGTCTCAGCCCTGAATCTCTGATCTGGAAATGCTTCCTATCACCTTATTTTTGGGATAACATTTACATGTTTTTAAAATTACTTTTGACTGCAATGTTTGATCTTGTAGCTGAGACCAATCTTCTCGTGGTTTTTGCTAGGGTCTCCAGTCACCCTTGAAGCTGGGTCATTCAGGCAGATCACAGGTAGAACAATGTTTCCTGTGTTCAGCTAACCTGGTATAATGTTCCAAGCTCTAACCTGTAATGCACATTAAATATCCTGCAGCCCAGAGATTTTTAGGCTGGTGCAGTTAAATCAATAAACTTGGCAAGTTACGATGGTACAGATATTTTTAATTGCACTCCCTACAGACAGCCTCACAGTTCCAATGTCTAATCAGAACTACAAACTATTCAGAGGAGTTTTCTTTGCAAATAGGGTTATGAGTAATCAATAGCTCAGTGTATGTGTGTGTGCACAAATACTCATTTAGTAATTCTGGCCTGTGGACGCATTCATTAACCTGACTGCCTGATGTTACCCCAGCCTCCCTCCCCTCCTCACAGACAGGAAAAAGGAATGCATTCATTGATTACACTGCTTTAATTTATTTGCCTAGTTCTAATCTCTGCACAAGATAAGACTGCTGAGCATTGGCAAATTGCATGCTTTGGAGAATTGAAAAGGCCTTTTCCTCTCTATTTCCTGCGTTACATGATAATGCAATATCCATGGTAGCATTTTTCCTCTCCATGCAAAACATCGGTTAATGGATATAGCTTTTAGTGTCACTGTTTTGTGCTAGTATGTCCCATCATTTATGCACAGAGAAATTAAATAAAAACTTAATACCGGTGGAACACAATTGAACTTTGAGTAAACAAACAGAATTAACTACCTACCAGCCTTTCTCTTTGGGAAAGGCTGGTCCCGGTTTAATAAAACCAGGCTGGTCCGGTTTGATGTATGTCATTTTGATTGTGTCATTTGGATGTTGAAGGTTTATTTAATTGCAGTGGTTTTAATTCTGTCTCCTGTGAGTTATTGCTGTATTCCTCCTCCCACACCCCTTAGTCCAGTGTTGCCTCTCAAGGACAGATTGCTCTCTGCTTGATGTGCCTGTTGCTTACTCGTGAGAGTATGAAAACCTGTGCAGCAAAACTGCCCTTCAGTGGGTGTTGGAGGTGGACTTTGTTATCAATCCTACAGGAACTGTTGGTTTAGCAGCTGCTGGCTTTCACGTGAAGCAGGTTCTGTTTTTATTTCAACAGTGGGAAAGGGAGACAACACTGTCAGTGCTGCAGGTGCAGAGCTGTAGGCAAGTGTGGATCTAATAACTTGCTGGGCTTCTGTGCTGGAGCATGGCAGGATGCCCTCTCCAGAAATAACAGCACTGACAGGTCAGCTGAAGGCTTACACTGCAGAGGATAAATTACAGGGAAAGAGACAAGTTGCAAGAGGGAAAGAGAAATGTGAGCAAAGAAAAGGAGATGAAGTGATGGGAATGTGTGGGCAGAGAGAGGAAGAAGCAGCAGCTAAGGCAGCAAGTAGGGAAGAAGGAGTAACCTTCCATGACCTCAATACTCCCAACAACATGGACCACCCTGGGGCCCCAGCCTTGGCATCCACATAGCTCCAGGCATCTGGAGATGAAGGTGTGGAGGCAGCATTGTGCTGTGTCCTTCTTGGAGGATGATTTGGCATTCATTTCACCGTGGGGAGAATTTTGGTGTGGCTGGAGAGCTTCCCCCTTCCACCCTGCCTGCTCCATGTAATAGCCACAAATTGTCCATGAGGCCACTGATGTTGTGCCTCGGCTTATTCTTGCAAAAAACCTTTTCCTGACTTGACCATGAATAGGCCCTGCTCCTAACCTTCCCTGACACTGGGGTTTTCCTAAAGCCCAAGGGGTCCTAATCCAGGTCAGGGGGAAAGGACGGGGGAGTGCATGGTGGAGTCATAACAGTGTCCTCCAACTTGCTTTTCTGTCTCCTTATTGTAGGTGCCTGTCACCATTCCCCTTGATTTTTTTCCCGCATGGATCTGAAATGCAGTTGTGTTTCCTCTCTGGAAATGATGGGGGCTGGCTGTTTCTGAAGTGGCGGAAGAGTGCTGCATGTCATGCTGGTGGGACCTGGGAACCTTTCATCTGGTTGGGGCCATCTGGAGAGTTAATGGGAAGTCCTGCTTAACCTTACAACTCGGTGAAAAGACTTTCTGCACGGAAATGGTGAGGAAAATGGCGAGAAAGCTGAAATACCTTGCCATTTTCACTTGACCTTTTGCCTTATCCCCCAGGTCATGAACTGCACAGGGGTCAGAAAAGTAGTGGGGCTTCATTCCCGGTTGACTTCAGTGCTCAGATAAGAGAACCTGCATGCAAGAGGTGCTGTGCTACTGTAATTTGGGAAATTTATTTGTCAAAATTGTCCTGGGTATTTCTCATCAACTCTAAAGTCACATTAACAGCCCTAAATTTATTTGTGGGTTTTGGTTTTTTTCCTAAGTGGGGGTAAGATAAAAATCAAAGCAGAAATAATGTCTCCCTGCCAACACTTGCTGTGGTCAACCCAGGTGCATGATTTTGAATGTAGTGATGGCTATGGTATGTGACAACCTCTTGTATACTCAGAATGGCTGCGTGCTCTGGGGAAACACAGCTTCCTCCTGAAGGCTGTCAGAAAGGAAAGGGGAAAGAGAGGGACAGTGTTGCAAACACTATTTATGTATCTGGGAGATGAGCTCATCCTCCTCTGTGCAAATGGGAATCGAGAGGATCCATGAAAAAAACCAAATTCAATTAGTCTTTTCCGAAAGGTAGAGAAAGCACTGCTTTCCTCTGGAAATGGGCTTAGAGGAGGAGGAAGCTGCATTGCTAATGTGCTGCAAGTGTGTGAACATCTCTCTGGTTTGTAAATGCTATTTCTTTCTTTCAAGCAAAACTTGCAAAATTCCCATATTTCTGAGTTTCTAGCCTCCTGACCAAGGTGTGTCACTTGTGCTCATCAATTTCCACCACCAGCTGAATGATAGATACTGCCTACATTTGGGAACATGCACCACCCACCACCAGCTAGAGTAGTGACCCTAAGGAAGAAAATTGTTTAGTCTGTGGAAGTAGCTCCTCTATTTCCCTCTAATTGCAGCAACTCTATGTTGGACAGATGGCCAGGTCTCTGCAACATATCAAGGATGTTCTGCTTATTTGTGCACCAAACTTTATTATAGCACTTCCAGACACATTTATTTTAAGTTAACTTTGACCACTCTAGTGCTGCACCAGAATAAGACACATCTTCCCAGCAGCACCTCCTGCTTACTCACCCTGCCTGTAAAATCCTTTCTGCTGCTCCTCAAGCAGACTTTGCTTGATGTTTTACTCCCATCTAGTGCTTTTTATTAAAACTGCTGGTGCTGTGTTTCTGACATGGGACTAGCCGGAGCTGATCAAACATCACCTTATTTCTAAGCTAGGTGTTCACCAATTTCTTTCCATCTGGCTGTGAAAATCCACAGCTCTTTGATCCTCCCTAGTGTAGTGGAGGTGCAGGAAGGAGGGAAATCCCTGCAGACTTTTGCTTCTGTAAAAGTATTTCCTGTCTTTCATGTACAAGACACTTCTTTCATGACTCTTTTCTTGTCAGAGGAATCTTGAGCTTGCTTGTTTGAAGCAGGTTTCTTAAATACATTCTCGTTGATATTGATGGGAATGGGAAGGCTGCTATACAACATATGAGTGGTGTCCTTCAGTGGACTGTATTGGGACCAGTGTTATTCAGTATCTTCAATAATGACATAGAGGGAACAAGTGCACCCTCAGCAAATTTGCAGATCACACCAAGCTGAGTGGTGCAGTTGTCACACCTGAAGGATAGGATGTCATCCAGAGGGACCTAGACAGGCACAAGAAGTGGGCCCATGGGAATCTCAGGAGGTTTAACAAGACCAAGTTCAAGGTGCTGTTACCTGGGTCACTGCAACCCTGGTCTCAACATGGGCTGGGGGATGAATAGCTTGAGAGCAGCCCTGTCCAGAAGGACTTGGGCCTGCTGGGGGAGGAGATGCTGGACATGATCCAGCAATGTGCACTTGCAGCCCAGAAAGCCAAACATGTCCTGGGCTGCATCAAAACCAGCATGGCCAGCAGGTGAGGGAGGTGACAGATATCCCATGCGCTTGCACCACTACAGGCAGTGGGAGAGCCCTGGGTAAGTGGGCTGCTGGGCCCAGGAGAAGTTGTTCTGTCTGTCTGTGCATTTAGAGTGGGACTTATATAAATAAAAAAACCCTGAACTCTTCCAGGGAGTAGCTGATGACCAAAGATGAGTCACCCTCTTCAGGTCAGTGCATCAGGGTTTTCTGTTGGTAGCACACTGTGCCAACAATGGTAGCAGCCCCATGTGGGAGGGAGGTGAGCGCCCAGGGCAGAGAGGTGCTGGCATGGTTCCAGTTGTGTGTCATTTGCATGCTATTTGGTCCTTACTGTGACTGTGGTTTGTTCTTGATACAATGGCTAGCACGTTAATTAAGAGATGTGATTAGAGGAGGTGATCATGTGGTGGGGAAACTGGCAATAAAGCCAGACTCCTCAGGTGGAGGGCGCTGTGTTTTGAAGCAAAGCAGCTTCCTGTGGGTCAGTGCTGGCCTGACGGGGATCCATCCCATCCTGGCTGTGCTGCCCAAGTACATCTTTCCAGCCTGGATTCCTCTCTACTCTGTTGTCTCCCACTGTTTGTTTTCTTCCATGTCAGGGCTTCATGGAGCAGGATGAACATGGAGTAACCTGGTGTCTCCACATTTCTCTGACACCTCCGCTTGTGGCTGCTGCTAAGTCTGCTGGTCTCCTTGTTATTGAGCTTTCAGTCATGTCAAAAATAAATGGTTCCTCATTTTGCACCCGTTGTTGAACTGCGCTAAGATGTTTTGCTTTTTATACCAAGTTTCTACAGTCTGTAACTCGCTCTCTGTCCCTTGTGCTGCTTACACCACCACTTGTTCCAGCTTGGATTGATCCAACCTCTGTGTTTTTTGCTTAGCTGGCAGCTGGTTTTGCTCAGTGCTTTGTTCCCCTCTGGCACCCTCAAAGACCCCTTCTGCTACCAAAACCTCAAGCTCACTTCCACCTCTGGGTGCTGCCATTGCACTGACCCTAAATTTTCTCCTCATCTTTCTTTTCCTGCTGCTTTGTGACTAAAGACCATTTTCCTAAATGCTCCATTTTTTTCCTTCTCCACATTCCTGTTTCTTTTTTCTTCCAGCAGGATGCACCCTGCTCTTTTTTTACTCTCCTATTCTCCCAATATCTAGACAAAGCTGTTCTGCTCTCTATGTAGTATGACGTGGTCTGCTCTCTTTTTCTTTTACCCTTCCTTTCCTCATGGTCAGTTAAACCACATCAATGAAACTTCAACTCTATTTCATCTAGGAGCAGAGACCATATTGCTTGAAGCTATAAAGCTCTGTGTTTACTTAGCATAGCAAAGATAATTTTTGCAACTAGGTGATGAAGCTGCAGAATAAGAGTGCTTCCAGAAATTCACAAAGGCAGGAAAAATGTTAAGGAATGTTTATAGGCAGATAAATATCAAATACAATGCACTGATTAATATTCCAGTGGGATGGACTTTGATAAACTGGCATGCCATTCTGCAGGTTTTATTTTTAACAGATGGGAGAGAAAAACAACATTTGGTCTAGAGCCTCTGTCTGTCTGAGTGAGGTTTTGCTCATTTTGGGGGCTGCAGCTATTCTAAACATGGCAACTTGATTTAATTAGCTGACTAGGATCCTGCTTTGTCAGTGGTTTTTTGTTATTGTTGCTTTGTTGATTTTTTCTCGTTGATTTTTGGTTTTTTGCCTAAATGCACTCTCGCAAAACTGACAGTACCCAGAGCTCCCAGACTTCTCTGGCCAAGTTTCTGTCTGCAACGTGCAAACAGAATAGCTGACGGATTAATAGACGTGTCCGTGCTGGAAACCTCTCTCTTCCCTTTTTTAGGGAAAATTGAATATCTATTGATTCATCGTTTCTACCAGATGGGGAACACAGCAGTAATTCCTTTGTGTTTTCAAAAGCAGTATCTTTCACAGAGTTTGCTTCGGTTGACAAGTTATTTTCCCTCTGATCTGAATCTGTCTTTAATGTGTTCTGTTGGGGTATTGACTACATGAGCAGACAAGCTCTGATTACGGCTCTTGCATGGCTGCCAAGGTCCTGCAATGAGCAGGGAGACTGATTTAGTCTGTTCCCCTTAAAAGCTCAAGACTTCCTAAGGATGGAATAAAAAGCAGGAGGTCCATTAAGCAGTGAAGCAGATTGTGATGCCTAGGAGAGATGCAAAGGCAGTCAGGCTAGACAACAGTGCTGTGTCCTTTGTGCATATTTAAGTGTGGCACCATAAAAGGGCTCGTGCCAAGTCCATCTGAAATGTTTGAGGACGGCCTTACTGAAAGAGGTCTGTTTCTTAAATATGAGTTCCAATTACAGCACAATCCAGCATTACGGGTGTTCTGTTTCAAGCGTGTTGTGCTGAGCTAAGCTTACGGGGGAGAAGAGAGGGGAAATAACCCGGGTTTACTAATTTTATATTACATTAATGATGCAGTATCAGGTTGCAATATCAGCATCTCCCCAACTATGCCATGTAGATACCTACATGGAGTGTTGAACTGATGCCTGATGTGGCCACCTAAAAACCAGAGACTAGACAGGAATAAAAGAATAAAAGCAGGTATTTATTTGAAGAGCCTTCAAAGGTACACCCTGGGCAGGCCAGAGGCTACACCCAAGATGGACCCTGAGTCACAAGTTCTTCACACTTTTATAAGTTTGGTTCATTTGCATATCAGGGTTAATTCTCTAATTATAACTTCAGTAAATGATGTAATTTCCCCAAGTTTACCCCCTTTCTGAAGATGTTGACTTATACATTTTGGGCCTAGGACAATCTGGGGGTCCTTGGAGAGCAAGCTTGGAGAAGCTTTGTTATGTCTAACTAGCATGAGAGAACAGAAGTTAGCAAGCTACAAGACGCTTCAGAGTTACACATTAAGCAATACAGGATTTGAAAATATGCAAGTTAAAACCTAGGGCATCAGAACCAAAGGAATGGTTTTGGGAAGCCCTCCAGCCAGTTGTCCCAAGCCTTGTGTGTTACATGTCCCTGAGTGCCTGTCCTTTCTGTTGGCTGGTTTCAGTCTCATTTGAAAGGGACATCAAAGTCCCCAGATAGCAAAGGCCCTGTTGACGGTCTGGGACCAGCCAATGAAAAAAGTCAAGAAGGTTTCAGCAGTGCCTCAGTGTGTATGATTGCTGGCCAACAGGTGTTTTCAAATTAGCTGCAACAGATGCTTCCCTTTCTTGGTGCTATCAAGGGTGAATTAGAGTAGGCAGAAGCAGTTACTGCTCCTAGAAGAGTTTTATGGCATATGTCACAAACCCATCGGAAAGAAAGTTTCACAATTTCTGCTGTTCACAGAACAGTTAGGGTTTTTGGTTGTTTTTTTTCTTTTGCAAAAATTCTGAATTGTTCTGTTTTTCACTTCTCTGGTTAATTTATTTAGGGTTAAAAGTTGTTAGAAAAGTCAAGCAAAGCAGAACTTTTTTCCAGCAGTTTTCCCCACTGCGTATTCCAGAAAGCACCCCTCTCCTGTGAAGTGTTCCCAATATAGAAACCAAGCCAATGAGTTGCTGGCTGAAGAGCAGGTTTGCTGCAGGGATTGGAGCCATGTGTGTGAACAGTGAGAGCTACAACAGTGCTGAACCTGAGGAGAAGGTCACAGCAGTCCCACAATCATATACTGCTCATTTAGTAGCTTCAGACACAGCCATCCTGCCTACACTGCAGTTTTTTAATGCACTTGAAAACTATCATTGCATATATTTGCATATATTTACACATGTATGCGAGCATATGCCTTGTTTGCTGAACATGGGGGGCATTTATTGCCTGGACTTGTGCTTGATGGCAAAAGCATCTGAAATCCACTGCCAACATCTGGTTGGTACCAGGAACACCAGGTACTCACTGTCAAGTGTGGGAAGTGCCCCCTTAGCTCTGGCACAAAACCCTTCCTGTTCAGAGCAGCTTTGTGCAGGCAGAGGGGTCATGCATGCGTTAATTCTTTTCTGCATATCCACACTCCTGGTGGCTCTTTTTAAAAACCCGAGGATCTCCTCCTGCCTGTGCAAAAATGAGGATGGGAAAAATGTTTTGGGCTCAAATACTAACTCCTGGGAGTTAGGCCAGAGAAATATAATGTAACTGTAACTTGGCCCTTTGTATGCACCGTAATTAGGCTTTAATTAAAATATCGTGTTCTGGTTTTTTTTCTGCAGACACCTGCCTCAGTAGGTGTCCAAGAGAAGAGCAGAAGAAACTAACGAAATGGAGCAGGACTGTGTAGTGAAAGCACTTTCTGTCTGGAGAACTCTGGCTTTGCTTGCTGGAGAAGGCTGCAAATGCATAATGAATGAGGCAGGATGCTGCAGAAAGACATAAGATGGTCTCAGAGGGGATGCTTGACGCCTTTGTGGAGAACTAGGTTCTACAGCTTGCTCAGCCACAAATTTTGTCTCTCTCACCTAAACAAGAAAATTGACCACAAAGTGCATGATTGTCATTTTCTGCATGTCCAAGGGAAGGCATTTAGGAGTTTTGGGGTTTTTTTAAGGAGAGGTAACTGCAGAGGCAGTTGGTGGGAGCTTTTTCTGGATGCTGAGCTATAAAAAAGCTCAGTACTCTGGAAAATGGGAGTCTCAGCCTCATTATTCAAA
>VZTE01003327.1:95761-140998 GCA_013397775.1 Eulacestoma nigropectus | reverse complement strand
TATATACTTAAATTTTATACTATACTTAAATTTTCCCATTTCTTCGTCCTCTGTTGGTAAACTGAGGAAAGTAATTCTTAGATATCCTAAACAAACTACAAGGAATTCTTAGTATTTGTGGAGTACAAGATGCTGCAGTGGGAATAATAGGAAGGAAAGCACAAATTTTTTTCTGAGGCAGGATTTAGATGATGTAAAGTAAATAAAGATAAGGGATGTGTATTATAGTAGCAGAGTAGAAATAAATAGAAATATTTAGCCACTCACTGAGGAAGACAGGGGCTTTGTATAAAACTATGGTCTAAAATCAAGTAATTAAAGGCTGTATTTTAACTCGAAGCTGAAGTAAGGAAGCTGCGTGGGTGGTTTTGCTCTGACATTTCTTAGTCACTGAGTTTCTGCTTTAATAGGTAGCTTTTCAGATGTAGTTGTGTTTGTGATGGAATGGTAATAACTTCCATAATGTAAGCTTTACATCGCATTAAAAGCACACATCTTACTTTATGCAGCTCAGTAAACAAAATAATCCACTTCTCTTACTGACACTCATCTCCTTTCTACATCCATCTCTCTGGCTGTCACCCCTGTGCCCTCTGGGACAGGACACATGGGCCAGCATCGTGGGCTTGCTGCAGGTTTATCCAACACCAGTGACCTGGCACTTGAGGCTCCCCTCACCGCCTTCGGACCTGCACAGCCCCTCACAGCAAATGTCAGCTGGCAGTTTCAGAGCTGATGCTTCAGTTGCCAGCCCTGCTCTCTCCCAGCTTTTGAAGCCTCCATTGTATCCAAGGGTTGCATTGGCATATCTTTGCTGAACTTGAAATCCATCAAGTCAGTACTGAGTAATGGCATTGATTATTTTATTATTTTATTTTTGAGTTGCATCAAGTCCTCCTGAATTCTGCCATTTAATCCCACATGACTGGAGTTTGTGTTTATTTTGTGTAGTTTTCTTGGCATGCATTGCCTTTGTGCAGCTGTGGTTTGTTATAGTGATACATGATTTCTCTTTATCTCCTTTGCAGGGAATAAGGGGTGATGAGGAAACAACGCCGGCCGCTCATCACCACCCCACTATTGTGCTTTTCAAGGCCATGGAGTTGTGTGCACCTGCAGAAGGGAGTGGTGCTAAATGCAGGAAACCTGAAGCCAGGATATGTTTTACGGCATGACACTTAAAATGCAGGATCGTAAGAAATGTTTGTATTTTAAAGTGTTTTATCTTATGTTTAAAGGATAGTGTTTCTGACAGGGGAAAAAATATATAAGGGCATTAAATTGCTTTCTTTGCAGGCAATTAAACAGTGAAGCCAGTCTGAGGCATTTAAATAATTGTAACAGATGTTTATTGCCTAGTGCAGTTTATTGCATCCTATTATTCCCTTTACATACAGGAGAGGAGAACACATGACAAACTATACCGTAAAAGAAATTTTTTACTGCTTTGTGAGCTATGTGGCTGTTTCTCTGAATTCTTAATTGAATCACCTTGGGAACGAGTTGGTAATAAAAAGTATTTGGAGAGCAGGCAAGTTACTAACTGCCTGAAGGAGCAGCAGCAACTGGTGTGCAAAGACCTGAGGCTGGCGGTAAATACCTCTGAGTAAACAAACTGCAGTGGGATTGTTCCAAGAGGGATGCTTGGCTCACTCTCATTAAGGGTTTCAGTGCCTCTGAGGCTGTATGTTTCTGGAGACTCTCCTTGCCTGAAACCCATTTCGTGTGCTCCATTGAGAGAGGAAAGATAAGATTCTAGGTCCTTGGATGGACTTTTGGCAGGGCATTTGTAATCCCAGGTTACCACAGACCTCCTGTGTGGCCTTATTTCTCACACCCCATCTCAGTGAGGCAGGGAAACATTTCTTTTCAGTCTGTCCAAGATGTCACATCCAATGTAGGGATGGATGTCCTTGGCTGGGCCAAAGGTGCACAGGGACCCACTGCTTGTAATGACTTCTGGCAATAGCCTCTGGGGGATGACTAGGAAATGGTGAAGTGTGTGTGTGCTATTTCCCCCAAATACTCTCCAAATATTTATTTTGTAGAGTCAGCTATGTTTTCTATGTGTTTAATAATGTGTTTATTAGACCAGGTAATTAATCTGTGCATTTATCAGTGATTTTTTTTCCATCCATTCTTCCCTTGAATTCCTGCAGACATTTAGTGTTCAGAGCAGTCTGTGTAAGGCTCTAGGATAGTAAATGCTCTAGATGAACCATAAGCTTCCTCAGCTAACTAAAAAAAAAGGCTCTACCTTCTCAAAACAAAGGAAAAACCTTCATCAACTCCCCTCCCAATTTCAAACCCCCAGACAAAGTTCTGTAGACTTTTTAACTCTAGACTGGTATCCCTTCTGTTGTCTTATCCCTGGCTTTGACTAAAATTTGAGGGGTTTTTCACAGAGTATTTCTTTTCAATTTTCTGGCTCTGTTCAGCCAAATCTGCTTTGTGATTTCAGGTCATTTGGCAAAATTTGAGAATATTCAAGAGTCTAAAGATGCTTATGTTTGGGTTTTTTCAGGAAAATTTCAATGTTTTTAGCTAACATAATATTTGGACGCCAAATTTTCATGCTGTAAATCATAAAAGAAAGAAAATCTTTGCTTGCCCAGTGCCCTTTGCTGGGAGGAAAGTGATGCCAACAGTTTTTTCCTCACCCCTTTTTCCTTCCCCTACCACGTTTCATTTGTCATTTTGGCTCCAACACCCTTTTAGATCTTGCTCGTTTCTTACTGTCTGCAGCTCCATGTCAAGTTAAAATTTACTATATATGTTGCCTTTTATGTATGTTAGACACTGTGTCTTCTTCTCTTCCTTACACTTAGAATGAGTTTTCTCCAAGTCTTCACTTCTTTAACTGGCTATTGGAGAGTTGTTTGTAGCTGTGAGATCTCCAGGCCCAGTCTGTGTCCCTTGTATCATCACCCCAATTCCAGCACTCCTTTATAGCCTGTAGGATCTTTCTCGGTTGGACGGTTGGGATGGATGGAGATGAGAGATCTCTGAAGTCGGGTCTCAGAGCATGAGGTTTATTACTAAGGGCTTGGGTATAGGGGGCCTGCTTAAAGCAGCCAGCTGCTGCTAGAAGCAGGCCAAAAAGTGTGAAGCAATAGAGAGAGAGAGAGTAAAGAAGAAGTGCAAGAGAGTATGTAAGACATGTGAGAGGGCTAAGAGAGTGTGTGTAAGAGAGGTGTAAGAGGTATAAGAGAGCAGGTATAAGAGAGATGTAAGAGGTATAAGAGAGCGAGGTTCTTGCTTACAATACAATAAATTTTCTTCTGTGCTGAATATTCTAAGTTTCATCAACCAATCTAGTACAAGATACAAATCCTATAGCATTTACATACAGCCTATAAAAATCATTGCATTACCACACTGCGTTATATTTTAAACCCTAAAAACTACTCTTTGGACCCCTTCTGTCAAGCTAGCAGGGTCTGCTTTAACCCTTGGACCCTTGTGCTAGCAGAAGGTATTGTTCAGTCAAAGGGGATTACCTTCAGTTGGCCATACCATTGTTTTCCAGTTGTTCAGTGACTAAGGCCTGGTATCTCAAAGTATGCTTTCCTTTCAATGTCACTTATAGTTTCCATATTCTCAGCATCTTTTGCCAGGCAATCATATTTATAAGGCTTTCCTGTTTCATTTTCCCCAACAATAGCCCCTCCAGTGTCTACTCCTCTCAAGTCCTCTGTCCTCCCTAGTGCATCCTTACTTTAGAGTACATATCTCATTCTTTATAGAAAAACTGCTTGTTGCTGTGATCTGCCTAAAATGAGTCTTGTATCATGCCAAGGTAAACAGAAGTAAAGGAAATCAGCATCAGAGAATGTGCCAATACAGATGAACCGAGCTCTGATGATGTTTCTGCATTGCTCTGCTCTGCTGGTACCTGCCCTTTCCTGGCGCAGCGTTTCATCCTCAGGCAAGCTGCTTTTACACGCGTGACCTTCACAGGGGTCTGCAGCCGAGACACGGCTGAGTGGAATGCCAGTAGGGCAAGGAGGAGGGGGAGCAGAGGAGAATCAGCCCCAGCTGCAGGATGAGGATCAATGCCTCAGCTTCACAGGGTAATCAGGAGCTTTTATGAAAAGTCCTGTCAGTTTGTCAGAAACTCTTCAGCAGGTTTTGATCTACAGCTTGTCCTGGCAATGTAAGTGGGTAGCAGATGATAGCTGAACTGGGAGTGCTTAAAATTTCTTTCCTCTCTCTCTTGATTATTCAAAGAAGCCTTCACTGGAGAAGCTGAATCGCTTCCCAGATGTCTTTGGAAAGACTTTATTCTTTTCTTAAAGCTAAAGAAATCCCAGTGTAATTTCTCAGCTCCAATTTGGGGTCACTTCTGAATGAGCCCCTGGGCTTCCTTCAGAAACAGAAACCACCCCCACATGAATAGGGATGACAGAAAAAGGACCGATGGAGACTGACAGAATAATTTAGAGAGGAGTCGTCTATTTAAGGATGAGGATAAGCTGAAAGGCCTCCATTTGGAGGTTGCCTACAACTGCCTGCGCAGCTCTGAAGGGGATTCACTTCATTGGAGAGTCTTGCCCATACCTTTTTTGGATACATCAAGCAAGATCTTTGCCTGCCTCCTCTGGATCATCCCCACAAGTTGCATGACACCTCAGGGAGAGGTGAGTGGTGTGTGCAGGTTTCAGCTGCGCTGAAATCAGAGCAAGCCTTTGGAAACTGGAGTGCTGTTCAGAGCAATTAGGCCAGCCCTGGTCTCACCTTGTTTGACCAAGCTCAGTGGTGGCCAAAGGGTGAAAGAGCCATCTTAACCCTTAGCTTTCTCATCTCCACCTTTCCCATAACTTGCTAAAACCAGCTTTCTGTCATTCTCTTCTAAGTGAGACTCTTAGCAACAACCTTTTCATATGTTAGAAAGCAATAATCAAATCAGTCTGCCTTCTCGCTGAAGCAGAACAAATCCATGGCTGTGTTCCCAGCTGTAAACAAAGGTAAACAGATGTGGGACTGTGGTCATCTCCTTCCCAGCAGGAGGGATTATCAGAAAAACTCCATAAATAATGAAAATGTAAATGGGGCATAAAATTCATTTTTAGATGAAATTGGAAGCCCTTTGTATACCCCATATCCAGTTTAGGTAGAGAACAATTCCTGCCTCACCTTATAAAATTAATTTTCTTCTTGGTGAATGTTTTAAAACTTTCCACTCTCAAGAATTCCCCTGTCATATTAGATTGTTTGTTTTCCCCTTGTTTTGTTTGCTGGCTATTTAAAATGAAGAGGTTTTCTTCCTAGTGATTACCTTTTTCCTTTTCCTTTTTTTTATTTTTTTTTTCCTCTTTAGAATGCTTCTTACTCTGCCAGATCTCTCAGCTGCACACTATCCCCTTTCCCAGATTGTATCCCAACCTTTTGCGCATCAACTCATGCTTGGATTTGTGTTTTCACAAGCAGTATCAGAGTAGCAGCCAAAAGGGAAACAGAAAATAATATAAATTTGAGGCCAGTACAGCTGTATTCTCAGTTCATGTCTCATCACTGGGCACAGAAAATGGTATGCGTTATTATTTGCTATGTACATTGTTGTAATCATTACCATTTGCAGATTATTTTAGACAGTGAACTTGTCTTTAGAGAATAAAGAACCAGCAAAGCAGAACAACCCACCCACCTGCTATACCTTCAGTCCCGACCCAAAATCTGTTGTGGTGGATTTTATATTGAAATAATGACTGCCTTGAAATCAAGGAGGGGCTGTGCTGTGGCTGAAGTGGTGCTCCGTGCCGAAAGCCTCTCTGGGGAGTCTCTGCAGAGCCTCTCTGTAACTGTGGATCCCCTCTGGAGTTAGGTGGTCTGGGAGCTAACTGGGTTTCTCTCACCTGCACAAATACACTGCCTCTTGCTTGGGGTGGGAAGACTGCCTGAGCACCTATTCCTGAGCTCTAGATGAAAATCATGTCAAATTGGGCATGTTTCTGCCACATGCCAACATAGTAGTGGATTTTTTTTTTTTTTTTAACTCAAAATGGTATCAGGGTACTCCTGATGAGTGAAGGCAGATCCTAGAAGATCTCAGGCTAGCCTTTAGGAGGAACCTCTGCTGGAAGCCAAGGACTGGGGAAGCAGTTAATGTGTTTAAAAAGCAAGCCCTTGAAAAGCATTTAGGCTGCATTCAATGTTGCCATAGCACGAGGTCCTAGCTGTTTGTTGAAAGGAGAAAGGATAATTGCACAGAAAAGCTTGGCAAAGGCATCCAGAGCTAACTTATTTTCACTGTTGTGAACTTATTGCAATTTGTTGGGGGATGATGAAATAGCACCCAAAAGATCAACCCATCATGTGGCTCCTTTTTAAAATGAGCTTTAAAGTGAAGCTTCCTCTTCCCCATGAGTGATGTGGATTTCCACTTGCTTGGGAGGGTTTTGCTTGGGGATTGCTGCTCACAGGTGTCGCTCCTGTGGGCACAGGAAGCTCCCTGCCCGAGCCACCAGGACAGCAGGCAGAACAGGAATTTCCAGACATGGTTTCTGTCCACCCAGAGGTGCATCCTTCTTGTCATGGCCACAGATCTGCGCCTGCATGGCGCTCTGCCACGTCCACAAACATCATTCCGGGCCATCAGTCTGCCCCAAGAGCATTCCTCATAGCTCCAGCAGTTAGAATGTGTCATAATCCACAAGATGAGAAGCATTACTGCCACATCTCTACTGCAGCATTATGGATTATAACAATTCTATCCTTTAGGAAAGAGCTTCACATTTATTTTCTTTCAAAATGGATAGAAAAGCAGAAAATTGTGACTATTTCTGCAGAATGCAAATCAAAGAAAAAGCAGTTTGGAAATACCCATGAGTTTTGATAGTACCAAGTTTTTCAATTTTTTTTTGGTTTTTGGTCATGTCCAAATACTAAATGACATAACATTTTATAAAATGAATATGCACAATTTTAAAATATGACAGCAGGCAGAATGTAGCCCAATAATCTGATTAATCCAAAATTATTTATTTAAATATTACCAAAATAAACTGTGGCACTTGAAACTGCACCCCAGCCCTTATCCAAGTTTCCTCTTTCTCAAACTTATTTAAAGGTAATATTCCTGTGAAAATATCTTCATTAAAAAAAAAAAAAGAATCTGTCTATTTTTTTGAGAAATCTTGTCTGGTTTGCTTAAGCATCCATAGTACACTGTATTTTATGTTGCATCTTTGCAAAAATTGGTGAGGATGCTGCCTCTGTAGGAGACATTCCCTCTCATAAGTAGTGAAACTTTTTCCTTTGGAATGGGGAGAAAATAAAAACCAGTTTGATCCAGTCCAGAATGACTGTGTTCTATTTTGCTCTTGATGAACTGAAAACCATTGATTGCAGCTTGGAATAAAAGAAGTGATCTTTCAAATAATTTAATTTTATTTCTATTCTGAGCATCCCTTGGCAAAAACAAGACAAATGCAAGAAATGCTGGGTTTAGACACATCTTGCAGGTTGTTGTGGATTATGGTTGCCTCTTCACCTATATAACTGAATGTGAAGTCACCTTTTCTGCTGCTTGGAGCACTTGGAGAATCCCTCATGAGTTTAACCTCATCTTTCATGGGAGATCATTTGCACACTCAGGTCCCTGGAGATTCCCCTAGCAAACACCGTGAATCAGACAGTATCCTGGGATGGAGAAATGCCATCTCTCTAGCTAATGGTTTCCAGTATCTGTAAAGCAGTTTAATGTTTATTGGAACAAAGTCTGGAACATAAGGGTTTCTCCTCTGAGCCGAGTGCCCTCACCAGATGACAACTGATCTGGCTCATTGAATGTTTTAGTCTTTGTGGAAATGATATCAATTCCAGGAGGAGGAGAACATGAAGAAAATTTACCCCTTAGTGCCCAGAGCTCTGCTGGTAATATTGCTCTCCTGAAAAGCTCTGGTCCAAGTCCCCTCCCCTACTCTGGCAGACCTAACTCCAGGTTTGGGGTTATCCAGTTATTCAATTCAACTTTCTGGGATTCATAGGGGCAGGATGAGAGGGAGGAAAAGGACTCCCTGATGTTTTTAAGGGAGAAGCAGGAGATTTAAAATACTTCAACGCTGGCAAGTATTTGGTCTACATGCAGTCCAGAGTGGTTTCTCCTTGCCTTGGAGGCAGAGACACAGTGCAACTCCCACCATGGTGTGCCAGTCCTAGACCCTTTCCTTCTACATTTCTGCATAGGCTGATGCCTGGATAAGCCAATCTCTTCAGTCTCTTTAAGTGACACGATGAAGAGGATGATAAAATAAGGTTTGGTGCTAGAGAGAAAAACAAGTAGGTGCTGATTTAATGTCCCAGCCCCTCTCATTCTGAATCACAGGAAGAGAAAGTGGAGATGAGAGCTGCATCCTGGAGATGAAGAGTTGTGGTGCTGGTGCTGGTGCTGGAGGGGAGTTGCTCACTGGAGCAAGACTGATGGCTAATGACTGGCATAAGGGGCTGAACAGATCAGACAGTGGTGCTCAAGACACACTGATAAAATTCCAGAGAGCTGACCTGCATTGTCCTGTGCCGCTTTTTTAGTTTGAGTCTTAGGAGACCTAGAGGGAGAGGGACAAATTATTTGTTTGTATTAATAAAAGCTTATTATAGTACTGGGGATTTACACACTGCTTTGCAAACTTAGCTGTGTTCCTTACCCTCTAAGCCTTTCATAGAAAATCCATTGAATAAACTCAATTAATTATTTGGAGTGGAACAGTGGTGAGATGGAAATCATCTAACCCTGTCCTTAGAAGTGATTTTACAGGTGCATGAGGTGAATTTGAAGCATTATGCTTATTTGCTTGTATGCCTAAAAAGCTGTATTTTTTGTTTTCTTTCTTACCTTTGTCATGATGTTTTTTGTGCCAGAAACTGTTCTGTTGTTGGGAACTGCCCCCTGCTCTGTCTGACCAGTAGGGCAAGTAATTAATTTCTTTGCTGCACACAGAAATGCCTTTTCTTGTCTGCATGCTTCTTGTTAGTACTTCAGCTGAGAGAAACATCTGCTACTTGCTCAGTTCCCTCTTGGACTTGGACCTTCTTATTTTGACTCAGATTAAGTGGAACATCTCCATCACCTCTGTGTGCCCAGCTCCTGGAGGTTGCCTGCCTGTGAATTTGAAGAGGGTGGAGTGAAGATCAGGGATGTGAGGTGGACCTCAGCTTTTCCCTGTGGCAGTCCTGGATGTGCACCTCCTGGGACACAAAGGTTGCTGGATGGGAAGTTTGGCACATAGGCATTTATCCAGACTCCAGCCCTCATTCCCTGCCCTCCCACCTGCTGTTCTGATGTGTGTCCTTCCCTCCCAGCTGTAAGAAAGGGCTGACCATCTTCTCTCCTCTCTGCTTGCCAGCAGTGCTGGAGTGCAAGTTTTGGCTATGCACCATGACAAACCTTTGCTGGGGCCAAGCAGGGGGGAGAGGACGTAGCAGATGTACTCTACAGGACTCAATTTTGCCATCCTCAAGGACATGGAAAAACAAAGACCTGGCACCAACTGAACTTTAGGCCGTAGTTTTTTCTGCCTTTGTAAGGCTGTTGCCGTAGGTTACCTCCTGCTTGGATGATGCCGAGGAAGGGTCTCCCTGTACTGTTCAGAGACTGAGCGAGACCCCCAGATCTGACCGCAGAGCAGCCTTGCTGTAACAAACCTGGACTTGGCTTCCCTGCTTACAAAGACTTTTCTGGCCCCTGAAATAGAGAGGAAGGGATTTGTGTCCACTTAGGGGAAAGGTATACTAACTTGGACCCACCTTTGTAACAAGCTGCTCCCAAATTTGGGTCACGTTCTGATCCAGCAGCTAGCTTGGATTTGGAGCCCACCTGTAGCCTTAATGGAAGTGTTTCATTTAAAACAGCATGGAACTGGCCAGCAATGCTTGTGAGAAAGATCTCGTGCTGTTAGCAGGCACTGATCTTGCTGGGAAGGGATTAATTCTGCTGGCTCTGGGAGGCAGGGAGCTCATTGCTTATCTGGAGTAGGGAAGTAGCAGGGGAGGTGAGTTGGCAGCCAGACAGAGACAAAAGTCTTGTATGTGAACTCCTAGATCCTCTTGGGTTAGCGGTGTGGATGCAGGGATGGGAGGGCTGGGTTAGATGCTGGCTGGGGCTGGGCACAAACAGGAATTCTGAGCCACCACCACCTACAGCCAGCATTTGGGCTACATGTCCAGAGCTAATGCTCCAAAGACAGCTCGAGTCCAGTGGCTGCCCACTATTACAGAAATAGTAGTCCAGGTGTGGGTGAGCTCTGTGGGACCCCCGGCTGGACTTGTGCCTGCCCACCTGATGCACTGTGCTACCAGGCTTGCTGGTCCTGATGCTGGTGTGAGCTGAGACACAGGGCTACAAGCAGCAGCAGCAAAAGTTCCAGTCTTGTCTTCTCCTCCTGGTATGGTGGCCCTTGAGTTTGAACCAAAACTTCTATAAAGATATTGACTTTTTTTTTAATTCTGTCACGCTAAAAGATTTTATAGCACTGTGATTTATATAAACTGGGAGGTATATCTTCCTAGTGTTCTTTCTTTTCTGTCTTTAGGGCTTTTAGAGCTACATTACAGCCAAAAAGAAAGAAAAGGAGAGACGGACATTAATTTACAGGAAAAAGAGGTCACCAGAAACTCAACTGTACATCTACCAGTTCCTTGTTCTGTGTCCAGGGAATCTCTGCACCAAACAGAATGACTAAAGCAAATTCACCCTTAATTGCTGCTTGTTTGCTTGTAAAACCAGGAGCCAACTCCAGAACTGTGCAACAAGAGCTTCAAAATGCACTTTCTTGGATTGGGCTCTCTCCCCAGGTACATGCTATTCAGTGAGTTTTCACTCCTGATTTCAGGATACATCAGCTCCAAACCCTGCAGAGGTCAGCCTAAATGCTGCCCCATGTGCAAGGGAGGCTGATGGACCAAATTTCTCACAAACATTGAGTGCCTGAGTGCTGGGGGTGAAATTTGCTGGGACAGTTGGAGATGTCACACACCTTGTTCGTAACCTCTTTGAGTTCAAACCCTTGAATGTGTGAGAGCAAAGAGAGACTGTGCTTCCAAAATTACTGAAGAGGCTCCCCACAGTCTAATGCTGGATTTTCAGTCTCTCTCATTGGTAAAGAGGTTACCCTTGCTATGCAGTCAAAAATTGATCCAGAGGGAAGCATTTACCCCCCTTTGACTGTTCAGTATTTGGTCCCTAGATGATCTGATTGATATAGAGTGTGCTGTATATTTTATTAGGTGAAAAAGTACCCACTGAGGCATAGTATCATTTCCAGGGGTGACCTTGTGACAGCGGGTGGCAGCAGTGCACATAAAAATGATAAAAGCCTGGCTAAAGTCCCTGGCTGCATAGGTTGAAGAGGTGGCTCAGGAAATGTTGATATATGGGTTAGATTAACCGATATGCCTTGGCTCAGAGGTTCACTTTTTTTAAAAAAAAAAAGGCAAATCAGGGAGAGAAATGAATGCAGATGATCACATGGAAAATCAAGAGAAAGGAAAACACAGCGGAGAGAGAAGGAATAGTGGAGAAAGGTTTGGGTTTTTTTTTAAATAAAGCATTCCTCATGGCCAGACTGAAGTGGCATGTTGCTTTGTGCTGCAGAGGGAAACAGGAGTGTAGACAGTACTAAATTGCACATGAGTTTCTTTGTCACTATTTAAGTTTCTTTGTCACTATTAAAGTTTCTTTGTCACTATTAAGTTCCCCCTCTCTGTTTCACTTGGTTATTTGTGGTGTGTGTTTGTAGTGAGTTTTCAGGCAGTCTAGATAAATTATCACATTGATTTTTCTTTCTCACTTTTTTTTTTTTTTTGGTGGGGGATAGCCAGAGGGGGCAACGGGGAAGGTTTCTGTGTATTATATAGAAAGCAGAGTGGCTGTTAACAACCTGCTGGGTTTAGTATCCACTGTACAGAAGAGGCACCGGCACCAGAACGGACACCAAATACCTTAAACTGCAGGGGAGCTGGGGCTCTGCATCCAAATTTGCCATTCAGGACCATTTCTACTACCCAATACAAGAATAAAAAATTGAATACTAGCTTCCCAGAACTGTATATATATCACAGCTGAAGACAAGGAATATCATGACTTGATATATTCAGTGATTGATGTGATCATGGTCAATGTAACAGAACTGATTGTTTTTGCAGCTAGCATTGCAGTGGGAGTATAGAAGTACCATTTTCTGTTCAGCACTGCTTCAGTTTTCATGCCCTGCTCTGCCAAGACAGAGATATTAAAGGCAAAGAGCAGAGAAAAAGGGTTTTAAGCAGTCAAGGGGAGAGAGAAGAGATTAATATTTCTGCCCGGAAGCTGGAGATGAAAAGGGAGAGTTGTGCCCATGACAAACATTACCTTGAGTCACTCACCATTGACAAATGAGTTTGTGGACCAGAAAGTGTCATTTCTCTCTGGGAAAATGTGGCTTAAATGGGAGACGGGTGGCAAGGAGTTTAAGTGGATTTGCCTTAGTTAGCTTTCAAGGCAGTGGGATCTGCTAGTGGGTGAGGAAACACAGAAACCTAACCTTCCATTCTGCAGACTGTAAGATGTCCCTTAGAGGGTGCAGAAAGTAGTGGAAAAGAAGTGATCCTCACTGGAAGTGGTTATTTATTGTCAGCATTTGGCAAACTTCCGCATCTAATAATTCTCTCTGAGTTTGTTGCTGGCAATGATGTGACTCCTATGCAATCTTTGCTGCCTTATCATTCCCTAGTGCACCCTGAAAAACAAAAGTGTTGTCCATAGCCAAAGTGTTCATCCAAAAAGTAGTCTCAGTGCATTGTCAGTTACATTGGGGCTGTGCCATGTTGGTTCATTGCAGTTGTGGTGGCTTCAGCTTGTGTTGCAGTCCTGAATCTGCTTGTGTTTTCACTTCTATGCTCTGGGGTGTTGGATATCCATATTCATCATCTTTATGATGGGGTTATGCACACCAGTGTTTGGGATCAATCTTTATAGGGTCCTCTGTCACCATGAAGCCTGTGAGCTGAGACCGCTCTGGGGATAAGCCATCCTTGTCTGCTTTTGTCGGCAGTAAAATGGTGATGCAGAGGGGTAGAAGTGGGAAAGGTAGAAGGAATGCAGCAGCAAGCAGAGGGCTTGCTGCTGGGGAAGTTCATGCCTCCAGCCCTGCCAGCCAGGAGGTTGTTCCAGCACTCCAGGCAAAGCGGCACATGTGGGAACTATAGCTAAGGTCAGCTCTGTTCTTGAGAGCTCAGGAGTGCTGCTGGCTCCAAGGCAGGTGTGATAGAGAGTGAAGCTGGGATTTCAGGGGCCTGGGAAGGGAAATGTCTGGGGGTGGCATGGCAGCAAGCATGGCTGTCAGGTTAGCTAGAATAATGACATGATCCTATGAATATTTACTTTCAACTATTTATAGGGCTATGTGTTAGATGTTCTCTATGGTTATTGTAGTAGAATTAATGCTAGGGGATATTCTCCATGAAAAATATTTCCCGTGAGTGAGTCAAATCAAATAAATAGATTTGCTGCTTGCAATAAAATAGCAAAGGTACACTTAATTTTCCTGCTAAGATGACATCATTTCTGTGGAGATGCTAGCAAAATATTTCTAATGCATACGGTACTTTGAAATGAAAATAAGTAGAATATAAGGTATTTTGAGTGCAATGAAAAAACTACTGTGAAGGCTGAAAAGAAACGTGCCTTTTGACTTTGAATTCTATTTCAGTTTTGGAATTGTCTGGATTATATGCAGCCACCTCACTCAAAACTGGTGCAGAGTAATTAACATTTCTATGTACATATGCCAAGGAGGTTGAGGACAATAAGAATTCAGATACTGAAATGAAAGCCATCCCTTAAGAAAACACAGGTTCATTACTTGGTACAATTGGCACTACTGCAGAAGAGAAAATGAACTGTTAAATGAATATTCATTATGGATAAGGGAAGGTGCTTTGTCATACATTTGGGAGTCACAGTGAGAATGAAATTCTGTTTTGAAAGTAGCTAATGAACATGCTAGAGAGCCATTGCTAACAGTGAGCATCTTAAAATTTATATGACCAAATAAGTTTCACCCCGGAGTTCAGGAAATATTTACACAAGATCACACACTGTTTGTGAGCAAACTGTGAAGAGCATGTCAGAGAAGGGTGTGCTCAGACATGAACTTGATTGCATAAGATTGTACCAATTTTTTAAAAAGATACTTTGAAACCACAGGTGAATAAAATTTGATTTGCCTAGCAACAAATATGGTCTAAAAAGAAAAAGATAGAATTAGAGGAGAAGAGAAACAGAAAGACAACTGATGTCTTTCCGTGTTGTTTTTGTGGAAAATACGTCTGGTGAAACTTAGATTTTTGATGTGAATATAACTTCATTGATGATGCCCACATGATGTGCTCCTCATCATGTGTCCGGCATCAGATTTAGTGTCACAGAAGAGTCAATTAAAGGTTAGCAGTGGGCAAACTAAAAGTAGCACATTTTAAATGGATGAAGCCATCTCACCAAAAAATCTCAAGTAGTAACCCCCAAGGGTTCCCGAGGGGTCACTTCTTGGCTCAGTTCCTTTTGTATCCCCCCAGTTTTTTGTAAGAATATAAAAAATCGTTGCCAATAAAGTTCGTGGATGACATAAAGGTGAAAAATAAGGACAGTCTAGTTGTACGGACTGAACTGAATTACTTGATAAGGCTGGACTTTGCTGAGCTAAATCCTTTTCAATACATCCAGATTCAAGGTCATGCATCCAGAACTGGAGAATTTAGATCACGCTTACAGGATTAGAGGCTGCTTCCTGATAGATAGCAAGTGTGAAGAAGACACATGGTAGATAACCCACCAACCCCTGTTGGGATCCTCTCGCTGAAAGCTGCATTGACTGAGAAAATTAAGAGACCTAGTCCCTATTTATAGTGTCATGTGCAGGACCAGCAAGACAGTTGGTGGAAATCTGTGAACAATTCCTGGAAAATTCTGGTGAAGCAGGAGTGATTTAAAAAGAAAAGGACAAAGACTGGCTTAAAACTTGAATTATACTCAGTTATTGGTTTTCTTTTGTTAGTTCATATTTTTTCTCTGCTTATTTAATGTAGCTGTTGGGCAGAGGAGAGGAGGAAATTAATCTCAAGTTTAACATTGCTAGCTTCTTTGTTGTTCGGCAATGGATAAATACAATTCCTATATCTAATTCTAAGTAAGCCTCCATGACTGTACACACAATTATTCTTTTTTTTCTCCAGCCTCTCTCTGTAATACCTACTTTCCCCCTCTTTTCTAAGACTGGGCCTTGACGTCGCTGTCTGCTACAGAGTAGCTGAAAGTCCAAACCCTCCGAACTAACCAGCAGGAGTTTCGATGCCTGTCATAACCTGCTGAGGAGTTTTGCTTCACAAAGTCTCTACTGGATCATAAGAACTGGAGACAGGGCAAAAAGAGAAAGGATGCAACATCCAGCTGAGTTGCAGAGACCTCCAAGGGTGTAGCTACCTTCTGAACGTTGTGACAGTGCAGTGGAAACTACACAATTATTGTCACTTCAGTGCTTTTGTTATACATGGCCTGAACCCAGAGTAGTCTAGGAATGAGTAAGAAAAATCAGAGGTGCAGCTAGACCTGAGTGCTCTTATAACCCACTGGTGACTTTTGATGCTGTCTGGTTGAGGAGAGGTCTGGTACAGCAGCAATAGCACCAGTATAGCTGGTGATGCTAAGTCCCAGAGGAGTTTGGTCCGTATGTTACGCTCAAGTGCAGTGCAAGAGAAGGAACGGCTGCTCTGGTCATTTAAGGGCATGGGGGAAGTGACACAAATGGGACAGCATCTCTATGTCTCTAAGAAAGAAGATGAATAAAAATGGTTTTCATTAAGAGTAATGAAAAATAAAAGTAATATAATGAAGAATAGCTCAGATATAAGACAGGATAGCACTTCTATTTTGCCTGTTTCATGAAATGAGAATGATAAGATTAAAGAGGTGGATTTCAGTACTGAAAAAATGAAATACTTACTTTCTCTGCCTACTTATAACTGAAATATAGAGCAGATTGCCATAGTATGAATACTGAAATACTTTATTAAGCCTTTAGTTCAAATTATTATGCTAATTACTGTAATTTGTGCCACATTCTCTTGATATCCTTATGTCTGCCTATCAAGAACACCCAGAGCAATCATAATGACCATTGTTAAAAACACTGAGCGGTGGACAGATCTCTTAAGCCTCCTGCTTCAGAGCTTAAACTAGTCTTCAGCTACCAGAGATGGAGTGGGACAGAACATTGCTCACAGGAAAATTGTGGGGGGATAACATGCAGGCCATGGCTGGAGCCAAGGTATGGGACTATTTCATCTTGGTTCTGGTTTAGTGACTTCAGTTCTTGGTTTTGGACTTGCCTTGCTGATTTTTAATTCCTCATGTGGTGTAAAGTGGCACAGGGCTTTTGGTTTCAGCAGCATGTTGCTGATTGACACTATGCTTTGCCTAGACATAAATGCATCAATATAGTAATTACCCCTGCTGCATCAGTCAAACATACAACTCTTTTTCCTGATACCCTGAGAGGGTTTGCACTTGGGGCAATCTCTCATTTTTTTTCCATCTGAAAAGAAAATAAAATCTTCCACCTGCAGTCTAGGAAAAAGGTGTTTCTTTCTAGTGGGATTTCTCTTTTTCAGCTGAAATTGAATAAGCATCCTGTGAGCAACCAGGCAGAGAATTTTGGTCCTGCTGCGCAAGTCTTACTCTTCAGGTGCTCACTTGCAATTTGCAAGCACTTCTAAATATCTTCTGGCATGTGAGCTCTCTCTTCTCTGGATGAGGTTTTTTTTGAATCCTTGTATTGTGCAAATGCTCTTGCAGGTGGCAGGCATGCTGCAGACAAAGCTTTTGATCTTCAGAATCACCAACCTCTTGTAATCGTGTTTTCCAGCTCTGTAAATGTTACCCCCAACACATACAGCATGTTGTTACTCTCAGATCTTTGCCCTTACTTATTCATTTCAAATAGCATCATCGTCCCTTGTCTCTCAATGTGCCGCATCACATTTCCCCAAGAAAAAGTGAGTCTTCTTGAAATGATCACTAGATGGCTACACTACCGCACAGGATTTCACAGCTCTGCTTTTCCAGACCTTCAAACCATTTCTCTCAGCCCTCTACTTCACAATATCTTTGGTCTGAATTGCATTTCAGCCACAAAATGCAATTTCCATATCTTCAATTTTCTTCTCAGCAGGTTGCAATATAACTCCACACCGTTCAAATTTATTGTACAAAGTCACTAGGGCTTAAATGGCATCTAACCTCTGAAGCATCTGGTATTGTCCAGCCTTGGAAACAGGATCCTAGACTGCATGCCCCTTTAGTTTGATCCAATAGAGCAACTCCTGTCTTTCTGGAGTCTGTGCAGAAAGCTTTTGGAGTCAATTTGGCGCAACCCAGTGTGTCTATTGACCTGGCTATGGCTGAGCAGCTTCAAAAGCCCAGAGATTTGGGACGAGCATCAGTCCATGACTCAAGCCTTCACCACTACGGTTTCACAGGGATTGAAGGGAGTTTTGGAAGAAGGGAAAAAAATCTGCTTACTTTCCTGTTGTAAGCAAGAGCAGACTTTAGGAACAAGAAGTTGCAAATACTAGAGAAGTGTTTGCCTTCCTCATTGCCTTTTTTCTGTCTTTCATTTAAAGCAAAGACTAATGCAAATGTTAAACTTTCCAAAAGAAATAATTTCTTGACATAGTTGCCAGAAGGGACCTAAAAAAGACAGAATAGTATTAATTTTTGTCATATATATTTGTGTTCAGATTCATGCAGAATAGAAATGTATTCCTCCTCTGCTAAAAGTCCCTGTTTGTGCCTTTACACAAATCCTCCCACATTCTTGTGAGTGGTTATGCTAATGACATTTATGTAATATCACTGGGTGTTTACAGCTGCGTAGTCTGAACGTGAGTCTGGATATAAATAATGCGATTATCATCTCCTGCGAGCTAGAGAAATGTTATCTGTGTTTTACGGATGGGGGAATTGAGGTAAATGTGGGGAAGTGAAGTGAATAACTGCTCTCGCCTGCAAGCTGTGGCACCCTGCTACATTCGTGAGGGATGCAGGATGCGGACAGACAGACAGCCAGCCCTAGGATGCCAGCCGGCGCTCAATGGTGCCAGCAGCTGTGCTGTCATGGGGGCAGGAAAACCGGTCAGGGGAGAATTTTGCAGAGAGGGAGTCTGGTCAAAAGACCTGTTTTGAGAGGACCAAAATACCTGGCTGAGGAATAAGTTGTGTGGTGTGCAGTGGAACCACCCCAAGGGCCCAGAAGGTTCTAGAAGGGACTAGAATTTTTCAAGTTAGTTTTGGGCTGGCTGCTCTGGAAACGCGATATGAAAAGCAGGGCCATAGATACAATTATCTTGGCATATTTTCAATGGGATTCCACGAAGGAGGAAAGCATCAGAAGAGAACTAGCAGAGCTCAGGCTGGGTCTCCCCTGCCACATGGCTATTTGGAGCTCAGGGAGGGTGCCCTGTCCTCCCTGCCAGGCTGCTCTGGCTGGGTACTGTGGAGGTGATTGCTGCTCACCAGTAGCTGTGGAGGCACCCAGTAGCTTAAAAAGGAACAAAGTAAACCTGGATGGTTTACCTGTGAGTTCCCCATGGAAAATAAAGCTCCTCTTTTGGCAAACATTCAGCCTGTTGTAAAAGGTAAATTGAAAATGCAAAACCCCTTCATAAGTGCAGATGAGCTCTAAACTGTATATTCAAAAAAAGAGCATCTCAGCTGTTTTCTCCGAGTAGGCTGGAGACAGGGGTGCCATTTCCTTGGCTCTAAAAGGTGTCTCAGCCATTTCAGAGGTGAGACAATTTGGAAGATGAACTTCAAGTTGGCATGGGTTGATTTGCTCCCAAATTTTCAGAAAAATTTTGAAAATCGCTGTGGTTCATGTAATTATCGGATATACAAATGTGTGCGTGAGGGTTCCTGGGAAACATTGTGAGTTTGTAGGCAAAAGCCAGTATTAATTTCAGATAATAATCCATAGTGACAACAGTCTGTTTTCAGAGAGCTGCTTTGCAGTCTGTGCTATTGAAATTTAGAGGCAAAGGAAGGTATTGATGGGAACCAATATCTCCAATGTGGCCATCTCAGCAAAATTCCGGGTATGGTGATCAACATTGCAGCAATCATTTTATTTTGCCAACACAAAGCTGTGAATCAACAGTGGCTAATGAGACACTAGTTAACAACAGGACTGTGACAGAACTGTATGGACCGTTTTAGACAGCAGCATGTAATTTTGGAAATGGAGCTGGCACTTGTTTGAAGGGAAAGGTTTTAAAGGCAAAGTGGTTGCTTCTGAATCCTCTACTTAGATGTAAAAATACTGATGTGTTGGCAGCAAGGATGGCTGCTTGGCTTTCACTTTTTCTATAAGTATCTGCTCTGACCTCATATCACCTGTCAGGATGCCCAGTGAATAGGTTACATTAAAACCCTACACACCATTTTGCAAGCAACCAGGATCCCTAGTGACTTGATGGGCACTTTGTGGTTTTTCTAAGACACTGATGGCTACGAAGGCTCCCCCTTCTTGCCTCGAGGAAATGGCAAACACAAGCAAAGTCCTGACATTGCTAAGGCAGCTTATGCAGTACTGTTCTCTGCTCCACCACTTTTCTTAGGGACTTCTTTTCCACAAGAAGACGAATAGTTTTGGCTTTCTTTTATGTAAGAGCAAAGGGGAAAACAATCTGGGCTAGGAGCGTGGCCCACGGGTCTAATAACCCCTTGCTGCCTCTGGGGCTGCTCAACATTGAGATTTTCCCAGCAACTCTGCCCTTTCACAATTCACAGGATACGCCCCAGCTCACAAACCATTTTGCTGAGAGGTTGAGGCCAGCTCTGAACCACAAAAGTTGTAGGCAATCATCTATGCAGGAATGTGCTCGTCCCTGAGGCCCTAAAACAGACCTTCCCTCCTGGCAGCTCCAAGGAGGAGGATGCGTACCCGTGCCCCCTGCAGCGTGATAAACCCTATCCCAGCACAGGGGCTGGGCAATACCCCAAATATCTCAGGGAACAAAAATTTAGTTTTTAATCTCTGTTCCACCCCAGAGCCTCCTGTGGATTTCTTACAGCAGCAACTTGGCCTCAAAAACTGCCAATGCGTAAAACAACGTTTCATGTACTGCACACTAGACAATTACTGTGGGAAGGCTGCTTTGTATAAGCAGAGTTGTAGAAATGTTACCACAGCAGTCAGCTTTCTAGCCAGAAAGAGCTCCTTCCTTGTCCTGTGTTAGACTTTTCCATCCAAATCTCAGGCACTTGTTTTGCTGGGGTTTAACTCCATTCAGCCTCCATTTTGAGATTAACAAGAAAGTTAATGACACGATTAAATAAATATCCTTCAGTTTTTTTACTCCTCAAACTCAAAGATAAAAGAGGCACTGAATGAATTTGGTGGTCACAAACATATGATGCAGCCTTTACCATGATTGTGCTTAAACCCCACTTGAAAGAGAGACTTTTGGAACCATAAAATACTTTTATCTGTAGGATTGAATCTGGGTTAGCAATTTCCTCAAAGAACAGAAGAAAACTGACTGCTCTGGGTCATGCAGTGTGCTTGCATGCCTTTGAAGTAGTCTTTTTAAAATTAATGTCCCAATGCACAGTTAAACTTGCTGCTATTTTTTTTTTTTTCCCTTTTCTGACACTAAGAGGTCATTGGAGTCAGTAAGGTTATTTTTCATCTTGTTGGATAACCAGAGGATGGTGATGGGAGCTGGGAAGTGCACAGGTCCCCATCAGCACCAGACAGTGAGTTTCAGAGGAGCAATCCCAAGCGCTCATTCAGAGCTTGGTTATGCGTGAGCTGTTCCTGATTCTGGCCGCAGTCACTGTCACTGCCGCAGATTTATGTGGTTGTGCTTTCTCTGCTTATTACAATTTTCCAAGGGGAAAAAAGTATTCATAAGCTCTGACATCAGACAAAATCTTATGAGGGTTGTTACCAAGTCTGTTCGGCAACAAGAGCCCCAAGAAAAGTGTCGCAACTCACTCTGCCCACATGGGCCATGGTAATGTGCAAAGAATCGTGAGGCTTGAAGTAATTACAAGCAGGAAGTAATTAGCCAGCTCCAGCCTCAACGAGGCAATGTGGTCTAATGATTTAAACTCTGAACTGGTGGGCAGGACTCCTAGATCAGAGCTTGGTCCTGCTAATAGCTGTGGGCGCGTGATTTGAATCTGTATTTTGATCTCTCTGAGAAGGGCATGTAACAGTTGTGGTTTCTGGAGTGAATGGGTACTGGGCTCTGATCTCCCTCCCTTATTGGAGGGGTGCGCTAGTGCAAGACAGCAGAAGATGAGCCTTTGAGTATTGCAAGCAGTTCCTGAGGGAACCTAAAAGTGAAAAATACTAAAAATCAAATGCATTCAGCAATACATGGAGATAATGATTTTTAGCAGACATACACCGTCTCGACCCGAGTAACTTCTTTTTCATGTTCACCTGTTGTTTATCCACCTCTAATCTTTGTATTTCAAACTCTGTGTCAAAGTCAGCTCGTGTTATGCCCATTAGCAGCACCTGCTACTGTCTATTGAGCTTGTATTGCACTGCCATGTACTTAATAATTGGTTTTCCTGTCCATGCTCTGGCAGGTGACTCTGGGTTGCCTGCTCTTATTTGGGCTGCCACTACTCTGATATGGCATTCCTTTGCTTTTTCTCATTTTCACCTGCACCACAGTCCAAGTAAGCTGTTACGTGTAACTGAGGTAGGACAGGGATTATCACTGTCTTCCTCTGAATATACAGATGCATTCTGACACCTCCTAATTCTCAAGGCCAGGATGTCAATAAAAATTTGAAACACTGTGGCATCATCATATCTCACCTTCAATATAATCCTAACACAGAGCCTGTGGCCTTGGGTACATGGTAGAGGAGATTTTATGACTGTGTTCAGTGGCTTTATAATGGTATATGATGATTGTGCTGTCAATACCTAGCTATAACCTCTGCCTGCTGTAGGGATTGTTCTGCTCCCTTAACTGCTGCTCTCCAACCCTGAGCCCTAAATTTTAAATCTGTGTGAGAAATAATGTGCGTTTGCAAAATTAAGTCTTATATTCCTCTCATTATTAATCATCCCTTCCCTGGCAGCTCCTGATTGTGGCTTCATGTTGCATTAGCATAAATGCAGTGCTTGAGATCCACCCTCACCTTGTCCTTTTCTTTCTCTGATTCCTTTTCTAACTTGTAGGCTAAGAAGGGCCATTCAGTCAGAAAATGTCAGGTGTGAAGTGGTGGAGTTTAGCAGGAAAAGAAAAACCAGAAAAAACTCCATGAACAATGCGTTTATTAGATTGTTTCATGTTAAGAGGGAAGGAAGGGGTTTTCGGAGAATGGAGAAGAAAAATTACAGAGCTGCGTGACTGGAGCTGAATTCAGATCGAGGTTAGGTAACTTCACGGTGTTTCTTGGGTGTTTCGGTTTTTTTCTTCCCTGACAGCACTTGAAGAAAAGTCAACAGATAAGAGAGAAATAGGCCTAAACCTAAATCCTGGTCTTAATTTACTGAAACCCTGGGGAGTCCAGCTCTTGCTCCATGCTCAAACTTTGCATTTCATGGCCAGAGCAGAGATAGTTTGGATTTTTCCCCCCAGTTTTCTCCAGCAAAAATAGCCAAAGGGAACATGATGAGTCACGGTAATGAGCTGGATGACAACATAATTTCACCATCTGAGGTGGGATGCCAGGCACCCTGGGGACACTAAGTAGTTCATGGTGGCCACAGGCAGCCTTGCTGGGGACACCTCCAGCATCCTGGAGACTCCAGCTCAGGTCAGAGCATCCCATCCAAAACTGCCCTAGATCAGTCTCCCTCTGTGGGCAGCTTGTCTCCAGCCTGGTCTAGGACCTTTTCTCCTGGATGGATCTTGGACGCACAATGCTGTGGGGTCCAACTCCAGCCCTGCCTCCAGCCCTGTCTGCAGCTGCTCCTAGTTGGACCTGGACCAGATCTTGTATTGCTGTTTCACAAGTATTTTTATCACAAGTTTTCAATGGAAAACTTCAACAACTTTTTCCTGATTTTCTTATTCTTTGTTTCATTTCCTTTGGGGAAAAAAAAAAAAAAGAAAACAACCTCCTCCCCAAAAAAAACCTCAAATCAACAAAAAAAGAAAAAGAAAAAACCATCAAAAAACAAACAACACAAAGGGGGAATTGTGATGAAAAGGAAACTGGTTTGGGTTGGGAAAAGAAAGGGAGAGCATAACTACTACTATTGTTTTGCTGTATCTTTTCTAAAGAAAAAAATCTGAAAAACAGCCAAACTCTACACCTGCCCAGAAAAAAATCTATATTACTTTAAAATGTACATTTGGCAAAAGCTTTAATTTTCATCAGCTTCTTTATTGAAAGATGGAGTCTGCTAGTATAAGCCTATTTTCTGGTATGATAGGCTTGAAATAGGGATGGAAAGTCATATTACCATTTGATAAATTAAAATCTTAGAGATGAAATAATGATGTATGTGTAGAAGACATGAGGGTCTTAGAAAATATCGAGAGTTTAGTTATTCTAGCCTGAAGCTTGAAACAGTTTTTGTTAGTCCAAAGCTGGGAATAGAAATGCTTTTTTTCAAGGGTGGTTTATTTGCTGCATGCTTGATGGCTAGTTCTGTTTTTTTAGTTTATTAGACTTTATGGAGTCTCTTGGAATTTTTTTAGACTTTAGTTTTCCTTGGAATCTTTCTTCCTTTAATTTCTGTTAGCAATAGGTGCATTATCTTTAGTGTGATGTAGTGGTTTTTTATTAGATAGCCATATTGTCCTTTGTATGACAGCGTCACTTGCGTGGCATTAGCTGCCGTAAGGCTTGGGTCTGAGGTCTCCTAGCTCAGCTCCTGCAAGTGTGAACATGTAGAGGATGGGCTGGTTATGCAAAGAGTCCATGATCCAGACAGGCAGGGGAGAGGAAGGGGCAGCCCTGAGAGATGAAGCCTTTGGCTGGAGCCAGAACTGTGGGTCAGTGTCAACAGCTGAAGGATTCTGGATTTATCATCATATGGGACTTGCTCCACAGTCAGAAACAGCCCAGTGTCTCAGTGAATCCTGAACTGACTGAACTGAAGGAAAAGTACTTTTCCCTATGGATTAAAAAATACATGTTTTAGCACAAAATTGCATCTCACGCACCTGATAGCATTCACCTTGATGAATATGGGTTGTAAATGTATTGTATGTTGGTGGATAATGGTCTGAATTGGCCTGAAATGAGCTCTGTCTAAGGGTGGATGCAACAAGTCTTGGTTGCACAAAGCTCTGGGGAGAGCCAGCCCAGGCCTCTGTGCTGAGACAGGAACACTTTACTGCCATTTGGGCACAGTCCATGTGTCTTCAAGGGCTTGTGGAGGGTTTAACTAAACTATCCAAGCCCTGAGCAGGTAAAAATGGCATTCTATCAAGGATTATCAGTTAAACTCTCAGTGGCTTCTTGCTCATCACTTTGTTATTTTCAGAGATGAGGTCAAGAGGAACGATGAAGGGTGATGAGAGAATAATCCATTTGCTTCTGCTAAAATATGCCTAACAGAGCAAAAGGGAAATGGGCTATTCTAAAGATAGGGAAATAACCTAGCAAAAGAAAGATGGTTTCATAAATACTATTGCTGAGGAAGCAGAAACTGTATTATTAAAAGAATTATTCTTTTGACCTCTAAATAATTCCAAGTCTATAAAAGGCAGAATTTTGTCAATAAATGAGTGTCATTAAGACAGATCCATACAGAAAAAAGATCATAAATCAAAAAGAGGAGGGTTGCTGTATTACAGCACAGCTACAAATTGCTGTTCTGCTCATTTCTGCATTGTTAGCAACCTGCTGATAAATATGAAATGGGCACAAAATGTCTGTAGTTATTTCATCAGCAAAATGGTCCAGCTTCTGAAAACAGATGGAGCAGGTGGCATTAGCTGAATAAAGCCCTGGAAGAAAAGACAGTTTAGGTCTTATCTTTGATGAAGGTCTCCATAGAACACTGAATTATTTCCATTGAACTTATTTTCATTGCACCTTGCTTCTAGGAGCACTCCAGTGAGGGCTTATTAGAGTGAAGTGGTAAAGCGTGGGTGGTGGTGATATCCTTTAGATGTTGCACCTGACTAACTCCAGAATTTCCAGGGACAACCTGGGTGCTTAGGGGCAGAACTAGAATGTTTAGGGGTGATAAGCCACCAAGGGGAAAAAAAGGAAAGGGATTAAACCTCAGTACATACACTGTTTCAAGCCTCATGAGTATTTTCCAGAGTTTAAGAAACAAGGCGGGAGATGGGAAGCTATTCTAGTTAACACTCTCAAACTTCTACTCCTATCTTATCTAACATCTTTTGAACAACATGTAACATAACATGCCATCTCAGTGGGCAAAAGAAAATAATTTTGCTAAGGGAAAGTGGGAGACGAGGCAGGAAAATGGTATGCAAATCTCATGGAATAGGAAGGAAGGAGGGAGACTATAAAACCTCTGATATGTGATTGAATTCAAGTGCCCAGCCTAGGCTCAGGGACACACTGAGGGCACATGCACTTACAGCAGGCATTTTTCTGCAGCTGACAGAGACAGAGGGACAGATGTCTTGCAGTGTGCCTGGTTCTCTCTGGAACTCAAACCCAAGTAACACTGCAGTTAACTCAGCGAGGCAGTGCCTGGGGCTGGATGCCGTCCTGGGCCTCCTGGCCTGAACATCCTGACCTCTACTCTGTCCCAGTTCTCCTGCTGACCTTGTGTGGAAGAGGTGCCCAATTACACTTGCATGGGGCAGAGGGAGAAGAGGACCCAGCCAGAGGCAGGGTGCTGGGGGAAGAGGTACTGCCATGTTCATGGGCAGAGAGTAAGAGAAGAGGCGAGGTTGAAGGCAGAAAGGGACATGGGATGCAAGGCCTGGGGGTCACCGTGGGGAGTGGTTGAGAGATTCTGAAGTGATACACTTCGGGGAATGGAGACAGACAAAATATGTGCCCTAAGGAGAGCTAATGTACTTTGTTTTGCAAAGAGCTTGAGCTAGAGAAAAGTATGGCTTTCCCCCAGCCTGCCAGCCTGCCAGATAACATTTGTCCAATGCTTTGGGACCAGAGCACAGCAGCAAGATAAAGATGATATCATCTTCCATTATTAAATCCTGATGGAGGGTTTCTTAAATGCAGTCATTTCAGACGAATGTGTTATTTTTTCTCTTGACGTGTGAGATAGTGAAAAAGTAGGACTTTCTCTTCTGAGTTTAGATTGTGGTTTGTCACTGATTAGAGGAAACAGAACTTCTCTGTACGCAGTGGCTCTGAGCCATCTTCATGAAGCTGGTGCAGTAAACACACTCTGACAGTAGGAATTAACGTTGTAATCATATCAAGACTGTGAACCATAACTTGTTGATGAAGTTGTGAGAAGTGCACTTACCAGATATAGAATGTATGCAGAGCATTTGATGCATTAAATGTCAGATCCCCACAGCCTAGATTCCAGAAATAAAAAAGGATAATTAATTTCCATACATCTTGGCACACTCCATTAGAACAGTGACAGCAGAAGCAAATGCTTTTACAAGTAGGTCCTGAAAAACTCTATTGAATTTTGGGAATAAGAACAGCAATTCGCGGTCAGTCTAAAAGTTCATCTCCCTCAGTATTTTCTCTCTATAATGGCTAGTGGCAGAGATTTAAGGAAAAGAAGAGAAATGAGGGAGCACAGGGTGATTTTTCCTTGATCTTGTCCTACCCTCTAGCAGTCTGTTCATGGACTTCATGTATTTTCATCACATATTCAAGAGCCCGTGTTGAACCTATTTTTTTGTTTATCTAACCACTTTATTTTTAACCTAGTTTTATTTTTGGCATCAGCAATGTCTCAGATCAGTGAGTTTCACACTTATGTATACATGTGTGAAAGAGCAATTCCTTGTGTCTCTTTTTAAACCTGCCACCTGATAATTTCCCCAGTTCCCTCCTACTCTTTCCATGGTGATATATTATGAAGTTGAATAACAGTCCCTTGTTCACCTTCTCCAGCTGCTTGTTAAGACCCTGAGCTAGTTTATTTCCAAGTTGAAATGCTGTACTTCATGTACCATGTCCTCTCCTCTGTCTCATCACAACGTGGCCTTTCAGTACTTCCTGTGGTAAGCAAGGAAGAGCTGAACTTCAAACCCTTTTCTTCCCAAGAACTGCTTCCGTCTGATGGATAGCAGCCATTCCCACTCCTCTCAGTGATTCCCTTCCCACAACCTCCACCTGAAGATGGTTGTCTTGATCTTACCTGGCAGCACATCTACCTTTCAGGACAAGCCTTTTCACTTAGAAACTCCTTATTCTTCACTTGCGTTCTTTTGAAGCAGAGGAGGTTTCTCCTCATTTTAGAGACTCCTGGAAACTCTTCCTTTGAACGTGAACAAACCCAGAGCAGTATTGGGTAAGCAAAGCACTTATTCTTTCTCATTTCAGCCTCTGGAGAACGAATGAGGTCAGTCAGCACAGCTGTGCTAGCCTGCCTCAGGAAAGGACTTCTCTTTTACAGAGAAGAGGGAGGAATGCCAGAAAGACACAGAGATACTGGTAAGATGAAATGAACATCTGAAAATCTAGAAATGTGCCTGGCTCAGGAAATTCCTGAACCAAGTATAGTGCAGGGGAGAGTGCTCAGGGAAAGTTTTGGGGCCAGTTTTCACCTAGTTCTTCTCTAGGTGAAAACTTTTGGCCGGAGTAGGAGATAAAGTACTAGGCTAAATGGACTTCTGATCCCACCTACAGCAGCTGCTTTTACTCTTAAAACATGGCTAGATCATCTAAGTCATGTTGAGCAGATGAGCCATTGCACTGGAGTGGATGCAGCCCTGCTGGGTACAGATGGGTGATAGGGTTAGGGAGAGAGTAAGGGTGTTGAGGCCTTTACCTCCTCTAGGAAAGCTGTGTTAGCATGATCAAACACCTGCCTGCATATGAGATATTCCCTGCTGAGATGTTCACTGAGATGGTATTTGGCCTCAGTGTCCCCAGCACCGGTTGGATTCCTCCCTTTGAGGCTTGAGTGGTTTCTTCTGTTGCATTTGTGCACCACCTAAGGGAGAGGGGGACTGGCTGAAGCTGAGGGTAGTGCTGCAGGACTCAATGCTGATCTGCTTCTGAAGAGTCTTGCCCCTCTTTCCTTCTCTTCTTGCTTGTAAATGTGGCTAAGCCTGTTTGAGCTGGAAAACCTGAAGAACTCATACTAAGGTGCATGAAACCTGTTTTCTCTGATGTAATCAGTTACAAAACCTTCTGTTCTTAAAGAAGATGGCAATGCCCAAAATATGGTTAATGATTCCTCAGGAACTTAGTTGAAGACAACTTAGTTTTCAGGAACATAGAAATATTCCTTGGGCTCTTATAACAAATACCTCTGACACCTTTCTCTCACAGTAGCCCTTGTAATTTCAAGAAGTTTGACAAATAGCCTCTCTGTCTCAGGCTCATTCAAGTGTTTCTAGATCATTAACCTTTTACAGACAGAATTAAAATATAAAGCCAAGGTCTACTCTCACTGTTCCAGATTTTGGGTTGTGGAACAGAATGAATGGTAGCAGGAACCATTTTGCTGCATGGGGATAGGTAAGCATCTCATTTGAATTGCATGACAACAAAAAGTTCTATGATGAAGACTCTTCACGTATATCATCATTATGTTTGTATTTGTACAAATGTTACATTTGTAGCATTACAAAGATAAAGCATTAAAGAAATAAGCAAGGGAAAAAACTGTACTTACATACTCAACACAGGATGTATAGGCAAAAAAGCTAGAAAGGGTGATTATTATTTCAGGGTCAGCCTTCTCTGTTCTGCAGGGGTTAATTACTAGTGACAAAATTAATTGCTGTTGTCAGAATTATTATAAACTGTGGCAGGTGGTGGAAGTGAGGGGCAGAGAAGCAGGAGGGGAGGAGTCCATAGTTATGTTATAGATAAAATTCTCTTTGCAGGTATTAGCATTTCCATGAGTAATCAAACCTCTGAATTGGGTCCTGAACATTGAAGGTTTTTAAACCTGTGTAGGTTTCTGTGAGTGAGCAAATCTACCTGAGGTTGCGTTGTACTGTAAATTACCTCTAGAAATAGTGTTCCTCTCTGTGCACATTACAGCTCGAGCAGATGTAACAGGTTTCAGGTGTGTTTCACAGCATAAAACCTGTCAAAACCTGTCTCATGCACCATGTTTCCTTGATGACTGCTGATGGAGGCCTTTGTTTTGGTGTCAAAAATCATTGTCTGTCTTCTTATCGCACCCCTGTGGTACAGACTTGAAAGCCATCAACAGGACAAACTGGGAACTTTGCTAGATTCTACCTTGTAACACACTTCTCTTAGAAATGTTAAATTAATCTGCTTAGATGTTCCCATTTGATTTGTATGTTCTGTAGGAACCTCATTGAATTGCAGAAGTTGAAGGAGAGCCTTGCTTTTCTTGACCTTCAGACTCTATTTTGGAAAGCTACCCTTTCTGTGAATTTACCCGTCTAGTCTTCTGTGTTTAGCCACGGGATATTTTTAAGCTTACAGGTAGCTTATTTGTAAACTGCAGACATATTTGGAGCACTAGAGAAAATACCAAATTGTTTGAGATATGGTATGTATCACTGTGAACTCCTCTTTGTTGTTGAGCTGTTTCTTGCCTTCTCAGAGAATAGGCACAGCTATGCCAAGATTCAGCTTCAAGACAAATTAACTGGCATTGGAAATGGCATTTCCTTTGTGTTCCGTTACATCCCTTTTTGTTTATGTACATGGTACCATGGAAGTTGCTAAGATATCTTTCGTGCCAGAAATGAATACACAGAGTAGCTTATCCTGGTGTAGCTTGACTGGTATCAGTACAGTCGAGCTGGAAATTACTATGATGCATTATATTCCCTTCTATAAGTGATGGAGCAAGTGTTTACTCCAGATGTGCTTAAGTGATGGAGCAAATATCTCAACTGTGCTCGGCTGTTGCGGCGTGTTGCTCTTGCCACGGTGGGAAGGGATGGTGCTCACACCCAGGGCCTTGGCTCTGCGCTGTGCAGAACTGTCACACAGTGCTCACTGTGTGGGTCTCCATAACGTTTGCCTGAAGCCAGGATTATTTGCCGTTTGCGTCTTTCTAGCTCATGGAAGGTGCCTTGCAGCCATTCCCGTGCACCTGGGGCTGGTGCCAGGAGAAAGCCATTCAGGTTGATTTCTTCTTAAATGAGCTATTGTGCACGCTTACCTTGGTAGCAGCTCATGTCAATAGTGGATTTGAGTAGTGGATTAGAGGGCACAGGGCACATAAAGACTCTCTCTCTCAAATGCCTTCTCAGCAGATGATTGATGAAGTATGAGGGACTGATTGGAAAGCCTGTAAACTGTTTTTTTCTTTTAGTCCTTGCCTACCTCCCTCTGCTGCCGGCAGTGTTTTCATGCCTTTCTTGCTGAAAGAGTAGTTATTCATGACCTGCAGTCTTTAGGTTTTTCAGAAATGTTTGGCAGAAAGATGAACACCCATAAGGAGCAGCTGTGGGACAAACTCAACCATCAGGAAAGAAGCATTGAGAGGATTGCTGCAGGATTTTTCTTTTTCTTCTTTCCTTACATTTTTTCTCCTTCCAGCATGCTTTTGCAATGGCTTTCTACATCTAAGGCATCACAAGTTAAATTTTGGCTCATATTTTTCTAACACCCACATGGGACACTGGCACAAGGCCATTTATTGCTCCAAGGTGCTGAATAACTCGGTCTAATTTCTGTTCTCTGGCCACTGGGGGAAGCTTCCCTCCATCCACACTCTCAACTGTGAGTTTATAGGTGGATGGCCTCATACTACTCCATGTTTACATGCGGATAAAAATTTCTGAACGCTTCAGTTTTTGGTCTGAAAGAGTCAATATATAGCCTGATATTAAAACATCTCTAATGATTTTTCACATGGGTACCTGCAGAAAAGTATTGAACATCTATGCTCCAAAAGTTGTCTTTCAGATATTTAAGGCGAAGAACAGCTGTACGACAAATTGGGAGACTGTGAAAAATGAGTGCCTCAGTTGGACTCTGTATCGGTACTGCACCTGGTCAGGGCAATCCCAGGTAAAAATTCAGACTGGGCAGAGAATGGACTGAGACAAGCCTTGAGGAGAAAGACTTGGAGGTGTTGGTAGATGAGATCTGTAGTGCACCTGACAATGTGCATTTGCAGCCCAGAAAGCCAAACGTGTCCTGGGCTGCATCCAAAGCAGCGTGGCCAGCAGGGAGAGGGAGGGGATTCTGCTCCTCTGCTCTGCTCTGCTCTGGTGAGACCCCACCTGCAGTGCTGTGTCCAACTCTGGGGCAGCCATAATTAGAAGGACATGGACCTGTTGGAGCAAGTCCAAATGAGGCCACAAAGATTATCAGAGGGATGGAGCATCTCTCTTATGAAGCCGAACTGAGAGAGTTGGGCTTGTTCAGCCTGGGGAAGAGCAGACTGCCACTGGGGAGATTTTACAGCAGCCTTCCAGTACCTAGAGGGGGCCTGCAAGAAATCTGGAGAGGGACTTTTCACAAGGGCATGTAGTGATAGGGCAGGGGGAATGGCTTTAAATTGAAAGAGGGTTGGACTTGATATTAGGAAGAAACTCCTTACTGTAAAGGTGGTAAAACACTAGAACAGGTTGCCCAGAGAAGTTGTGAATGTCCTGTCACTGAAACTATTCAAGGTCAGGTTGGATGGGGCTTTGAGTAACCTGGTCTAGTGAAAGTTGTCCCTGCCCATAGTAGGGGTGTTGGAACTAGATGATCTTTAAAGGCTCTTCTAATCCAAACAATTTTACGGTTCTATTAAACATTGATTTACTTTCGGAAAACCTGAGAAGGTACCTGAGAAGTGAATTTTGTCTCTCCCTCCAGAGTAAGCCCATCTCACAGATCATGACCCCAATTCCTCTAGCCAGAAGATGGTGTCTGTATCAGAAGTGCTCCAGAACTTCTTTCTGTGAGAGGCACATTACAAGTAATGATGCACCTGACTGTCACTGTACACCACTACAAACAGGGAGAGCAGCTGACTGGCGGAAGAATTTGGCTCTTTTCCCCCGCTCTGCAGTATACAACATACATTTGCATTTACATTTGCTTTGGACAGAATTTGTTTATCCATTCAGGAAACACAAATCATTCCTCTGTTGTAGATATCCCTTCGCCAGGATATTTTCCCTGTTTTTTGGAAAGTGGAGGGCTGGCTGAGCTCATGGGAATCCAGGTAATCCACTAGCACTGGCTTCTACCTTGGAGCACTCAACGTGTTGTTGATGCTCTTCATGTTTTGATCCACGTGTATGATCTGCATGATCAACTGCACAGTTCCACTCTCTGTTAGGAGGATTTTTTTTACTAATTAACTCATTTATAGTCTAAGTAATCCCAAACCTACAGTGAAGACATTTCGCCATTAGAATATTTCTAAAAACACTTTTTCAATTATTAGGGATATTTAACTTTATTTGAACAGCTGTAGTACTGACATGACTGGGGTTCAAAAGTGTATATTTGGCATAAAGTCATCCTTCCTTTAATTGCAAATTAGTGTAAACCTAACCTTCATAAAGCCACAAAGCAAGAAGATGTCAGAGACTATTACACTGTAGTGTGTTAGACTGGTGCATGAAACATTCGGTAAAGGCTCATCTCAATTATAGCAGGGCAATAGACAGCTTGTGTTTTTTTTAAATGGCTGGAAGGGGAGTTTGGGATGGCAATTAATGCCCTATTCCCTATCTTCCTATAGCATGGTCCAAATACCTTGTCTCACTGATGAAAAAGATATGTGCTTCTTTGCTCTGATTCAAACAACTTAAAGAACAAAGCCATAGTGTGGCTTAAAAAGTAAATGAAACTGAGAGTGGGGGATAAATACAGACAAACAAGTGAACTTGTGTCTGCATTTATATGTGTCCCATGTCCACTTTCTGTTACTATTGCCCTAAAAGAAATATCAAAGTGCTTTACGAACATGAGCAGAGCTACCTAGCTATGTCATTATTTTTATCTGGAAATACTTTGCCGCAATACTGAGCTTAAATCAGGCCAACTAGATGTTTACGACCTTTAAAAACCTGGTGGAGGTGAGATGGAAGAAAAAGGGTGAGGGCTGGAGGCCATGTGGTATTAAAAATGTAATTAACTTAAAGATGTGGCAGATATTTCAGGGTTTTTTTCTTCTGATTTGACAAAGCTGTGTATTTGGTCTTTCAGGCCATGCATTTTTTTATCAACAAAGCTTCAACAGTTTGGAGTTACAAGAGAGTGCATCCCTTTTCCTTTTTAAATATGATATTTTGTATAACATTTTTATAAAAGCTTGAGAATTTTTCAGCCTCTTCCACACCTGGTTGGAGGCAGTGTGTTTATTCAAGGAATGCATGTCCTCCTTTTGTCTATGTGATGTGGAAATTTAAGTGAAAATTATAAGTCTGAATACTTCTAATTCTTACCTTCATAATCAGCTTGCAGGTCTCCGTGTTAACTTGTCTGACTAAAATGACTTTTTCCAAGAAGCTAAATGTAGGCCTACTTGAATTGTTTTTTAAACTTTTCCTATATATGTTTTATTTCAAAACAAGATGGAAATTTCTCAAGACTGAAACTTTCCCCAGTTTTTGACTAACCTCCCCTCAAAAATTTCAAATTTCAACAAAAACACCCTTTCTGCACCCCATTTCAAAAGTTCCTTTTGAATTTTTCTGTACAAAATCATGTTTTTTATTTGCAAGTCAGCTTTACTTCAAAGGCTTTAGGAAAACATCTTGGAAGCCACGGTTCTCTGTTGGTCAGCAGATTTGCATAAGAGGGACTTTTCCCCCCTGGGGGGGAAGATTTTTCTTCTTTAGACCTATGAAGCACATTAGATACTCAGGGGGGTTTTTTTCCTAAAAAAGTCTGTGTATGTCTAAGTGTGAGAGAAAAAGACGAGTTGAATGTCAGAGACTGGGTCAGGCTATGTTATTTCTAGTCTTGCAATGTGGAGTCAGAAAATTACACCCCTAAATGGCAGAAGGATGTGAAGGATGGAAGGCAGAGGCTGTGCCAAAGGGAAACATGCAGCTGTGTCCCATCTGCACTTGCCCCTTGGTGGCTCCACAAGGGAAGAGCTCTTCCACACCTTCCTTCAGCTTGTTACCTTAGCTCCCATTTCCGGACATGGTGTCCTCAGAGTGACATGAAGCCAGAGAGGAAAATGGTAAGAACACTTAATGCTTCTAAATTACCTTTGCTACTATACTGTTAACTTGGCAACAAAACAAGTTTGGAATAGATCCTGGAGTTTTTAATTGCTTGAGGAAATCACCTTGGTTATTAAGTCTCTGGGGAGGATTCAGCTGAGGGAATCGTATACCAATGAGGAGGTGCAAATCCATCACTGGTAGTTGTGAAAGAATTCTTGTGTATAAAACATTCATTACTTTCCTTTAGGTGCTACTACCAAAGTCATCACCATAAACTCAGTGGACAAGGGTAAACTTTCTGATGTGTTGCTCCTTGTTATAAAGAGGTGTAGGAGGGCCAACAAACTCAAAACACAATAGAGCATATGCCCTTAAGGATTGGCACTATATATAGGAGGAAGGGAAATTAGCAACTGATTAATGAACTGACAGGGTGCCTGTTAATAAGGGAAACAAGACCCAGGTGTCTACATTCACTATATGATCCCATTTCTGAAAGTACAAACAATTTTACCAATACCTGTGTGAGTAAGATAGAGTCTGGTGTCTTGTATTACGGAGCTTGTACAGCTATAGAGCACATTTAGAGCAAAATACCTCTACAAGAGGTAGACAAGACATTTCAAGGACTGCCTTAGACAGAGGACAATGCTAGATACATAATCTGAGAGGTATTACGTAAGCCATAAAAATAAATGGATAAATACATTTACAGAGAGACATCCTAAGCATTATCATTTTTAAGTGTCTGCCACTTGGCAAGCTATTGCTCTCTATTTTCTTCACCTTTTGTGAAAAATGTGGAAACTCACCTCAGTTTTCACTTGCTATGAACTGGAGTTGTTCTGTGAAAGCCAGAGGGTCTCAAGCAATTTACAACAGCTGAGGAACTGTGTTTTAAGTAAGAAGACAACCTCAGAGTACCTCTCAGGGCAAGAAAAAAAACTGCCAGCAGTCTCCACCTCTTCTTATGAGGGCTGTGAGTTTGTGGAATACACCGGAGTATTGATGGCCCTGACCCACACCTGCTTTGGCTAGTCTGGAGGTGAGCTGGATAAGATATTCCAGCTTTTTGACTTCTCTAATGCCCCAGGCATTTTATGAGATTAAATGAGATTTTCCCAAGGCAATAGTGCAACCAGGTGAGCCCTGCCCTGTGTGGTCTGTCTGAACCAGCTTACCAGGCACACTTTACATGAAAGTTGAATCCATGCTGACTACTTCTGATGACTTTCTTTTACATGCTTAGGAACAACCTCCAGAATGATGTGTTCCATCACCTTTCCAGGGGTGGAGGTGAGTCTAACTGGCCAGTAGTTTCCCGGGTTATCCTTCTAGCCCTTTTTGAAGATGAGTAACACTGGTTTTCCTCAAGTCATCAGGTATCTCTCTTACTCTCCATGATTTTTCAAAGATGATGGGAGAGTGGCTTAGCAACATCATCTTCCTCAGCACCCATGGGTGTATCCCATCGGGGCCCATTGATTTATGAGTGTTAAGTCTCTCTAGCCAATCTCTAACCCTTTGCAATCAAGAGGAAGTCTTCCTTTCTTCCATCTTCTTTTCCTCCAAAGGTCTGTGATTCTTGACAGCCGACATCAGCAGTAAAGACTGATGAAAAGAAGGCATTAAGTAATTCCACCTTCTCTGTGTCTTCCACCACCAGGACACCCATCTGATTCAGCAGTGGCCCCATATTTTCCCTAAAAATATTTTCTTCTTCCTTTTGCTATTCATACACTTGTAGAAGCCCTTCTTGTTGTCCTTGATATCCCTTGCCAAACTCAATTCAAAGTGGGCTTTGGCCTTCCTCCTCCCATCTCTGCATACACTGGTGATGTTCCTATAGTTCTCCCATGTGGCTTGTCCCTTTTTCCACATTCCATAAATTTATTTCTTCTCTTCAAGATTTGCTAGAAGCTCCCTGCTCATCTCCTGCCCCCCTTGCTTGGTTTCTTAATCATGGGGATACATTGGTCTTGAACTTGGAGAAAGTAATGCTTGAATACTGACCATCTCTCTTGGACCCCCTTTTCTAGAGCCTGAACTCATGGGATTCCTATAAGCAGTCTTAGAAAAGGCCGAAGTTGGGTCTCTGAAAGTTCAGGATTCTAGTCCTGCTTACTGCTTGGCTTCCTGCATGCAGGATCCTGATTGCCATCATCTCATGGTCACTACAGCCAAGGCTGCCCCCAACCTTCACATCTTCCCCCAGTTCCTCCTAGTTTTGTAATACAAAGTCCAACAACACACCTTTCTTCGTCTGCTTCTCCACCACTTGCATCAAAAAGTTGCCATCAATGATCTGCAGGAACTTCCTGGACCGTTTGTGCCAGGCCATTTTTTCTCACAATGAATATCAGGGTGGTTGAAGTCCAGGAGAAACAGGGCCTGTGACTGTGAGGCTACTCCGAGCTGTCCATAGAAAGCCTCATCAGCTTCTTTCTCCTGATCAGATGGCCTGCAGTAAACACCCACGACAGCATCACCCATATTAGCCTGTCTCTTAATTCTTACCTATAGACTCTCAGCTCATTTGTCTGGCCCTGGGTAGAGCTCAATACATTCCTGTTGCTCTCTCACGTAAAGAGCAACTCCACCACCTCCCATCGCTGACCTGTCCTTTCTACAAAGTACATAGACATCCATGACAGCATTCAGTTGTGTGAGCTGTCCCACCATGTCTCTGTAACTGCAGTGAGATCATGGTCCTGCGGTCACACATAGATTTCTAGTTCTGTTTATTCTTCATGCTGTGTGTGTTTGTGTACAGGCACTTCAGAGTGGTGCAAGAAACTGGGTTCCCTAGAAGGGGTGTAAGAGGAAAAGTCACAAACATGATCCAAATAGAGGAGAGCCCAACATGTGAGGAAAGGCTGAGAGAACTGGGTTTGTTCAGCCTTGAGAAAAGAAGGCTTAGGGAGACCTTGTCACCATGTTTCAGCATATAAAAGCTACAAAGAAGATGGAGAATCTCTTTTTACAAAGAGTCACACAGAAAAGATGAGGGGTAATGGATATAAGTAACTTCTGGGGATGTTCTGATTAGACACAAGAGGAATATTTTTCACAATGAAAACAATCAGCCATTGGAACAACCTCCCCAGGGAAGTGGTAGATTCCTCAGCACTGGACACTTTTAAGATTTGGCTGGACAGGATGTTGAACTATTTTATCGAGATCGTGCTATCATCATTTTGCCAAGAAAGGTTGGGCCAGATAATCCTTGAGGTCCCCTTTCAACCTGGTATTCTATGAATAACAGCAATTTATTTTTAGAAAATTAAGTGCGTGTTACAGGCAGCAGTCCTGGTATCCTCAGGAATGAGCTTCCAATTTAATGTGAATAGTCCCAGCTGGAGAGCCCTTGCTTAGAAAAGTCCCTTCTCTGTAGGCAACTTGACAAACACAGGCAAATTTTTGTACCCTTTTTAGGGCAAGTGACTTATAAAATGCAATATGCATGAGAAAGGGAGAGAGATGAAAGCTGGATTGTAAAGAAGGAGGAGGTTCTCAAGGACCCTGTGGTGACGTAGGGGGGAATTTACAAGGTCGTATTGAGCCTACTTTAAAATGTGCTGATGTAGAGAGGATGATGGGAACTCTTGGAGCCAACTGGGAATTGACTCACTTGTCCCTGCCTGCTGCTGCCTCTGCCTGTGAGTAATATTTGCAGCTCACCTTTATCTTCTTTAAGCAGCTGGAACGCCTGATGCTGACTCAACTCCAGGGGATGGAAATATAAGCCAGATTGAAGCCAGAGGTGATCTTGTTTCCATGCATGGGGCTTTATTTTTCATTGCTTGATTAGGATCACAGCCACATTAAAAGAATTGGAGAAAAAAGAAGGCATGGTATTTGTCCTTCACGAAAGGCCTTCAGGAATTTTAGCTCTACCTGTGGCAGGGAGGAGGTGGTAAAGTTTACAACTGGATGAGCCAATTCATTTCTTTCCCCCTCGGCTCCCCCCCTTGCCATTCCCACGCTTGTCTGAGCTCTTTCTGTAGGGAAAAGAGAGGGGAAGGTGACTGCGACAGATGAAAGTGATGTTAGTTATGTCAGTTGCTGTTGGAAATGGAGCTGAGGAATCCACCTACTAAGAAATACAGCCAGAAAATAATCTGTCCCAAAGAGTTACTGCAGTTTCCGCACAGGGCATCCGAAGAAGCTTTTGAAGGACGTCTTTTTTCTTATTACAGTAATATTTTTCAGGTTCACAAGGTGAGCACTGTATATGGGATGCAGCTGGCTACAGTGATTAATGGCTCTTTCTGCTAAGAGCTCCTCTGCAGATCCTTTGGCATTTCATGTATTCAGCAAAGCTTATTTCCACTTAACTGCAGTCTCTCTTTGTGGCTCAACATCCATTTGGACCCTTATAAAATATATCTGCATGCTAGTTAATCTCTGCTGTTGGCAAAAGGTCTGCCTATGCAGCATGCTGCTGCTTCCTTTTCCCTTGCCCCGGGCTTAAGATGATATCTTCTTACTGACACAGTCTAGCTACATCAGCCTGTAAATCTACTTTTGAAAATTATATATTGAAAGCCACTTCCTCTGAAGCACTTGTTTGTTTTCATCTTAAAAAGGAAGTGGCATTTGCCAATTTGATACCATGCTCTTTAGGTTCCTTGAAGAGATATATTTTTCTCCTACAGATACCTAACATGCTTAGCACAAGGCAGTGAAGTTGCATGGTTTAATATAATAGTAACCTGAATGTGATCCATTGTGCAGCAACATCAGCTTATAAAAGGGAGACAGACAAGCAAGTGCAAGAATCTGCTTTGGAGGCAGAGCCTGCTGCCAAGCAAGAGATGGGGAGTTTCTCTGCCATGTGAATTTTTCTGGCAGTGACTGTTGGAAACCTGCAGAACTTGATAGGAGAGGCTTTAAAAGCACAAAGGATGTCCTTTATCTGTTTTGCCTCTCTTGAATGCTCCTCTTGTAGTGTTTTTTGTCCCTGCTGTTCTGACTGCAGTTCACGGCGTGAGACCTGTGGAAGAGGGGCTATTCAGTACATTAGCCTCAAGATGCATTTTAAAGAGGAAACAGTTGCTGGAACTGAGGGCACAGGAAAATATCTTGTTGAAAAAGAGGGTGATCCTCTCTGGTGGTAGGTAGCTGGCGGAGATGGCAGCTTGGGCAACTGGGTCAGTACCTTGAGTCGGTACAGAGAGTTTCTGTAGCACTGCAGTGGTCAAGAGGTAGTCGAAACAGTCAGTCATCCTTTGTATTTACACACCATTGTTATCCCCACCCTCTCATGTGTTTTTGCTTGCTTAGTGGCACAGGCAGGGTCACAGAAAATCACAGGTACAGATTTCCTTTCCTTCCTGGGTGCAACTCTGCCACTCTATCTCATAGAATTATTTCCAATAATTATTCCTCGCTGACTGTCTCTCAGCCTGCTCTGCAGCTACTGAAAGATGTGCCAAATGCTGCTGTTTGCTGTTTTTTTGCCGCTTTTTGCCAGTATTATTTCAAGGCATGATCACACTTTTCCATGCTGAGTTCTCTGCTAATTTGGGATTGACCACAACAGCACTGCCCACTTAGGCTGCGTTTTACTTGTAAGTTATTCTCCTTTTCAAAACTCTCTGTGGATTGCTCCAGGCTAACTTGTCTGTCTTACTCTGCTTTTGACCTGCCATACAGCTAAATTTGGCTGGTGAGAGATCTGTCTTCTCTCAAATCTGTGCCAACCTGTGTCATGTGCATTCAAACCTCAGCTGAAATATTTCTTCAGTTCTGCTTCCTAATTCGCTACTTCTTCCTTTGGTTATTGTTATTAGGGTGACTAATATATTGCATCTGTTTCTTCCACCTCTGTTGTCTTCCCAGCCTCACTCTATGGGTAATTCAGGTGAAGGTGAGTAATGCAGAGGCAGTGAGCATGGTGGCTACTTGGAGATGGAAGATGGTGTGTTCCAGAAGCATTAGTACTTGCTAAACACAGGACTGATGTCCTAAAGTACAGCTCTGAACACTTGCAGGCTTTTAGGACGGCTAAGTGTTGAGTTGTGTCAGATAACTAGGATGAAGAAGACGCTTAATGCTCGGAACGAGATACAAGTTCACCCCAGATGCAGACTCCTTTGATCTAGGGCTTAGTTCCTAGTATTTGTTGGGGCTTTGATGATTCTTTAGAGATCTCTTCTGGAAATGACCTTTGCCACCATTTGCACTAGCGTGTGTGTCTTCTGCACAAACACAGCAGAAGTGCTCCTATGTTGGATATCTGTGTTATGGGGAGCCAGAGGAAGGTAACAGAGCTGTCAGATCTGACAAAATTTGTGGCAAAATAGGCAAGTCCAGCACATTCTTCAAATCACACCTTACAGACTGCAGTGCCTTTGTGTATGTTGCTGCTGAGAGTGGCATAGCTAGAGAGATGAAGTGGGGAGGAAGGTTTCCTCCCACTACTTTCACTTCTGTACAGAGAAGGCCGAGAGAGAACCAGACAAAAATGAGATGTGTTTGCAAACACTTGGCAGACTTTGAAACCAGAGAGTGCCTTTTTTTATGTGCATGCACCTTTTCAGACATGGTTGTTGTGTGAAGGGGAGGCATTGCTCATTTGAACCAGGATGGAAATTTCAGTCCAATGGCTGGAATTCACATAACTGTCAAACTAAACGAGACTGGAGCACAAGCAAAGGGGGCTTCAGAAGGTTAAATCTGGAAGCAAACACCACTACGTGCTTCAGGCTTTAAATTGTGAGTCACGAATGTTAAGGACTTAAAGGTATCAGCATAACATGCTATTTATCACAAAACAAACAACTTAACTCACTGAGCACATTTATGGAGGTATGGTTCTTCTCCCACGCTTGGCTTCCAGGCAGATGCAGAACTACTCGTGTAAGGAAGAACTCCTTTCCTATAGGACAGAGAGACTTGAAATGGCTAACACTGAAAGCAGATATTATTGCAGAGGCGCTCTATAATGAATCTGCAATTATTCTCCACAGTCATCTCTTGGGAGTACATTTACTCCCACAGTGTATCTGAGAGCCAAGTAAAGAAAGGTGTATTAAGGTGACAAGGAGCCCCACTGCATACAGCAGACCACCTCCACGCACGTTGTCTTCTGCAGCACAGAACAAGGATGAGAGGAGCAGAAACTGGTCCCAGCACACTTGTGCCGCCATGCACTTCCCAAAATCTCACACCATAAGGTCCCCAGGGCTTTCGAGCATGAGGCATGGCTTGCAGATTCAGCTACTTGTATATATTGAGGCCGTTATTCTGTAATAGGGTCAAGCATTTTCCAGCTGACCCCCTCCAGCTCACCGCAAAGCAAGGCTTTATCACATCCAGAACCGTGGTGAGTAATGTTAAAAGTAACAGGAGTGGCAAACACTGGGCTGGGTTAGCTCCTGGCTTGCAAAGATTGCACTTGGAGGGTTCTGCTGGAGTCTCTCAAGATTTTCTGCTTATGGGATGGGGGGAACTGTGCCATTGTTGAAGCGTGGTAGAAGCCAGGAGGAGCTGTGGGAAATCTGAAATCACTGGGGCTCAGCAAGAAGCACTGTCAGTCCTCTCACTGCAGTGACTGTGCTGGTTGTCAGTCCTGTGGGAGACACTTGGATCCCCCCACAGCCCCACAGCTCCTGGAGGTTGACATTAGACACCTGTTCAGGTCCCTGTCTTCTCTACAGCATCCCTTGTGTTGTGATTTGAAAGTCAGCTCCAAAGATAAGGCTGTGTGATTAGTGTGTCTTTTAAACCAAAGTGTATCTTAATCAGTCTGATTTACTACCTGATTCAGCACATTAGCTGCAGCTTCCTAAGCTCCGTGGAGTAATGAATATGCATACATTCAACAGTTGCAATTAGCAGGCAGCCACTGCTGGGGAAAACAAACTACCCAGGGCCTAATTCCACCCTTCCCATAGTGCCTTCAGTGGGACATTAGCTTAAACCCAAGCCCTTGGATCCATCCTCCAAAGCAATGGTTAATAGGCCCCCATGTTTCAAAAATCTATTTAAATAGCAAGGTTTGTGCCAATTCTAATTTCACCTGAATGAGTTTGCCTATTCCTTGGTGACCCAGGCAGGCAAATTGAAAGTACAGAGCACGTACAGTACAGTACAGTACCTACGTCAGTGTTTGTTTTGGGACTGGTCATTTGGGTAAGCTGTCTCCTCTCACTGAAAGAAATAGAATTAATTAGCAAACTTCAAGAATGTAAAGGGTTAAGCCTTTCCTTTGGGATTCCCAGCAGATAAGTTCAGCATTATGCAATTGTCATGAGAATTTATGAGACAGAAGCTACTGGAGTAACTAGGAAAAATATGCACAATTAAAATTATATTTCTGTTCTTGTCCTTCAGCTTAACCCCTTGGTGGACCATAAGCTGAAATGTTTGTCAGTTTGTTTTTTATTTCCCAGAGGCTTTTCAGACAGCCTAACACAGAATCGAAGCTATGATTGGTACATTTAAGCCCCGGGTTTAAGTTCTGCTCGCAGCCGACACAGCGATTTGCAAAGAAACACTTTCACACAGTTATTTCATAAAAACCATTTATATTTAATATAAATCTGTCAAACATTCAAAACCATATGTGAAGTAATTTAAAATGCTTACAGAGTCGTAGAACATTGTGCTTTATTGCATTCAGAAGCAGAAAACAAGGGCAAGACCTGCAGCAATAGAAATCTGAGCTCAAGCTTATCCAAAGCTGAAAGAGATAAAGGGATCCTGTTGCTCTGTACACACAGGAGAGGTAACTAAGTTGCACCCCTCCATGGGTCTGCTTCCTCTCTGCACGTGGCTTTCCCTCTCCTGTTCTGCCCACACCAACCTCATCCTCTGAAGCTGTGAGTGGATTTGGGCTGTTGAGATTTGGAGAGGCTGCTGACCTCTTGAGTAATGAATGCCTGTCCCTGCATCAAAATAATGCTTCTGTTTGATCTGGTGCTTGTCCCAAACAGAAGCTGCTAAGCATGGGCCAAGTAATAAGCTCTTTGCAGAGCATGGGACCAGCTTCCTTTCCTTTCCTTGGGAGAGATACTAGGTGTTCCAGGAAAAAAAGAAAAGGATGGTTCTTCACAGCATGCTAATGCATCTGAAGATGGACAAGGAGAAGAGAGGAAGTAGTGCAAGTGCTGCCTCACCTAAATATCTTATCCCATTTACCTCCAGACTTACCAGCAATATTGCACGTTATCATCAAATCTAGCCTGTGAAAATTCAAGAAGACAGGTTTAATTTTTGAAAAGCTAAATAGTGATAGGGAGACAAGATCAGGTTTATAATGACAGGATATTTTATACATAACTGTGGTGATATTAGATTCCTTCTGTGTGTGCTGACTCTGCAGAGACGCTACTTGCATTTATTTATTTTAATAAAAGGAAATAGCTACATCTGTTTACAAAGTAATAAAAATTGGTCGTATTCGTAGAATCTTTTGGGTTGGAAGGGGCTTTTAAAAGTCATCTAGTACAACCTCCCTGCAATGAGCAGCGAAATCTTCAACTAGAACTGGTTGTTCAGAGCCACATCCAACCTGACCTTGAATGTTTCCAAGGATGGGGCATCTACCATCTCTCTGAGGCACCTGTACTAGTGTCTCACAGGCCTCATTGTTGTAATCTAAATCAACCCTCCTTTAGTTTAAAACCATTACCCCTTGTCCTGTTATAAGTTTGGTCCCATCTTTCTTGCAGGCCCCCTTTTGGTTCTGGGAGACTGCTCTATGGTCTTCCCAGAGCCTTCTCTTCTCCAGACTAGATAAACCCAGCCCTCTCAGCCTTTCTTCATGTAAGAGGTATTCCATCCCTCCAATTTTGTGTCATATTCTGATGCACGAATAGAGTAGATGGGAATTTGCCTGCGTATAGTTTGGAAGTGAGAATGGGACAGGAACTTCAGGGCCAATCCTGATGTCTGCTGTAGTGCATCAGTGCTCTTTCTGTGGGGATACACAACAGCTGGGGAGCAACAAGCTCACTCTCTGTTGGCTTAGCCCTTTAGTGACGTGTATAGGACCTTGCTGTACCACAGGTAAATTCACTTTGTCATGAGCTCACTTCATATCCAACACCACAAAACAAGAGATGGAAAATTGGCCAGTGGAAAAAAGCAGGGTCAAAATGGACTGACAAGGTAGGTTGGAAGGAGAAGGAATAGAGCATTGAAATGGGTGTGCGCATGAAGACTGCAGTCTAAAATCCTGACCTGGCACTTCATTAATTATGGCCAGTGCATCTCTATTCACACACAACACTGTGTATTTGGTCTACTTGTGCCTAGATGTTGGTAGGACAGCAGAAGGAGGAATTTCTTTTTCCTAGTTCATGATATTGGCTTATTTTAGATTAAAGAAATGTGGTTTGTGGAAAGGAATATATTGTAAGGAATACACTGAATTAGTTCCTGAAGGGCAGAGGGAGAGAGGGAAAAGAGATGGCTAATGAATACAGCTTAAGAAGGAGAGTTATTTGGCAGATGCAGACTCCTGGTCAATTTGTGCTCTTAAGTAGATGCTGAGATGTCAGCTAGAGGGGGGAGAGAGAAAGGAAGGGAATTTAGCTTCATGATCGTGCATAAAAATAACATTAAAGCTGTCCTATAACCCTCTCCTATCCATCGCCTCCAAAATGTAAGTCTGAGTGGTTTGCAAAATCCTTTCAAATGAGCCTACCCTGGTTCAGACACTGGGAAGTGCATTGTGACAGGCTCTTAACAGCAGTAGGCACCGCGTGTAACTGTTGCTGCTCTCTGTGTTTGTGCCGCGCATACATATGCTCAGCAGTGAAACGTGTGTATGGCGAGTGAATGAAAAGCAGGCCATGAACTCGCTCCCTTTCTGTTTTCTCTGTGTAAGGCAAGTGGATTTATGCGTATCATGTGCACATACATCATGAGTGCGAGAAACAATCAGCTGGAGCATTTGAAGGCTGTTTTGTGGATTGCCTGCCCGATTCCCTGAGGTGTGCCTTACTAATTCTGTTCTCCTTTTAAAAAGAATCATTCTCTTTTTATATTTGCTCTAGTTGCTCAAAA
>VZTE01003327.1:825-95643 GCA_013397775.1 Eulacestoma nigropectus | reverse complement strand
AAAAAAAAAAAAAGAAAACCCAGCACATATGAAATGCATTTTTTTCTAAAAAAGCACAGTTCCAAATGTAATGTGGGGAGGAGGGAGAATGAACCTCAAAATTAATTGTTTCCAATTCTAATACTGTTTTTGAATGTGGAGAGGGCTGTCTGTGTCTCAAAGGTCTTCCTTACAGTTGCACAGTAGTTCATCCCAGGGTGCCATGTGGTTGTGGAGCCAACCTCAGTGGATGACCAGGAGAGGCATGGTCCTGGGCAACTAGAGGAGAGGTCAGACCCAGCAGGAGTCTTGAGTAGATAAATTATTTGCTCTGTCTTCCAATCTTTGCAAAGATCCTTCTGGGAATTAGCACCACTCTTGCTGAAGAGAGTGGCTTGCTCCCCCTTCCTACCAACACTGCATGGTGAGTGACTCACTTGTGCTAGCAAGGAGTTTCCCCACCATCTTCTGCCAAGACACATTATCCTCATTTTATGGTCAGCAGCAGCAGCACTGCCACTCTTTCCTGGTACAGAAGAAGCTACTCCCCTGGGAAAGTCAGTCAGTTTAATCCATTTCATCCTTAAGGAAAATGGGACCCCAGAGGCGGCGTGTGACTTGCCTAGTTGGTGTGGCAAATCCTTAGTGGCACTTGGAGCCTGCAAGAGCTGAGCTGGTGGACGTTTCTTCTTGGCACCAGTTTGTGCATAGATCAGCAGGGCCAGACTCACCTCACCAGAGTAATTGTTACCTAAGCCTGCATGGCTGGCTGCTCTCTGTGCTCCTGCATGCTCCCTATGCATACATATTGCCTGATGAATGCACACCCTGTTGAGTGTTATTGCTTTCTTAATGCGCTGCAATTTTCCCCCCAATATTCTAACCGAGAATGATTGTTGCTGTGGAACATCCTCCCTCCAGTTGCCGCAACCCATGTTTATTTACAAGAGCACATTTTACATCAGCTGTCACTCTGGTCTTACTGAAATAGAAGTTTCAAGTTCACAGAACAATAAAAGATATAAATTACCTATTATAATTAACTGAAAGGCATGAGCGAGCTTTCAAACACCAGACTTTGTTATGCCCTAACTATACACTGTGCACACACGAGGCCTTAAGCACCTCTGCCCGTCTGTCTGTGCTGGGGACTGGGCATTGCTTCCACCCTGATTTCAGCCCAGCAGGCTTTGTTTGTGCCACAACCCCAGCTGGTGCCAGGTTATGCACACACATGAGAGCTTGCACATGCTATCCATCTTTTATTGCCATCCTGCACCATCCTCACAGGACCCCGCAGGCAGGACCAGGAGGGGAGGAAAAGGAGAGGGAAATGTCATTTTCATTGAAAAGCAGTGTTATTTTCCAGCCTGTACAGCTTTGCAGAGAAATCCTGGCTGCCCCTGAGGTTTGTCTGCTAGCCCTCTCTGTAGGGTTCAAGTAGCTGAGAGACCTTCTTCTTCTTCTGGAGGGAATGGGACAATTTTCTGCTGGAGTCCCCCTCAACCTCCCACCTGGAGCGGTGCCACACATCCACTTCAGGTGTTTGCCCACACTGTGTTCAGCATCCAGATTCTGCTTGTGGACATCACCCATTACTGCCCTTTAGGGACTCCTGCAAGCCTCATTTCTGCATGTCTACCCCATGTGCTGGTTTGAAGGAGCTGAGCTGGGCCTCCACGGGTCAGGGGCAATGCTTAACCTCCTGGCAAGCCACTGGTGTGCCTGCAGTTAGCTCAGCCCTTCGTCATTTTGACAGGAGGTGATTCCACTTGCACAGACCCCAGAGGAGAGAGCATTGCTCATTTTTAGGTGAGGGCAGTCAATAAGTCTCTGGAAGGAGACTTAAAACTTACGTCTTGCTCAAGTTATAGGCTGGAGAAAGTCAGAGACAGGAGGTTTGATTGACTGCAGCCGAGAAAATGTTTATGTGCACAGTCACCATATATTTCCACATCAGGAGCATCCTCAGGCAGGGTCACTGTGCTTAGGAGCTGACTCCTTGCAGTGAGGCTTTACAGGTGTTCAGACAGCTTGTTAACAGCAGGAAACACAGAGAGTGTGACCCCTTTTGTGTCTCATTAAAAGCCCAGGTGGATGCGTAAACTTGGGTCTGTGCTCTTTCTGACACCTGGTTTTGGTCTTTAAAATGTGTGATCTGTATTTAAATCTGTGTAATGTGAATCTTTCTTTATCTCTACTTGAACACTTGATTTTTTGCTATAAGATAGTGTCATGGTAATGGACCCACAACTAAGAGCTCCATGTCTAGATTTGAGGTAGCCCTTACAGAAACAAGATATTTGACTGTTCCTATACCTATCCAGCCAAGCCAACACCATATTCTAGGGTGTTGAACACTGTGCCTGTAAGGAGGTTTCTTTATAAAGCTTCATAGTTAAATTTAGAAATTATAATTCACGAATTATGATTAGTGTTGAGTAGGGGTTTCTTGCTGTAGAACATGGACATGGAAAAAGAGCATGAACTTTTGGCACAGTCAAGAAAGGTCAGGAGAGAATTCAGTCTGCCCAAATCTTTCACAGAACAGCTATCACTTTTGATAAATTTTTTTGTTGGAGAAAATCTGGCACATTTATTATGCTTCTGGGGTTTATGATACTGCATGATATTATTGTTTTATGATAATACTTTATACTTTAATGTTTTGACATTATTAAAACAAATTATTATTTTCTTGCTGGAGAAAACAACTAGTGAAACAAAATGTTCTGAGAGCTCCAAAACAATTTTTTATTCAGCTTTGCCATTGCATGGAAAATCTGAGAGTGCAGCTTTTCAGAAAGAAAGAAAAAAAATCACGCTTCATCTATTGGAATTCCTGACCAGAGCTACTGTAACATTGTATTACATTAATCCTCAAAGGATTAACAAGAATTAAATCAAAGCTGACTGAATAAATGATAATGAATAATTTATTCAATTAATTTCTCTTCTGTTTTCTCTTTGCCAGTTTGTCTATTAATACATTGTAGCTAATTTAGTTGTTGTTTGAAATATTTTACTAATAATTTCTTTAAATTATCTGATCATGAAAAAAAATTAAATTTAACAGAATGTGCTATTATAAATAGGGAATTTGAAAGGGAATTTTATAGTACCATAGGATGTAGATATTCTTGGACAGCTTCTTGCTAAAAGAATAATATTATCTGAAACCCACAGGTGCTTGAAATAATTTCTATTTTGACATTTCCTGTTTTCATTGCTATTTTTACATATAAGAAAAATAATATGTAAGAGAGTCTCAAGCTATCGGTGGGTGTTCAAAAACAAGTCATGGGAGGCATTTGATATTCAAATTTTCTTGAATTTTATTTGCATGTATAAGATACATAGCCCCTGTTTATTCTCTGATTGGAGGATCTCAACCTTCCAGATTATTTTCTTATGTGAGTATTAAATTACATTTTAAGACCCAATGTCCAAGAACATCCTAGAATGTTTCAAGGAAAGTTTCTGCCCTAAAGCCACTCACAGATGTTTTTGCTGTCAGTAAAAATGGATGGAGAAAGGGTGGGGTTTTTTAATATATCAGATCTGGAAAGATTTCATATTTCATTTTTCTAGTTGCAATTCCTGAATGAGTCAAAGGTGTTTTTTCTGGAAAGGCACACAGTAGTATTTTTCAATGTTTAAACTGACTTTACCCCAGCCAGTCTCTGACATCTGTCCATTAGGCTCTGTATTTTGCTTTGAAGTGTAGGGTGGTCTCTTGGACAGACATCCCCACTCACTTCCTTCATTGCACTGGAAAACCTCCTCCAAGCTTGTCCCTCACAGCAGTGCAGAAGCCACCCACAGCAGCGGGAGCCTGGCTGTGTCACCAGCCGCGTTGGTGAGGAGCATTCCCAGTCTTCATTCTCCAGTCCCCCCCACAGCACTACTGGGATGTGTTCCACTGAGGTGGGAGGTGAATGGTAAATTTTATATATATATATATATATATATATATATATATATATATGCAGGAAGAAGAAAGAAAACCTGCTTCCTCTGTGTCTCAGTGGAGAATTGGTGGTGTGGCACTTCGCTTGCTGGGGCTTGTGGGGGGTTAGCAGGCAGTGGGAGGGTGACAGTGAGGGCAGCAGCAGTGAGGAACGTGCTTTCTGCATAGTGGTCATCGGCATCTTACAAATGAACATGAAGGTTTCTAAGGTTTTGTCTTGCTTCCTTGCTTCCTTGCTTGCATTTGGTTGCATGAAACAAGACTGTATTTTTATTATCTGCACAGATTTTTTATTAATTAATAACCCAGCATTACTTTAAAATCTAATTTTAATTGGAACTTTTCTAGAAGCTAAAATAATTTTTCTCCCATCTTTCCGTCACTGATGTGAGTAGAAACTCCTCTGTATAATGCTGTACCCTATTCCCACACAGCTGAAAATGGTAGCATGACTCACTGGTGAACAGGGATAAGCTGCAATGTCCCCCCTGAGGGTCACTGCACTGCTCCTATGCCTAGAATACTTTTGTATCACTTGGTATCCTCCCTCTGCTGAAGCTTGACTCCACTCTCCGAAACAAAAAATGTTTTCCCTACTAAGACAACTCGTTCAGTTTGCAGTCAAAGTTTAACTGCAACAGTGATGGGATTGTGTCCAGAGAAGACTCTTCCTCTCAGGCAGGTCAGGGACAAGGGCCAGAGCCAGCAAAAGGCCAGGAATAAGCCTTCACAGAGCATCCTTAATACAAAGTGTGAGGTGCTCACCTGTGCAACTGCTGCAGCAATAACCTCTTTTCCTCGGGAATGCGGAGATTTTCAAACATAAAACTGGGTGACACTGTGCCTGAGAAGCAGCTTTGCATCTGACCTACAGTGCTCAAGCCCTGGTGAAACTCAGCTATGTATTAACAGTGCCTTCAAGGGCAAAATATTTGCTTTGGGAAAGGCTCTCTTTTCTCCATCATGTTTGATAGAGGATAAATATAGCTTCCAGCTGTAGTTTTCTTGAGCAAAAGACAATTCTGAACACACTGATGTCTGTGCAGGTGTTTCAATTGATTTTGAAGGGGCCAAGGCTTCCCCTCTTTCCCTGTTTAATTTGTCTGGGCAGGACTCCATGCACTCTTGGCACCAATTCAATGAGAAAGAGCAGTGTGCTTTAGTAAAAGGAGACTTTAGGATGGTCTTGTCAATGCCAGTGCGAAGGCAATTTAAGCAATTTTGACTTAAGAAATGGCTAACAACTTTTTCACATACCAGTAGGATGGTTTGGGAAAAGTTAGCAGTTTCAGAGTGATTAATAAAAACTCACCTCTCATTTGGATCTTAATTAATTCTTCTGTTACAGGAACTACAGCTTTTGCTGTTAGCTGAAAGTGGTCTGACCTTCAAATAAAATGGCACGTACTTTAGGAGAAATATTTCAGGGCTCATTGGTATCGTGGCACCATCTTTATGTGCTTTTCAGGCATTTGCACATTTCTCTACTGCCAGTTCTGATAAAGACCTTACCCTGAGCAAAATCTGGTCCTTAACAGCTCTGGGTTATTCAGCAGTTGTCTTGTGCTGTATGAATGATGCAGCCCATAACGGTGGACATTGACTCTACTCTGGGCATTTTAAATTACATTTTTTTGTAAAGAGTTTAGACTTACCCCCGATAATCTTTTCTGGTTTGGGATTGAAAGGCATTTCTTCAAAGCTTTTCAGTTCCCTAGAATTCTTTGCTCTATTAATGTAACATAATAAATAAAGAAAACCAGGACATTCCTTCTAACACCATCAAAGCATTTAATAAGAAATGAAAGAGGATTTCTATTGTTCCTACAATTATGACTATTGAAGCAAGCTGTGGTAGTGAACATTATTTGGTTTTTGATAATTTTGTTATTTGAGAGCAGCTTAGACTACTATGCATATGGTTACAACCCGTTATCGCAGGAGAACATAAGGCAGTGAATGCCACATGAGCAGCAGTCTCATGCAGGCAGGGAGGAAACAGTGATTTTTATGGGTAAAGCATTCAATTAGGACATTAAAAATGTCTGGCTTATGTACTTCCCTCAGCTATATGCTTTTTTGTGGGACCTTGGAGGTGTTGTTTGGGGGCAAATCTTCTAAGATATTTAGGCATACAGCTCTCATGAGATTAAAAGGGACTTCATTGACTTTGTGGGCTTTGTCTTTCTGGGTCTGGTTTCCACCAGGTGATGATGTGTCTTTCATATCCTGTGTATTGCAATTGCAAGATTTGGACAAAAAGCACTTTCTCTCAGTGTGTGTCATTTCATCAATTGCCAAGACGGACCCAGGGACCAAATACATGGAGATCGAGCAAGGATTATACCGTACTGCAGGGGTATGTGTGCGTGTGCATGTATCCATGTGCAACCTGTCTCTCTGGTAACCTTTTCTGTCCCTTTCTAGCTTTGTTAGTGTCAAGGTAAAAACGCTCTTCTATCTTTCCTGTCTTCTTAAATGGCTTTCCTGACTTCCCGTTCTTCGTTTTTCATCTGATTTGAATCTAAGCTATGAAGGAAGAGGAACATCTGACTTGCTGGAGAGCATCACTGCAGTGAATAAGAACTATGTTGAAAGATGTTTCAATTATCCACAGAAACAAGTGCTTTTAAAGCAGTTAGATCTGCTTCCTTACAGATTTGACTTCTCGTTTTGCATTACATCGCATTGTATAATGTGTAAAACATATAAAGGGCAAATTGGAGTGCTATGAATATGCTTCTGACAATGTGCAATCTATTATATTATACAACGCGAAATTTGTTAAAAAGTTAAAACAAAAAATTATTTCAAAACAGGGTGACAGAATGACGGAAGTGTCATATGACTATATGGAAAGGCTATGTCTGCATATTTTAATCATAGCTTTCCCCCAGATTGCTTTTAAAAGGAAATTCTGGAAAATTTTAGGCAATTCCACACAACCTTTTGGTTTTGATAGAACCGCATGAACAAAATCTGGTTCGGTAAATCTTCTCTCAACAAAGTCTTTATAAAACCTTAATTAAAACACACTGTCTCTACTAGCGCTACAGGAAATCAGATAACAAAGCAATGGCACCCAATACGCTCCTCTAGGTGAAATAATTTCCTATTTCATTTACAGTCTTAACGAATGCTTCACTTTCTCTTCATTAAGTCCATATGCATCTCTCTTTGTCCTGGAGATAATATAACTGCTGGCACTGCAGGCTGTGCTTATGCAATTGTTATTTTTAAGACCATAAAGCACATGACACAGTGTTATAGGAGCTGCCCTAATGAAATCAACGGCACTGTCACCATTCTCATTATCATTTACACCACAAACTGATCCAACTGCTGGCACCAAGTAACATCTGTTTTGAAATTCAGAGAGGCCACCAAATTCTTCCAGAATTTCACATCATGAAAGAAGACAGTAGCCCCCATTATTTTATTTCTTCCATACATGATATCGGTCTGAGTATTTTAATTACCAGAGGAAGGAGAAAGTACGTCCAGCCCACCTAATGTCTAAGTAGCCAGTGTACCGTGGAAAAAGAAAATGAAAGAAAATCCAGCCAAAGTTCATCAATCTGAAAACTTGTCTGTCTTATTTCTCTTTGTATCCTGATCCTATTTGCACTCAATGTGTTCACGTATGAGTGAAAAGGAGATTTCAATCAACAGTTTATGCAGCATGTCCAGTTTTCATGCATTCATGTGTGACCTTTTCTTACCCTGCAGGTACAATTGGTTTCTCAGTGACATATACTTTATTAACTTTTTCATGCTGGGATTGCACTGAAGTGATGCTGCTTTTGCCCCCAGGAGTCACATCAGGTGACAGGCTTTCGAATCGCAATTTACAGAAATGGTCTCCTGCAGATGTCCTGAGGAGGATGAGGAACTCTTAGAGAGTGGAGAAGCTGTCTCTACCACTTAGAGAGGTGGTGTCTCATGGTTCATGAGCAATATCTACCTCACGGGCCCTTTAAAGCAATTTCCATGCTTATACATTCCTCAACACTCTCATCTTTACCGTACTTTTCAGTGGCTCTGCAGGGCTGTGAAGACCCAGGGATTTCTTTCTCAGTAGCAGCCATTCAGCTTCACTGCTCTTATGTAAAACTTTGTCTCTTCTCCTGGGAGTCAGCAAAAAGAACACAGAGCAACCAGGAAGAGCAGCAGGGAAAATGGAGAGGTGAAGTAAAAGGCAGCATGACCAGTCAAGTCAAGGAGCCAGGGTTTTCCTCCAGGCTGGTCAGAGGGCCAGCTCTGAGATGAGCGAGAAAGGCAGAGGTCGATCAGCCTACAGTGAAAAACAGCTAAATAGCAGCAACACCGTTTTCCTTAACGGGGGATCTGATCAAAAGCCTGCTTAGTTCAGTGGAAAAAGGCTTTCACTGAGGTCGGTGGATTTTAGATCTGTCCTCCCAAATGTGTTCTCTCTTTGGTAATTAGAAGAGCTTTTGCTGCTTCCTGTTCATCTTAGCATCACAGATCCCACGATTCTGTTATGGAAGAAGTGGACTTGCTCATGACTAACAGGTGGAATGCTGGCAAGGAAGTTTCTGCTCCAGAATCTGGCCTGTAAAACTTTTATTACTAGCAAAGATGTGAGGGGAGGAAAACATCTAGAGTGGTTGTCAATCTCTTGGTGAGCTTCCAGAACAGCATGAGGCTGCAAATTCCCAGCTTAGTGGCTGCAAAAGAAATGCTGTTCATTTGGAAACACCATGAAACAGAAGCCCAGAGCTTTGTTATTGCCACTCTGGAAGTCTGAATGATGAAATGGACTTCTGGCTTTCATCATCACTCCACCAATGAGTTCCTGCAAGAGCCTTTGTTAAGGAAATGGGAATTTAGCACACAAGTTCCCTTCTGAGATCTCGTGAAATATTGTGGGCATTAAGAAAATGGAGTGCAGAACTGTAGCTATTCCCTGCTGTTTCTTTGGTCCAAACATCACTAGGAATATTATTTTTAAGAGGGACAATTTGAGACATGAGGTCTACCTCTGACTCTAGGCTTCAGTGAGGAGGACCCAGAGCTACCATTCATCAAAGCCCAGTTCTGAGTCTCTTCACTGGCTGTTGCAGTGTCCCAGACCATGCTCACCCAGGGCTGGAGCTGTGCTCCCGAGTCTTGCCCGCCAGCCTCCAGCACATTTCAAATGCCTCTGTCATACTGAGCAGTAACAATGCTCCCAATTGCTAACAACAAAAGAAAGGGTCAAGAGTGCTTATTTTGGTTCTCTGTCCACATCTTTTTATGTATCCGGGGGTTTTATGTAGATATTGGCAGAGAGCCAAAGGAAACCCACAGCTCTTTTTATACAAAGTGAGAAATTACAGAGAGTAAGTCTGGGGACTACATTAAAAGAACATAAAACAAAGCAAAACCCTATTACCAGAAAAATAATGTCCATCTTTGTCCTGACCATAGAGAAGTGAAGCAAATCTGTCTCTTTTCTTCCAGCCATAGATGTTTTGATCGTGATCCACAGCTAACACTTTACAGTGCTCCAAGATATAGCTGGGTAAGCAACAGCTGGAGAAACCAAGGGAGACACCAGGACTGCATTGCCACATCCCTGCAGGAGATTCCTATTGCATAAAATATTCCAGCAATCAAGCAGCAATTGCCAACTTGTCAGCCTGAGGGAGAGCTCTGTGAATGAAAAGCAAGCACTGCTCTCCTGGAAGGAAATCTGCAGCTCGCTTGCAGGTAAACAGGCATTGCTGAGCTGCCACCTGTGGCATTGCTGGGCTTGGTGTGATGCTGAACACAATGAGGTCATGCTTTTAGCTATTCATGGGCACTTTTACCCATATTTTACATGTTTTTTCCTCTGTTCCCCTACTTGTCTAGCCCTCCCTCGCAGTAAACCACTGCTGCTTGGTGTATGCCAGAGGGAGCAGTCTGTTTCAATTACTGTGGCAGCACTACACCTCTGCTGATAACAAATAGCCATTGTGCTCCTGGCCCCAGGAAAAGGCACTGTAGGGAATTGTGCGTCTGGTTTGCAGCCAACAGTTCAATTTCCTAATTTATTTTCAATATTCAAAATTTCACCTATGCCCTCTCAGTTTTCTCTGCCATCTATAGTCCCAAAGAAGAAGGGATTCATCCTACTTATTTTAAGGATCCCAGCTTTTCAGGTGGTGCAATGAGGCTTCACATGTTCCAAGATGAATAAGAGCACCAAAATTTAACCCACCTTCATGTTAGTCAAACATGTTAGCAAAGCTAACACAAAGATTATCTCACACAAAGATCACCTTCAATGCAAGATGAGTGAAGCCTCATCACAACCTAGGAAGGAGAGAGATCCTCTGACTCCTCTGTGGACAGTCAGGACAGCAAGAGGTGAGGTGACTTGCCCAGGCCAGCAGGCAACAGGGCCAGAAATTGAAAGCCACCTCCAGACCTCTAGGCCCACAGCTTTCTGCACATAGGTCTTCGTTCTGTCATCTCAGGTAAAATGGTTGAGCACGACAGGTCAGCGTGAGCAGAGGTATAAAACAACACAAGCAAATGTCTGTGTTAGGTTTGCCGATGTTAGCTCAAAGTCATACTTACCAGATATCCTGTGTTAGGATTTCCCTGGATCACTGGCCATAATTCTCTATGTGCCAGCCTGTAATTTCTGAAAACACTACTTTTGCTTCTATTTTTAAGTCCTCTTTCCTATCATTGTCTTCATGGTTATCAGGGCTGGGTAGCTCTGTAAGAGGTCAGTCAGAGTGAGAGAAAACAGCAGTATGGGAGAAAAACGGCAGTGGTGGCAAACTTCAAAAGGTTTGGAGGTTCAGGCAGAGGTATAAGCTTATCTGAACCTCTTTGGTGTGGAAATTGATACAGAATTTCATGAAAAACTTCGACTTGCTTGTAAGACATCTGGCAGATCAGAGCTTCAGCTGGGTTTGAAGTAACTTAGGAGTGACCTTTCCTGCACTGTTACCGTATTTTGTCTTCCTGTCCATGGCAGATGAGAAGTGGCAGAAGCACATGATGGGTTTTGGTATGTGGGGGCAGGCTCCCTGTTTCCCCGTCCTCTGTCCTTTGTCATCAACATGCTTAAGGGCCCAGCCTGCAAACAACAAAATGCCCAGCCAACTAAAGTGCCCTTTTTAAGCTTTACAAGAGTGTTTTTGGAGGTTGGGAGAGGAAGTATGCAGAGGTGAAGAATTATTTCATGTGAGCAGGCTGATTTTTATGGGGGCCATCGGATCATCTGGAAGCTTCACAATGCAGAGGCGATATCAGGATAAAAACTAATGTGAAACTGTGCAGGATAAATTTCCCCTGACATACATCCCATGCCACTTCAGAGAAGTTGATGGCTTGCATGGATTGTAAAAAGATTACAGATTTTGGGCTTTTGTTTTTATGCAAAGCTACAAATTCCTGACGCTGTGATTGTTGCCCTTGATATGAAAGTTGCATGGTATGATTCAATGGTTTTAGCTCTCCTTAAAAAGCTCATTAATCACTGATTTTACATGTGTATAATTATTCTGCTGGAAATCTCAATCAATTTTTTTTAATGTGAGAGTCAATAGTTAGAGGGCTGTCAAATCTATTCATTATAAAGTGCTGTTGTCAAGAGTATATAACCAGACTGTAAACACTTGTTCCAATCTAAAAAAAATTGCACAGAAAGAGTCTGATAAAGAAGGTAAGTTTAAAGAAAGGGAAAAAAAAAAAAAAAGAGAAAAATCCATAGAGTTGTTTTTAGTTATATGTCCTTTACTGAAGGTAGTGTGAGGCACCCAGCTCTACAGGCTCGGGATGAGCACAAAGCTACCGTGCTCCTCTCCTTTCTGCCAGCAGAGGGAAAGAAAAGGCTGTTATCACTCCCTCCTCCTTCAGATACTGCAGACGGGTTTCTGTCCCAGGCAAACAGCAGTGCAGCTCCCGATGCCAAAGTCTGCGCTCCAGGCAGAGGCTTCTGTGCCATGAATGCCTGTCTAGCTGGTATCGTTTATCAAATCCAGGTCTACTCTGTATTTTGTACAAAACGTGTAATTTTGATACATGAGAGGTTCCATTAAACAATGTCATGGTTCCTTCTGCTCTGAAACTTTGCAGTAAGGCAGTCTAAACCAAGCCCTGTACCAGGTTCTGGCAGGGAGATGGCTGCAGCAGAAAATGAGATGAATTTGTGCCAGAGCTGGCACTGCAGCCTACCTTGCTGTCGCCCCACTTCTTGTGGATGGGTTTGGTTGGAGGAGTCCGGTGTACTTCCCAGCCCACTGTCCTGGGCTGTCTGGGCAGGCAGCCTGTGGCTGCATGCACAGATAAAATAGGAGCATGAGCTTGGATGGGGAGAGCACCCGTTTAAAACATGCTGGTATATGCATGGATCTGCTTAGAATCTGGGGCAATTTTTGAAGTCCTCAGGACTGTCTCCACAGCTCTGGGGCTTACATTAATTTTCTAGCAGAGGGCTGTATGTTGCTATGTGGAGAAACTGTTGCTTGGATAGGTAAGGAGGCCAGGATGATAAAACATTTGAGTCCCATCCAGCAGTGGGAATATGGAAGAGCTCAGTCCCTAAGCCCTGAACACCTCCACCTCCACTGCCTAGTATGGCAGAGAGTAGTCATGCTGAAAATAACTTTCCCAATTTAGACAGAGAAGTCTCTGGTGTGTCCCCTTACTCTCAGAAAGTAGGCACAAGAGGAACAAGTCAAGTGAGGGGAAATCTCTGGCTTCACAGCACGCTGTTTCTGACAGGTGTGGGGCTGTGTGTGTCTGCTTATTAACCACAAAAATGGTTTTGTGCAAATGATTAGACATTTCAATACAGAGTTGTTATGGCTGGAGAAACATCTTTTGCAGAATTGGATCACTGTAACTGCATAAGCAGTTGATAATAGTATTTTTTAATGGCTGATGATTCCAAACAGAGCAATAAAGCACATCAACAAATACTTAGGGAAACAGCTGTATTTATGAGCCCCAGCTAATGCCCCAGATGCGTATTCCCGTGGCACACTGTACCTCCAGGAGCTGTGCAAATGGAAATCGGGACAAAGCAACCTTCTGTAGTGAGGCATGGGATTAAAAACTCCCTGAAAGTTTCCTGCTTCTTTCTGTGGGTGTTTCTGCTTTACGAAACAGAATCTGAGGACCAAAGTAGCTCAGACTCATCCAGGATATCTAAGGGATGGCCTTGAATGCAGTGTTAGTGCACCAGGGCATTAACTCTATGGGCTATGGGAATGCTCTAGAGCTTGAAGGCCATGTTTCTTAAAACCCCCAGGTGTGCAGCAAAAGAGGAGGGAGGCCTTCAATGCCTCCCGCAAGCTCTTGAGCTCCACCGAGACAATCACTGTGTATAGTCACCACCGGCTGTGGCCACAATGTTGATCATTTAGTAGTGTGCAGTGCCTGAGGGAGCTGCAGAACCACACAGTCTGGAGGGAAGGGCTTTAGGGAGATCTTACCTCCAAGCAGAGCCTGCTGAAGTCAGATCTGGCTTCTCTGGGATTTATCCAGTCAGACACTGGAAAGCTTCAAGGATGGAGCCTGCACAACCTTTTTGGATAGTCTGCACCAAAGTCCGACTGTCTCTGTGGTGGAAAGGTTTCTCCTTATATCCTGTCTGGACACCCCTTATTCATTTTATGGCCACTGTCCTCTGTTCTGTGATCACACATCTCAGTGAAGAGCCTGCTTCCATCTTCTCAATAACCTCTTTGGCAGGCTGCTGGTAGGTTGTTTTTTTTCCTTTGAGGTGAACAAGCCTTGTTTCCTCAGCCTTATCTCACATAGAAAGAAAGATCTTGGTGGCCCTCTGCTTAGTTCACTCTGTTGGTCAACATCCTTGTATTTGGAGACACAAAACTGGACAAAATAACAGCCATGTAGCCTGACCAGTGCCAAATAAAGAGGAATGAAATTGCACTGTTATTCACCATTCTAAATTTAAAGAAAATATAGTAGGAAATATTTTTAGTCCTTTGTGATTTAACATTTAGCTCAACCCTAAAATCAGAGTGAAGCCCAAAAGAATCCATGAAAGAATCCATGAACTACTTTTTTTTTTTTAAACATTCCTCAAAGCGATGCTAATAAAAAATTGCTGAAGATGTAAAAAGGATTCAAAATCATAGTAGTTCATCCACTGCAATTAAAAAATTCTTATCTTTCATTTCAGCACTGCTGGTTCTTTTGTGCATCAGAGACCATGGGGCTGAGCAAGCATCGCAGGTAAAGGTGTCAGCTCTGAGCTATTTTGGGGAGCAGGCATTCTTGCCTCAGGACGTCTGAGGGAAGGGAGCAGCCAGCTCAGAAAGGCATGAAGAAATAGGATGGCCTAGGGATTTCCAGACTAGGACTCTGAAGGTGTTCCTGAGTGCTATACTGCTAACAGAATTGTACCTTTCCAAGGGGGGTATTAAACACGGTGCTGCTAGGTTTCTAATTCACCTTGGTGAGTTGGAAGACTTCCTTGTGTAGCTGCTGAAACCTGTCACTGGCACCTGAGACTGCTTCCTCAGGAATGGCAGACTGTGGCAGAGTCAGTAATACCTCACAGACCAGTAGAAATATTAATATATTTTAATATATGTGTATTTGAAAAATGCCACCGGTGAATGGCCAGAGCTGAAAGACTCTGACTGTATTACCTAGACTTTCAGTGAGGTTTTTTTCTTTTAATCCTCCAGGCAATAATTTCCCCATCTCTTTGCTCCTAAAATCAGATTTCATTTTAATTTTTTTGAGACTAAATTGCTGTAAATCTTTGGAGAGTCCTCAGAAATGTGATGGCTGCTGTGTCAGGCATTTTGGTTGAAGAAATTCTGCAGCTGAGTTGATGGAAAATAACCTATTGCTTTCTTTTATTAACCATTGCCTGATTATTTTTTTTCCTAAGAGGCCAGAACTATAACTGGTCACAAACTAGTGTTTCATCTAGGCAGAGATTTAGCCAAAAAAGTGTCAAAAGTAAATAGGTAACCCACAGAGATAATGTTACCTTAATACTGTTGAAGGATTTGAATATATTTCGTGAGATGGCATATTTTTTATTTCTTCCCATTCTCGCTCCTTTGTTTTGAATGCAGATAGGTTATACAAGAATTGCTTTAACTCACAAAAGCTTTCTGAATCTAAAATGAAGCATTTCAAAATTAAAAAAAGGCAAAGTCAGAAAGACTGAGACAGCAAGCAGCCCTCTCAGAGAACGCTGTTTGGAAGTGGTATTATTAGAGGTGCTGGAGCTGAGAGAGGAGAGCGTATGCACAAAATTCCCTGCGTCACTAAATATGACTTTCAAAACCTCATAATATCTTCTGTAAAAGCTACCATCCTGTCAAACATTTTTGCAGTTGATCTCTTTGTGGCTGAAACTATAAATAAAGCTCAAATAAAGTCGCAACTATTTTCGCTATAAAAAAAGCCACATCCTTTTCCTTTTGTCTCCTTGTTCTAAACCCCTGGCTGTACAGCATTTGATCAAGCTTTCAAAAAGACAAAACAAAATTTTCCCTCAGGCATAGAGCAGTCTTGGGAAGTTTTGGCTCAAGATACAGATATTGCTGTGAAAATGAAAATAAGATCTCAGAAACAAAATCCTACAGCAGCCATAACTGTGCATTGCTATGGTGGTTTTAATGCAAACATCTAGAAAAGCTGGGAGATTGATATTATTACTGGAAGACTGAAATGGGGCTGGTAGTTGTGATAAGGACAGGAGACCCTGAAGAAGCACAGCTGCTTTTTCACCTCCATGTCAGGATACAGCCATGCAGCAGCAGGCAAGCAAAAGGAGGTGCTTATGTGTCTTTTGTAGCATCCCTGGTAAATCCTCTTCCAAAGGAAAATGCCAGAGAGACAATGCAGCTAGAGTGCTCTTTCTCAACATCATTCAAGTTCAGCTCTCAGTCCTGAATTCTGAGCTGATGTTTAGCCATCAGAAGGATATTTCATACCTGTCTTGACCTGTTTAGCTGTAGGTAATCAGGCAGCCTGCTGCTCTGTGCATGTATATGTGAGCCCACACCTCTTTTGGGCAGTTACCTGCTAATAATCAGACCTGAGCTGACAGTGCGAGGTCATTAATGGTTATTAAGTTTTTTGTCAACTCTGGTCTGTGTCTGATTTAAATTAGGGGTTTAGAAATGATAGCTGACCACCTACGTGACCTTCTGCCAAGCAGTTATATCAGTATTTAATGTATCAGATTTTTCCAGCCGTAACTATTCCATCATTTCTGTGTTATTCTGACACTATTTTCTCACCATTGTCTACCTATAATTTTCTTCAATAAACTGGCAAAATTACTATGTTGTTCTTTTTCAAGGCTTGAGTATGCATTCTTCAAACAGATGTTAAGCCTTAAAAATAGCAAGGAGTAATGATAAATAATTGGAATGAACTGAGTGAGAGATGGCAAGAAATAAAGGAAATAATTTAAGAGGAAAAAATTCTATTACCATCAGTAAGAGAAAGTAAAGTAAGAAAATAATTGCAGAAGCTGTGCTTAGTATTCTTAAGGGACCCCAACCCTGAACCCTGACACCAGGGATATGTCTGACATGCAGTTAACATCTATCTCAGGTAAGGCTGTAGAGATTATATCATCCATAGGGCAATTTCGAAGGTAGCTTTTGTCTTATGTATATAAAATATTGGAGTCATTCAGGTTTAGAAGCAGAAATATGTGGCTTATATCTGTGTCACTCCACTTTTCTCTCAGCTGTGAAGTCTGATCTTTGCTTTTGCAAGGAGCACAACAAAATCTTACTCTTGTCCTTTCCATTCTATGTGGAGGTATTTGGGCTGTAGTAAAGTCATAATTTTTGTCTCTGTGCCAGAAATGGAGCTACAGGCATCAGGAAAAGTGATTGTATGTGACCAGCTCCCAGACACCATTCCGCAATTTTCTCTGTGTAGGACATGCAGTGGGTGGCACGATTGAAGTCTTATAACTTCATTGTAAGCCGTATAATGAAACATTAATGTCATAGTCTCTCCTCAAATGCTGTACCTTGACACCTTAAACATTTTTGCCTTTTTTGCTTTGGACCCTCTCCAGTTTTTTTAATTGAGTTTCCTGGTACCTAATGAGGGTTGTCAGTATGGGTTCCCCTGCCCCAGCATGGAGCAGGTGAGAAAGTCCATCACCCCTCTTCACTATGAACTACTGGCTTTATCCATAATTTATAAGCAGTGAACAATTTGCTGTCCAGTTTTGTTCTTCCTGAGCACCTGACATTGTTTATTTTGGGTTTCTCCTTCTTCAAACACTTTGCTTTGGGTTATGTTAGTAGGGGTTGGTGCAGGTTTTGTTTTACATTGAATTTCCTTTTGTTATTTCTCACTTGTAATTCTCTAGATATGTATGTACTGCTGTATTTTTGCCCTTTCTCTTCCTGAGTGTGCACTTTGCAAGGTCTTTTGCATTTCTAATGAAGGTATTACTCAGAGTCAAAACTGGAAGGAACCCTGTGAACATCTTGCTCCTGCTACCTCATCAGTCTGTCTGCTGTGGTTTTGTGCAGGGCTCCTTATCACTCCCTTCTGCTGTTGCTCTTCCTGTAGGTCTTTATTAAGCAAATTGTTTATGCTAGTTGGTGAACTTTGTGAATGCAAACAAGCCTGTCCTTTCATGCAATGGTTGTTCAAACTTGACTTGGAAAGATTTAAGCACGCGCTTAAGTGCTGCTGAAGGGAGGCTTCTGTTCCGATTGAATGAATTTTATCCCTTACCTTTTGATTCTAGTCTTCTATGTATAAAACATCAATAACTCCCTCTAGAATGGATTCTTTCTTTATCCCACGTCACTTGTTGCTCGTGTTTCCAATGCCCTCTTGAAGTTTTCTAATAGCTCTTTTTGTACTGCTGGGTCGATTATTTTACTGGAGATTGAAGATAAAAGTGCTGGGCAGTAATTGCCAAGATCATTCTTCCTTCTGTGTAAATCAATACTATATTTGCTTTATTTCCAGCCTTTGGGACTTCCATAGTTCTCCATGACTTTCAAAAATAATTGCCAGTGGCTCAGTAAATTAACTGGCTAATTCCCTCATCACCTGAGGATGAGTGCAACCAGACCAGCTGATCTGTATGGTGGATATTCAAAATTTCCAACTGTTCCTGTAACCTGCACTACAATAATGGCTATTTGGATAGGATTTTCATTATTTCCCAATTGTTACATCTTTTTTTTTTTTCTATTTTATTTGGGAAAAAAAACAGGGGGTGATTTGGCCTGGGAAGAAATACTGGTTTTTTCATCTTCCTCTCACTTATTAGCGAAACTACTTTCTGGCTAGCTTTTCTTTCCCCTACAGGACATTTGTGAAAGCCATTCTTATTCCCCAGTACTGCTTGGGTTAGCATAAATTCAGCTAGGTTTCTCCTGTCCTTATCATTTCTCTTTTTTCCTATTTTCTCCAATTCCTTTTCTATTTGCTGCTGCTCGTTTCTGGGTTCTGCCACCTCTGAGCAAAGCAGCTTGCACCGCTGTCACTGACCTATTCCTACAAATAATTGGAAACATAGCTGGGCCAGAAGGATCCAATCCATTAGAAATTCTTTCCCATTTCTCCCTCACTGACCTGATGTCTTCTCATACCCGGACGTTTTTCACTGTCTTTTATTTATCAGCAACGGAAAAGGAATAGCTTTAGGGAGATCTTTATGACTGTCTTTCCAAGACAGTTCTCTTTTCCCAAGAGAGATGTAATAGGCAGGTGCCAAGATTAAGCAAGCCCTGTGTTTCTGATTCCCCTGAGGTCACAGCAGAGACCCTCCCTGGAGGTGGCTGGACATTTTCTTTGTAATTTGTCACTGCAACCTCAGCCAGTGTGTGATGTTCAAGCCCAGAGCACTTTTGTTGTCTCTCTCTCTCGTGCACTTGTAAGGGCACTGACTTACGTGACCTAGCAGGACTTTTCCATCTTTAACTTTTTGAAATGGTTTACCTTTTACAGCAGCGCTCTCTGACTCTTTCATTTCTTGGTCGTTTCTTTTTCCCAGAGGCTCAGTTTTATACCTCCCAGGCCTCAAAATGCCCTCACTTTAATAAATGATGGCAGTTTACAAGCTGTGATTTGGACGCTATACTTGTTGGGCTTGGACTATTTCTGAATAGATAATTGTCAAAAACTCTTTCCAGATTTAGGGCAGATTTTTTCCTGTCATTGTGGTTCCAGCTCTCAAACTCATCTCTGTAGCTTTTAGAGTGAGTCATTGTGTTGTGCTCAGAGTAATGTAATGTAATGTAGTGTGTCAGGCAGCTCACACAACCTGTTTCTCATTTGAAGCTGCTGCTACCCTAAAACTATTATTTTAAGGAGGAAAATGGTTTATTCTCTTCTTCGATGTTGTTTAATGTTCATATGCCTCTATTTTGCCCATTTTTTTCATGGTGAAGGATGTCTTTTTTGCTCCAGTGACCAGATATTTGGACATGAAAACGTGTTGCCACCTATTGTCTTAGGGAGAGTGCAGGAAATATGTCTAGGGGAGAACACCATTATTTTCTTTCTTAGCTTTTCTACCACAGTCATTTATTATCGTGTTCCTGGCTTCCCACTGATTGTCTATGATACGGTCTTCTGAAAACATATGGAGAAGACTTGAGAAACATATTACAAGAAATATTAAAAGTACTGTCTTGTTACTAAATTCATAATTATCCTTCTTTTGAGAGTACCTTATAAAGAGCAAACATGATACCACAGATGGTGTAGTTGGAAAGAAGGTGGTTAATTAAAAAAAAAAAAAAAAGGGGAAAAGAACCCCTCACCATTTAATTTGTACGCTGTTTTGTTTTTCTGTGTAACCCCTATCACCCTGCTGTTCCAGGAGCCTCTTGCCTTCCTCGCCGTATTTCTGCATAATGCAGGTTGTGCATCTTGCTCTGACAGAAGCAGTTCATGTCCCCAGCTAGGCCTTTCCATGCCCACAGATGTTTCATCTCACATTGTTTAAATTTCATCATTACTTGAAAGAGGAAGCTGAGCATTTTGAGACCGTGGTAAAAGGATCGCAGTGACTGTCCCTGGTCACACTGCCCAGTCTCTGCTCTTCAGTTGTTTTGTGAGCTGGGCTCCATTCACATTAGGTGGGCATCTGTGTTGCCCTGAAAAAAAGTGGATGAAGTTGGCCTCTTCTTCCTTGTATGACTGAAAATATTTTTATGTGTGGAGGAAATTCACACTAAACCCTAAAAAAACTAATGAAGGTCCAGCTTGTTAACACGGTAGATGACTTGCTGTAGTCAGTGGCAGCATCTTTTTCTTCCAGGCAATTTGCTCGCTGTGACTTTGTTCTTTATTCCCTGCTGTCTTGTAGCATCAAGAATAGAGTCCCAATTAATATTTGCTGTGTTGCCTCACGCTCAGCCATCAGTTAGGCTTGAAAACTGCTGATTCTTTAGGCACTCCCACTTGAAATGTATGAGATGTTGTGGAGGATGGCCAAGGGAAGGGGAGGTCCTCAAAAGCTAATGGCAAACAGAGAACATGAAAACACTAAAAGACACCGCTGGCATTTGTTTCTAGTTCTAGTGCCTTTGATGCTGAAAGGACGATGAAAAGATGCAAAGAAATTTTAAAAACAACAAAAAACCAAACAAACGAAAAAGGACAATATGAATACAAAAGATATCATCCTCCAAGAGTTCAGTTATCCAAGAGAAGGTTAGGAGGTGGCTTGAACATGTTCCCTTGGTAACTGTTTGAGGAGAAGGCTGATAGCAGAGGACTCTCAAATTCAGCTCACAGAATCATTAAGCAGTCCCCTCAGACATGGGAAGTGTGTGACTGAAGCTTGTGTCCCAGTCTTAGCTAGACTGATGGGTTCACAGGAGGGTTGTGAAGGCCCCAGGGGACTGCTTCTGGCTACACTGCACCTGACAGACAGATGTGCACCCTCCTGTAGGTCATGGCAGTGGAGCAGGTGGATGTGTTTCGCCAGCACCAAGCTGGTTATTATGTTTTGCCTTTAGACATTGCTATCCATTTGAGAGTCACTTCACAGCCAACCAAATCTGCAGCTCAGGGGGGACACGTTCATTCAGCATTTACTCGCTGATGCTGGGTCCATTTGCCTTGCAGTCTATAACACACAGAAGTGTGTCATATTTAATTTTGTCACACCCATGCCCACATTCCCAAATCTTGTAGCTATGGGCTGCCTGAAAGCTAACAACTCCATACAGATGTAGGTGTTTTGCCAAGACTAATGATGAGACAAAGTGTATAAAATTTAAGAAAGGCAGGCAAGCCCTGGTGGTTCAGACTTTGCTCTAATCCTGTTATTTAATGAGAAGGTTCCTCTTTATCTGTTCAAAAATTGTTTTCTGCTGCAATACTGTTCAGAAAATAATTTCTTATACTTTCTCTCTCACAGCAGGTTATATGGCTATGTTTGTTTTCACTCTAAGTCTGATTGCAAATCTAAAATATGGTTCTTGGTTCTTTTCAAACAAAGCAAAAAACTCTCTGAGCAGAATTTGAAGAAAGTGGTCTGTCTTCTTTTAAAGATGGTTTTGAAAGGTTTTGCGGGTTTTGAACTGTATAGGAAAACGTGAACTGGAGAGTTCCTTTTGTACTGGCTCTAGAACCTTGGCAGGAGCTTGGGGCTCCTATTAGTCTAGGTAATGAACACTAGTAATAGTGATAATGACACTTTTGAATGTTTAAAATAGATTCTGTGACAATGTGCTGGTCAAATGTGATATAATCAAGTCTAGTACAATTTTAATTTTCAAGCTATATAAAAACCCAGTTTTGAGATGACATGCCATTCTAAGATAATCTTCCCTGCACATTGAGTTAAGAAATTTAGATTTTTCTAAATGCCAGTTACTGAATTTATAGTTTTATCTTGGAATTTGGACACATCAGAAGAGCAACAAGTAGAATTGTTACCAAGAGCACGGGACCTGCTAGCATGTAATTTTAGGTGCTAAAAACACCAGATATTAGAGACACAGCTTCCCATACTTGAAATTTACTATTTTCTAATTTATCGAAATCGGATGTTTGGGATCCTACTTAAACAACCAAAACATGTAGACCTCAGCAGAAACCCAGTCTTCCAGGCCTGGGACAAGTTTTGTGTTTTTGTTTAAACAGCATGACAACTTCTAGCATGCAGTTACCAAAAAACCCAATGCATAAGAAATCCCAGTTGTTTTATATCTTGGCCTAGCAGTTTCAGATATGCCCAGCAGAGAGCTCTTTGTCTCTCAAACTCTCTATTTCTAAGGAATGTGCCCCAGAAAACTTTAGCATGAAGAAAGTACACATGAGATAGGAAAGGCAAACTATGATATAGCAATGTCCCAGGTCAGGCTTAAGCCAGCAAAAAGAATCTCATAGAGTTAGCATGGTCTCACCTCTGATCTAGGCTCCATTCATATAACAATTAGAAATTTAGATAAAGAGGGGCCACTGAAATCTGGAGGTTCAAGGATAATAAAGGATATTAACTAAAGTCAGCTGAAAGCTGAAACTGTTTCTAATAAATTCTTTATTACTAAATTTTCCTTTTTTTTTTTTTTTTTTTTAAATGAGGATCTTTCAGATTAAAAATGAATTTAAAAAGGCTGATTTACAATTCTGGAATTTTTATGTAAGTGGGATAGGAATAGTTCTTAGTTGANTTTTTTTTTTTTAAGATCACGACAGGATTCAGGTCATGGTAATTCACATTTATAAGTAATTCTTATTTGATCTACAGGAACACGTTCTGAGGAATATCTTGGAAGATTGCTGCAGAGATTCTCTGTTGGCTGCCAACACAAAGCTGCAGGTAATGAAAAGTTTCCAGCCAAACTTTCTATAAAAATGAAATGAAAAAAAAATGTTCAAGTTCTGGAACTTTATATGTAAAGCACAACTCTAATCTTAAATATTTCCCCTAATCTCTCCATAATTCCTGGATTTAATTTGCTTAGCTCGCAAAAAAAAAATTAGATGTTTCCCTACAAATAATGACGAATTATTCACTTCTCTTCTTGCTCATGAGTTGTACAGACCTATATTTATGGAGTAATTTGTAGTTTCTAGCAACCTTTAGTCTCTCCTTGCTGGGAAGCCCAACCCAATATTCCTCAGCAGATTTTCTGCGGACTTCATTGATCCACTCTTCATGCTGAGCAGGCACTGCTCACCTAAGTTTCAATGTGGGGTCTCAGATCGCTGAATGGGTAATGGCTGGTTTTGACCGTGTAATAAAGGATAACTCTGTAAGGAAAGGTATTTCCCATGTGCAAGTGTTCTGGCTCCTACACAAATGCAGGACTTGCAAAAACCAGCTCAAACTTCTCTTAGCATCTGTATGCCAAAGCTCAGTCCTTCAGGGGCTACTGTAGAGTAGACAGAAAGCTACAGGAAGATGAAGAATTCACTGCGTTCACTCCTGTCGTGTTCTAGTCCCATTCTCCAGTTCTGACCAAGGAAGAAACCCAGGAGAGAAAATGGAGGCTCAGTCTCTTTGTGCTTGCTTGCTCTAGAGCTTGTTGGGAAGTGATTCAACTGAATGCTGCCATGACAATACTCATTATCAATCTTACACAGTACATTAGCAAGTTAGTTTTCTTATGGAAAACCTTACTTCACCACTTTTTATCCCTCTCACCCACGGTCTCCGCCTGAAGGCTGTGATTCTCTCTGAAATGTATCAGTTTGGTTCCCTGGCCAACTGAGAAAGTTAATTAGCTGTTTTCTGCTTTTCTGTGCTTATGCCTTCCTCTGTGACAGAGATTGAACAAATCTGCAGCCAGAATTCGGATGCCTAAGTGATAACATGAGCGTCACTGTGCTGCCAGCCATCCCTGCTACAGTGCTTCTCCACACATAAGCAGTTTGGCCACTGAAATATAAGCTTTGTCATCTTCCTTCCATGATCCCACACAAACCTTAAAAGCTGCAGAAGACCCTGGAAAACTGTTATCCACCATTCAGAGTAATGCAGAGCTCCCTGTGCACATCCCTGCCATTGACCAGTGTTGAGGCACTTGCACTCCCAGCCTGGGAGTGCATGGGGTTTGCACCATATTCCGGGACTGCTGCAGCCAGGACGGCTGAGGAGCAGAATAAGTGGAGAGCAGGTGAGAAGAGGAAGGGACTGCTAGTGCGATGTGATGGTTCCGTACTCTACTTAGGAGGAGTATGACGCACACATATTTACCACAGCTGCAGAATTCTGGCAAGTTCCAGTGAATTTGTGCAGTTACTGAGAAAAAACAGTAGTTAGCAAAGATCTGAATAGTTTTTCAAGCCTCTAAATTTGCTCAGAATCTGAATTCGATCCCTGCCAACAAAGATAAAATCTACCTGGTTTTAGTGTGGGATGCCATTAATATCTGAGGAGAGCTTAATAACACCAGAACAGATTCATAAACTGATCCTTAGTGATTTGTGCAGGCATATCTCTATCTACCTAACATATCCTTCTGCCTTTCCATTCTAGGCAGGCTCTTCCTCTGCAATTTGTGAACATATCTTGCAGAGGACCAATAGCCCCCTTTTTCAGCAGCACTGAGCAGTCATGGTACCCAGAAGGAAAAACTACACCTGGAAAGGTTTGTATTACAATTCCTGATTTCATGGATTATTCTGAAAGTTGTATTATCTATTTGGCCTGAGTGGCAGCCGTTTATAAGCCTTGAGGGAGAAATATTAAATATGACTTTCTCTTTCATAAGAAAGATGATCTTTTTTTTCTGAACTGGGTTTTATTCTGTGCTTTTTATATGTCCTTAAGCACTAAACATAACTTCAGTGCTCCAGAAGTGTTCTGCCCTGTGCGTTTGAATCAGCCCACCCTGCCAGGCTTGCCACATGTCTGACATTTCAATAGCATTTTGTTCTTACATGCTAATTGAGATCACCAAAGTCCCCTAACAGAACATGGCCCAACTTCATCCCCTGTAAAAATGATTGACTGTTCGAGTAATACTCTAGCTACTCTTCACAATATTCCTGTAGGAAATGTAGTATTCCCATGGAGCGGTCAGAAAAGATAAGATTTGAAGCACAAACTCTAAATGTTTTCATATCATGCATTCAAGCTGACCTCAGTTTTTCAGTTTCGAAGCTGCTGCATGTGTTCTCTCCATTTTTCTCAAACACATGACCAAGAATGAAAGAGAATGTCATCACCAATTTGTTCACAGTCATGAACTTATTTGGTTCAGACTTACAGTGAGAATAATCTTCCAGAGAACAGCATAGGCCATAAGGAAGCTGAAGGAAAAAAAGGGTTTGATCTATGTTTTAAAGGTGGGCCACTTGGATGACTGTCCTTGCTGTTCAAACGCATTTGTTTTTTCTGGTTCCTGGTCCTGCCATCAGCTGAGAGATGTAGGAGTAAGAGATGCCAGCAAGCCCCAGGCTACCCAGCAGATCAATATCTGAGTTGAGATGAGAATACAGCTCTTACCTCCTGGGGCTGTGGTTGGACACAACTGCCTCTTCTGTGTTATCAGAAAAGCCCATTAAGAGCAACTTGTTTATACCAAGACACAGATTTAATTCCTTCTTTCTTTTAAGTCTTTTCTAGTTCTCTGTCACCAAGCATTGATTTAAAAACGGGCATTTATCTTCCTTGGGCAGAACACTTTCAGGTATTTGCAATCCTCTGAACTCGCTCTCTAACACTGGAAAATGATAATGCCAGTGAATTGAAGCCAGTGATAGACTTTTTAATAGGCAAATATTACCACCAGTTTACCTGCTGACAGTGGAGTTGATGTTAATGGCAAATGGTATGAACTAGGAGAACTTTGGGGTCTTTTAATGCTAAAAGCCTGAAGCATGTAGGTTTTTAATTTACAAGCTCCACTTACCATCTACTTATCAGGAGCCTGAGGCTTACAAATGGGCAAAAATGGATAAAGCAGTTAAAGAGGTGCTGAAGTATTATTAGGTGTGAAGCTCTCAGTGCAAATGCTGTGTGCAATTGCCGCACCGGCTGGGCACAGAGGTACAGGCAGTCACTGCCAGCTGGTGACAATGTGCGTAGTGGGAGACCCACACCTACTTGAGCGTGTGTTATCGGGGAATAGAGGATGGCAGCCTTAGGATTAGATGCCAGGAGAACCCAGCAGCAACCAGGAAGCCATTCTAAATAGGATTGGGCTTATGTATATTTTACATTTTGTCACTGGTTCCTCTCAGGAAGGCAAACTCAGTGCAGACACACTGGAAATACTGCTGGGCTGCATGGGGTGGCTGGAGCCTCCAGTTGCACCAGTGCTGTGAAATTTTAGGTGGGAGGGACTGTGCTCCCCTGCTTCTGCCTGCAAAGAGCAGGAAAAGTCAAAGTCTCTCTCACAATGTGCAATGAGGGGCAGATCCGTGTGCCAGATAAAACAGGTTTTGTTGTTCTTTGGTTTTGATTTCCAGGGAGACGTGAAAGAAAAGGGGAGATGATAGTATGTGTTTAATTTAACAGAAACTATTTGGCTTCTTGAAGGACGCTTTTGAAAACAGGAACATCAGTGTAATGGGGGAGGCAACTTGACAAGAGGGGAGCACTTAAAGTAATGTGATTGCTTCACAGTGAACCATGAGGTCAGGGTTATGAAGAAGTCCAAACTGTGTCAGAGCTCCTCATTTCAAACTAATGAACCCCTTGACGACAGGAGCTGGAGTTCCTTGACAAAGGGGATGGATTGTTTGCAGCAAAGTGGTGATGTCAGTGTCAGTAGTAGCACCAAGAGGTTAAAGACAGCAATTTAATTCACATGGGCAAGCGTGTGTCACCTCTCTGGTCAGGAGGGTCTACACAAATTCATCTCCTAGGTTCAAGTTCAGCACTTTATCTTCAAGCTATCAAGGCCAAACAGAGTTCAGTTTTACATGCTCACGTAGAAGTTCACCTTTTAATCATCAGAAACATCTTGTTTCATGGCTCATAAATATTAAACTAATATAAATGTAACCTCTGTGCTCTCAGGGCTGATCACGAGCGAATGCATTTAAGAACTAAAATTTCCAAGCTGCAGTCTCTTCCCCTGTTGTTAGCACTCTCTGACAGAGGCTGAACAAAAGCACCAGCAACTGTGGTCAGCTCAAATGCAGAAAGGTCTCTTACCTTCATTCCCACCTCCCCCACTCTGACTACCCACTGGTAGAAACTCAACAACCACAAATACTCCAGCCTGACTTTGTGAGCTTTGGAAACACCAATAAGAACACGAATGTTTTCAATGCCCCATTCACAAAACCCATGTCTCATATATTGTGAGAGTATGTTGGCTTCTGTGGCATTGTGGTCATATCAGTTCTGCCATGTCCTTCTTCAGTTATTTGTTGCTGCACCAGCACAGTCTAGAGGTCACCAATAACAGAAATATCCTAGTGATTTTGTGCTGTAACTTCTGAGATTAAAAACTTGGCTGGTAAAAAAACAGAAGTCATAAGTCTATTTGCCTCACCTACTTACTGTGTGATTATCTGGAACAGCTTGTGAAATTATTTGGAAACCTACCATATTTAGCAGATAGGGACCAAGACTCTCTGTGAGCTCACCAAAAGCAAACTTTAATTCACAGCTATACTTCATGTGGTCTGATGTAAGGCTTTTCTGACATTTATATGGTGAAATACAGCTCTGTCCCATATTTGAAGGAAGAAAAAATTAGTCAGAACAAGAAAATCTCCTAGGGAAACTTCAAGGCCAATGGCCAAAATTTAAAAGTTACCCTGATCACCCTCATTTCTCCTTTGGGTCTCTGAGAAAGGTTCTTAGATTGTGCAAAGAAAGATACATATATGTAGTTGACTTTGAATCTCAAAAGATCAAATATTTCTGGATGCTCAATGCCCTCAGCTCCTGCTGTTTCTGTCTGACATTATACAGCTCCTGAGAAATGGTAGATGTGCTTCTGAGTATTTCTGCCACCAAGTATTCCAGCTAGAATAGCTGTGTTAGCTCTGAGGCTACTCTTACTCCTCTTGCTTCCTTCTTGCATTGCCTCTCGTGCTGAGTGCCTTCCTCAGTCTTGCCTGCTCTTTGCAGAGACAGGACACAGAGCCTGCTGCTGCTTCAGGTTTCAGATAGGATGCTCATCTCATGCCCAGAGAAGGCCAAAAAGATGGTCTGAATAGAAGAGCAGAGTGATAGAAAGTGAAATTAGCAATAAAAAAATGATTAAAAGTCCATTCTGTAAATCTGCAGTGGCATAAAAAAAAGTCCTGGCAGGGGTTGATGATGTCCGTTGCTGGAAATGGTGTCTGGGGCATTATTATGCTCTCACGCTGATGATGACAGATGTACAAACCAGAAAGTGATGGGAGTATGAGACAGCTTTGCTCCATCCTCCAGCCAAGCCACTGAACCTCTCCAGCTGGAAAAGACCTTTTGCTGTAGTTGCAACTCACAGAGGGTGTTATCTCCTCTCAGAGAAGGCAAGTGGGGTTGAGTATCTTTCTGAAGCAGGTCAGCTGCTGGGGTTGGCACAGAAATGGGCTAGAAAGGAAAAGCAGGTGTCCCAGAAAAGGCATAGGTGAATATCTTGGTACACGAGTCACAGGTGACTCAATCTTCACACAGGGAGTAATCCTGAAGTCTATGTGGAGTACCCAGGCTAGCAAAAGAAGATTAGAGCCTCTGCCTGTGCTGTCCTGATGGCCTTTCAGCCTTCCTGGATGAGCATGGTACCAGGAGGCTGACATTGTTGGAGGGTCTATTTTTCTGATAACGCAGAAGATGAACTCCTGTCTGCCTGTATTTATTCAAGAGCCAATGGCACTTTCTGCACAGAGAGACTAGAGGACTCTTGCCCTGTGTGAACATGTAATGTCCCACTTCAGTTTCCATGGCATTTTGCTGCTCTTGGCCCAAATAATTTTCAGTTCTTGTACTGAATAGCAAACGGTTTCAGCTCAGACACAGCAGTATGACAAGACCTGTGACAAAACTTAACTTAATGCTGACTTAACAAAGTACTTGTGTCTGTGAGGAGCCACCACGGCTGTGGTTTGTACTCAAAGCCTCACAGCGTGCTGAGAAAAGCTCCATTGGGCTAGCTCTGAAAAGGTACCAGTATGTCTGAAGGTCAGAAGTTGCAAAACACGATGATGAGATGAGCAATCCAGAACCTGGAGCCCTGCCTTGGACACCTGTGTGCCCGAGAAGTTCCATGCTTCTCGCAGGGGCTTCAAGGCCAGCATGTCCTGAGCGTGTGGCCAGTGTTAACCAGAGGAGTAACCTGGCCCAGGGATGCACTTGTGGGGCAGTAGGGTGGTACTTTCATCCTTCGGGAGTGTTGGTGTTCCTGGGCCAGAAGCTGCTTCTCTGTGTTTTCCTTAAAAAACAATGAGCAGAGGTCCTGGAGGCAATGGCTAGAGCTGCTTCCCCAAGATGCAAGAAGGCAAGATTTAATTCCCTCATTTGTCTGGAAAAAACTGAATCCACACAAATTAGGAGGTGTAGACTAGAGGTGAGATGTGATATGTGTAGGCCTGCCTCCCTCTCAGCTGAGGTCTGCTGCCTCCCAGGGCAGTGCTGAGAGGAAGATGGGCTTTGGCCACCTGCTCCTGTAAGAGAAGTACAGAAGTACAGTAAGAAGAGAACAGACTGTAAGGTCTGTCTTCCTCTCATGGCTTGGTTAGAAGAGGGAGTGACATCTGAGGATGTGGCATGAGTTAAGCATGTTCTGAAATCACCTCTCAGATCAGCCATCTTGTGGATCACAGCTAAATGTCCAGTTCCTGTGAGCCAACAATGGGCACTGGCAGCCCAGAAGGCCAATGGAATCCTGGACTGCATCCAAAGCAGCATGGCCAGCAGGGAGAGGGAGGGGATTCTGCCCCTCTGATTTGCCCTGCCCTGGTGAGACCCCACCTGGAGCGCTGCATCCAGCTCTGGGAGCCCCAGCACAGGAAGATATGGACCTGTTGGAGTGAGTCCAGAGGAGACCACCAAAATTGTTAGAGGGATGGAGCACCTCTCCTATGAGGAAAGGTGGAGAGTATTGGAATTTTTCAGCCAGGAAAAGGGAAATCTTCAGGGTGACCTGATTCTGGCCTTCCAGTACTTGAAGGGAGCCTACAAGAAAGATAGAGAACTATTTGTAGGAGCATCTAGTGACAGGATAAAGGGGAAAGCACTTAAACTTAAAGAGAGGAGGTTTAGATTAGATATTAGAAAAAAAATTCTTTACTGTGAGGGCAGCAAGACACTGGAACAGGTTGCCCAGAGAAGCTGTGGATGTCCCATCCTTGGAAGTGTTCAAAGCCAGGTTGGATGAGCGTTGAGCAACCTGGTCTAGTGGAAGGTGTCTCTGCCCATGGCAGGGGGTTGGAACAAGATGATGTTTCAGGTTCCTTCCAATCTAAACCATTCTATGATCATAGCTGGACACAGACCAAGAGTTAAGCTCAAGGAAGGAGTATTTGCAAAAACTCAGCTCTAGACATCTGAGACACCTGAGTGAGCAAGAAATCACACCTTGTAAGTCAGCAGTCTGGGTGCCCCCCACCCAGATGAGGATTTTTCGAATGGCACTTTTAGATGCAGTGCCATGCAGAGAACTAGTGCTTATCCAGACTTTGAGGATTACCTTGATATGAAGCTTTCTGGTGTCTTTTGAAGCATTTGCCTTTTCTTTATCACAGAAAGTGATATTTGATGAAAGTGACAGTCCACATGATCCTTTCAATCAAAGCAGAATGCATTACTGTTTAACGAAGCTTGTGACTTGAGGTTCTATAAAATATGCTAAGAGACTGCATTACAAGATCCAGTAATAGAGGAATTAGCTTATAGTGTACACAGGAGAAAAGCTTTGCTCTGAGACAATTACAGAGGTTCTGGAAAAGGATTGGCTATAATTTTGCTCTGAAACAATGCTGCTGCTTTTATAGCAATTTTTATTGGCAAGTTCATCCTCAAATGTGTTGTTTTATCATTACTTTTCTATTATTCACACTGAAAATATATCACCACAAAAATATTACTTGCTCCAGTACAAAACTTGGTTACTAAGGTTACTAGATGAGATCTGTTTGGAATGATTTACAGCTCCTAAACACACTTTCCTCCCCCAATGAGCTGACTGAGAAGAAGAATCTGCCCTAATAAATTAACCATGGTAAATGCAGACTGACCTACAAATTAAGAAATACAAGGTTAAATACAAACATCGATCAAAGACAAGAACTATAAATAGATAATGAACTGAAGAAACAATGCCTGCAAAGCAAAAGGCTCCTGGAGTTTCCACGTTGGCTGGCAAATGCTACTTAAGTACCCTGCTCAGCAGAAGGGGAGGATACTGCTTACATGCATTCAGAGGAAATGTTGTGCAGCAGGAAACATCATCACATCTACCTAGAATAGTTCAAGAAAAAATAAAAAGCATCCTCCACAAAACTCTGTGGGAAGTTCAGCGTAACTTCTCCAGGGCCAAGGCTGTGAGCTGACAAACAGTATCACTGCCTTTACACAGATGAGAAATTGTTGCTTAGATTGTGCATTTTCTATTACTTGTTTCTCAGTTGGTGAAGTCCAAAGCCATATTTTACAGAGCGGGTGCCCCTTATCTTCCATCTTGTTTGTAGAATTGAAATCTGTAAAAGCAGGTACAGTTACTACCAACGAAACATAAATTATACAGGCAAACAAGCACATCCCTGTGTGTCATCACAGGTCTATTGCCTTCAGGGCAGTCGCACTGACATGCAGTGAGTGAGGATCCAGACTCACAGGAATGGGGCTCTTCCAGGAATGCATTTTGTTTTTGCACTGTTGGCATTCTTGTTTTGAAAGGAAGGCTCCAAAGCTCTCACCTGAAGCAGGATTCTTTCTCTGGAGCCCTATAATCCACTACCAAAGGTTTTGGGAACAGCGTGCTTCATTGAAAACATGATCCTTGCTGGAGGTCCCTGAGCCCTCATGGTGGTAAATAACAGATAGACAGATGCCTTCAGAGATGCAGGTCAGGCCCTAGAAAGATGAGGAGACTAGGAAATGTTCTCTGCTAATTAAAGTCCCATTTTCATGTAGCTGCCTCTAGCAACAGGGAATATTGTATGTAGCACTGGAAGGGATGTAGGAGCAGATTTAGAACTAGAATGGTACTGCTCAGATGAGAATATTGTCTTTGATAACCACAGAGGAAAAAAACCAAGATGGAAAGGATATGGTTTAATTAGGCCACTAGTGTAGTAACTCAGCTGGGAGTGCCACTTGGAAGTATGCTGTAGCAAACAAGCATCCTTTTTTACCCAAGAGCTTCTCTCCTTTGCAGGGAGGGCTCTGTCAGCTTTCCTGCTGCCAAGGCCCTGAGGAAATAGGAGCATGGTTGAGGTTGGAAGAAGCCCCTGGAGGTTGTCTAGTCCAACCCCCCATGCTCAGTGCAGCATCTACTAGACAGGTTGTTCAGGATCAGGACTGTTAGCAGGCTGCTTAAGACTCTGTCCAGTCAGATTTTGAATACCTCCAAGAACACAGACTTCACAATGTCTTTGGGCGAGTTGTCCCAATGTTTGACCAGCCTACAGTAAAAATGTTTTTATTTCTTAAGTTTAAATTGATTTTTTTAGATTTCAGTTAGTGCTCATTGCTCCTTGTACTATTACCAGGCACCACTAAGAGCCTGTCTCCTTTTTCTTTACTGCCTCTCATCAGGTACTTATACACAGTGACAAGATCTCCCTGGGCCATCTCTTCTCCAAGCTGAACAGTCCCTGCTCTCTCGGCCTCTCCTCAGGTCCCACATGGGCTTGCCCCAGGTTTTACTCTCAGTTCCTGGCAACTGAATGTACTTATGAAAGAACAGATTTTGCCCTAGAGGTTTGCCACAAGGTGATGCTGCTAGTTAAATCTATTTCTCCTCCACTCCACCTCTCAGACAGAGATCTTAGAGACTTCATTTCCTCACTGTTATCAACTAAAGGCACATCTGCTTTCTGATTCACTCAGGATGATTTTTAAATCAAGCTGGTGGTGCACTTGGTTCTTTCTAATTGGTACACTCTGACTTATCACCCTGGAGAAGTCCTAGCCATGTCCTAAATCCTGATGATTAAGTCAGCCTCTTAATAATATCCCAAATCATTTCTGTGCAGGTGTACAATAATAATTTTATGAGGCAGTTTCTTGGCTGTAGAAAGGTGTAGGAGAGATGTGAGCCTGTCTCGGAGCCTATTGCTCTTTTTGATGCCAACCAAGAACCATCTTGTCATTGAGACAGTGCTGTATGTGGTCTGCCTTCCTATTCCCCCTCTGCCAGCTGCTAAAATATCTTTCTTCTCGTCACTCCATTCTAGCCAGCTTAGTGACCTTCCTCAGGAAATCAGCTGTCTGGATGCGCCCTGGGCACACCGTGTTATGCTTGTGCACCTGGGCACTGCTCCCTTGGCTCATTCACAGCATCTTGGAGTGGGATTTGGAAAATCACTGAACCTGCTGTTCCACAGTTCCTGTGTATACATGGAGACAGTGGCATCTCATCTCTCCTTGACTTGACACTGTTCTGGATGGCAGAACTTAGAAGGAAGGATTTTTCCCTTTTATCAGGGGAGCACAGTGAGCTCTCTGTTGCATGCTGCCACAACGGAATTCATCTCTGAGATAATGCTCTGACTCGTGAGGAGAGGCTGGTGACCAGATCAGTCATGAGAAATGTCTCAGTGTGGCATTGTCCATCCAATGCTTCTATTTTCTGTGATCCATCACCCCAGCATGGAGCTTTCTATCAGCTGGGGAGGGGCGCAGAGGAATGGGGTGAAGGGACAGACAAAAACATTCTCACTGCTCTTTGGTCTTCCCTGTTGTGAATCCTGTGGGCTGAGGTTCCATGTAAACCCCTTCCTGCTGAAGCCAACCCAGAACCTGAGGAACTACCTGCCACAGCCTACAGGTCAAGTTGTTTTACATTGCTTTTCTTGAGGAGCAGCTGGAATGACCACAAAGAAACTACAATACACCGTGACCCAGAAGGGAAAACAGTAGTCCCACATACTGGGAATCTAAATGTTCTTAAATGTTCCTCCTCTTCTAGTCCCTGCCCCAAAATGGCAGTTTAGTGGGAGCAAATTGAAGACTACACATGAAAAATGCCTGTACACACACACAGACAGCTGAGCTTGCGGCTGGCTGTCAGGACGTGCTCATTGCTGGCTTGCAGCCTAGGAAAAGCAGGAGGAAATAGTGACAGCTAACAGGAAGCACTGCCTTCAGATCAGGCAATTTGGATGCTGCCGTGGTGCCCTCTCACAAAGCCTTTACTTTCTGCTAATGAAAGATGTTCTGAAGGGGGTAAATCTCTTTTTTAATCCACTCCCACCCCCTCATAAATTCATGACAGCTGGTGGGCATCATTTGTTCTAATTACTTTGGTCCTTAGATGACTTCTTTACCCACATGCCCTTTGAATTTAAACTACATTAACCAGCAGTGTTACTTGCCTGCATATCAGTCAGCTCTTATGTATTTTAGCTAAGGAATAGCACAGTTGAGTTCACAGATTTGTTGAGTGGTTTACGAAATTTATGAAAATGTGTTCAGATAACCTTAATGAATTGTATTACCACAGCACTAATAATTCAGACCTTTGACTGAAAGCAAAGAGACAATTCCTCCAGGCACCATCAACCAAATTCCTCTTTGGTCATGGGACAGAGTGCAGCAACCTGCTCAGGCCTCACCTTGAGGAGGGAAAGGAAACCATGGTTGTGCAGGTGTGTAACCCTTGTGTGGAAACATATGCCCAGATCTGAGTTTGGCTCTGCTGGCACTGGCTTTCTGATCAGCCTACATCTAGGTAATGGGTCAGCCAAGGAATATCTACTTATTTCCACCTCTCTGTTTTATTTAGAAAGTGGTTTTTCTGTGCAGAGTTGCTATTTTCTGGTCAACAACCATTCATCAGCAAAGAAAAGGTCATGTCCCTCTGACAGTACTGCCTTGCATCAGTAGAGCAGTGCCCAGCCTTGTTTCTCATTAAGAGCAAGGTCAGCACAATGCTTTGCACTGTCAGGAGTCAGGAGCCCTGGAATGGGTTCACTTCCATATCTGGTTCCTTTCTCCTGGCTCATCATGGCACAAACATAGTCGTAACATCTGATCTCTGATAAAAACATTTCAAAATGAGCAGGTGAGAAGATGTCCACCTCTATTTTCAGGGTGAACCTAAAATGCTGTAAGTGTAACAAATACAATGGTGAGGGGATATTTAAAGCATAAATGTTCTGAGGTGAAATAAAGTTTGGGTCCTGACCAGACATGGTATAAGCAGCAAAGGAAGACTCTGTATTAGAAGCAAACCCTTTTTAGCTGAATGATCAGAGAGTACTCATCTTCTGTAGTTTATAAAAGTAAATTTATATACAGGGAAAGCCTCTACAAAGTATAAACAAGATCAAAATGCAGCCTCATTACCGGTTACCCTGGTAAGTGCTGTGCAGCACAGAGCTCTACAGGAGAGAGCTTCTGAGAAGAAATGAGCCAGCCAAAATATTATCTTCTAGGCTCATAGCCCACTGCTTCCTGTCAGTCAATAGATAAATTCTTCCTCAGGATGACTTTCTTTGCCAAAGGGAGCACAGTGCTGCTGTCTGCGATACACAGTCTCAGAAACATAGGTTTCTGTTTATCGGCTCAAGCTGTACTCCAGCTTCTGTCCCTTCACTTGGGTTATCGTGTCTAGTTGCTGGCTTACAGCTGCAAATCAGGTGCCAGAGGAGAGTCAAATTCGATTTGATGCTGTAATTAATTCTGTAGGAATAAAAATGCTTGCAGGAATATGACAGCTCCTTCCGTCTGCAAGCAGTGATGTTAGGTTCCAGCAAGGCTAAAAATACATCATATTTACTCAAATGTAAAGCGTTGGATTGATTTTCAAGCATGTTTGTTAACAGCCAAAAGTCTCTGCCTATCACAGAGGAAAAACACAGGCTATATCTGAATGCCTAGGTCCTGCTGAATTCCTTCAAGCTCTGTGAAGCAGCATCAAAGGAGGAAATTGGCAGCAACTATTCGGGGTTTTGTGTCCTGCCTCCAGCTAACAGAGGTTCTTTTATCAATGAGCCTACAGGAATCCAGCAGGATGTGCATTCTCACGATGTGGTGAAGGACCAAGGCATGAGGTCAGGGTGAGTGGACTTGAAAAATGGAAAGCATTGGATGGTAACGTCATAGGCAGTGTTGTGGTTTGGAGACAGAGGATGATGTGGAAAGGGGAAAAAGAAAGCCTAGAAGTGACATATATGCAAATTATAGCTTATTATTGTAGCTCATTAATTTATCTATCTTGGATAACAAGCAAAAAGTGCTAACCTTACCCAAATTTTACGTAAGCTGTCTTTGTAAGTAGAATGTATGGCTAAGAAGCAGAAATTTGTGCTGTTCCCATTCATGGACAGGTTGTGGGATTCTGTTTCTTCAGCTGCTCTTTCAGTCATAAGCCATGGACTAAGGACTGCTTGTCCCTTACAAGTATAATGTCACCATAGGGTCTGCTCAATTGTGGTTTTCACTCTGCCCACAAGAGTTAAACAAAGCTGATACGGAGCAAGGCACAGAGAGTTTCTTTGTGGACCTGCCCTAAATCCTGGGTTTCCATTCCCAGTGAAACTGGACTCGTTTATGCACTTGAAACAAGTTCAATACCAAGGAGAGTTCCTTTTCTGCCCCAGCCCTCAGCTGCCCAAAGTCCGCAGGCCACCCTGCTGAGCCTTGAAAGCATCAGAGATCTTACAGGCACACTGATGTGGTTGTGATATGTGCCATCCACTGAGGGTGAGGAATGCACTGCTCTCCACATGAAGTTTTTTAAAGATGAAATGCTCAGTGTAGGTAAGTAAAATAAATAGTAACTGTGGTTATCTCAGTCACCCACTGTGTGGAGAATGGCTTGTGATGGTGTCCCATCACTCCACCACTCAGCCTCACCATGCTTTTTAAGACAACCTTGTTTTAAAAAAGCTAAAAATACTTTTCCTTTAATCTAGTTTTTTTGTGAACAGTGTAATGTAATCCATGGGTGACTGTATTAGATTTGACATGAAAAATTCGTGGCTGCAATGCCTTCCTCAAGAAAGAGGATAATGTAAGCTGTGAAGGTACCAACATACTGATGGTTTTGATTTAAAATGGTGATATTTCAAACACTTCATGTTTTTGAAACAGAAGAGAACTGGTGTAGGAAGGAAGCTGCCCTCCATGAACAATTGGATGCTTTGTAGGAAAAACTCCTTTGACTTTAGCAACTTCAGTGCTAACAACAGCTAAAATTTAGACATGTGCAACCTAATTATTTTTCCTGGGGTCTAGGAGTTAGTGACACACTCATGATTTGAATAAAGACAGTAGAGGAAAAAAAAAGCATGTTTTGTTGAGCCGTCCTATAATAAAGATGTGCTAAAAATTCAAGTTTATTTTCTTACCAGCTGCATGTAGACTATTGCCCTTTTAACTTGGAAAGTAGAATCATTAAACATCACCTTGTTCCATTTTTCTTTTTCACTTCATTGTTTTAGTTTATCTCACTTGTAACTGTTATGTGTTGTTTTCACTGCTTTTCCATTTCTCTGCATCCCTTCTCCTTTATAGATTTTGTTTCTACTCCTGAAGTGCTCCTCATAAAACTGGACGTTCAGCATGGACTTACTCAGGTCACTCATTCAACTTGTATTCCTCTATAACTTCTTGCCCATTTTCCCTCAGCATGTCATGATAAAGAAAAAACCTGTATGACAAAGGCATGTTAGTCTGTTTCCTCTGTCCCAGTCCCGTCCCCTACCCCTGACCTCCTCTGTACACCAGTCCTGCTCCTCCCTGACTATTTCAGTGCTCCCTTTCAGGCTGCCTCTTGCTCCCTTGTGGGGATCTAACACCCAGTGACACACCTTCCTCTGACTGTGGGACAGGGCACTTCATCTGCTTTCAAGGAGCAGAGATCCCTGTCTCCTCTCCCTAGCTGGCCTTTGCCTTCCTGGGAGGCTGTTAGTCATGTCCTTCCCACTGTAGTGGTTGCAGCCCACAGTGCCTTCCCTCTTTGGAACGGAGTTTTAGAGGTCAAAATCACCATGGTTCTTGTGTCTCTGCAGCTCACCGGTGGCAAAGCCCAGCCAACAGCACGCTGCCAAGGACCTGTGCCAGAGAGGAGCTGGGAAGGGCTGGAATGGGGGTTCCCTTTTCTTGTAATCTCGCCTTTGATAGGAAGTGTCTTTGGTTAAGACTAGACTTTGCCTAGTGACATAAGGACTGTAAATAACAGCACTCATTGGTGATTTTCCTTGACACAATCAGGTGCAAGAGCCACCTGGAAGACCAGCATAGAGGCAGCTTTACTGGGGCTGTTAGTGCCCAGCAGCAGGGAGGCTCAGGTTTCTCTAGGACATGCTCCTGTCACATTTTAGCAAAGTTGTGTTTGGCACTCATGTTGGGGTTTTTTTTCAGGAAAACTGTAAAAAAATACATTGGTGTGTTTTCCTGTGAAGTGCTTCTACCCTGCACAGAACAGAATGTCTTTCACTAGGACGTGCCTGGCAACCCTTCCTAGTCAGGGGGTTGTAATGTCAAGGTGGAATGGGAGCAAAACAGCAGTAATGTTTTATTTTAGTCAGAGGACTCTGCAAGCTGCTACCACTGCATTGTCCTACCTTCAACCTGCCTCATTCTGAGTGCTCCTGGGGTCACACTCCTGGAGCTTGTACCGAGCCTCACATCTTTCTGCTCCCTGCATCCTTATTATTCTTGAACAGGAGAAGTATATTCTCTCCAGGCACCTTGTCTTTGTGTGCTGCCTTACCTCTCTTCTCCTACAATAACTTCAGATCTTCCCACACTCTCCTCCTCCTCTGTGCTATTTATCTAAATCCGTCGATACTCGTGTCCTCTGCTTCATTGTTCCTATTTATGTTATAATTAGGATGTCCAGCACAGCTTTAGTTCATTTAATTTAATAATCTTTTATCTTGCTCTTCATTCCTCTTTCTCGTAACTTCACTTCTTGCTGTATTAAGTTAATTCTTCTTGTTGGTTATTCAACTGTTAACAAAATGAAATATAATGACCATCTATCAAGATCCATTTTCCGTTTACCCATGGAAGTGTTACGATCACCTTTGATTAAAATACAAATGGGCCTGAATGGATCTGAGGAATAATTAAAATGAAAGAAAACTCACCTCAGGGCTTGTTTAAAACTTCATCTGATTCCAAATCTGTGTTTCTATATCTTCACCCCAAGTCTACGTTCTGTGCTCTCTTATAATACACAATCTCTTTGGTATTAGGAATTCACAGACCATTTGTCTTACATTACCTGTAGTGCTAGCACAAAGTTGAGCTATGTAAGCCTCAATTTACCTCCCTAGAACTGAAAATTAGTCATCTGTAAGCAGTCAATCGTGCTGATTACAGTGATCACTAAACCAGCTGCATCCTTATCTTACTTGATCTGTTTTAGGACTGGAAATGGTTGCATTAACTTCCTTTCTGCTACATGTTCTCACTCTCTCTCTGCCTTTTTTCCTTCTAATTCACATTTGTTTTGAGCTGAAAATGAAATATCACAGATTATCTATAAAATACAGCTACCTAATATAAGGTACAGCCCTTAGAGAAACAACAGCCTGACTGAACACAGAGTTTCTCCTCTCTGTTAGAGCACCCAAACCAAAGAGATTCATTATAACTCCTTGACTAAAAGGTTTGTACCCTCCTCCTTGTGCTCATTTTTCTTCTGATTATTTTCCCCACCCCAGATGCAACACAATCCATCCATTGCATCCTGGGCAGATCATCATCTTTTAAGGATGACTTCCCTACCACGCTTAGTGACAGGCGGAGTAATTTCCTTGCATCTCTACATCTGAGAGATGGAGGAATAAGAGAGATTGGACTGAGGGCTCCAGACTGCAGGGGTTTCTCTTTTATGTCAGACATCGTAAATATGTGGCACACTCACTGACTCCCAACATTAGTGCCAGCATTGATTCTCTTTGGAAATTCCATATTAAATTGCTTTTCAAAGACATAATGGAGAGCTGGTAACTGTTTCTGAAAGGGCAAGGTTTCTTTTTTCTGCCTGCTCTGCCCTGTAGCATCCATTTGTAGTACCATTACAAATTCCCTTCCTCTAAACTGAACAAGAAGGAGCCAGACATGTGTTTAACACATCCTTCCTTCTTTTGCTCTCAATTTTTAGACCAAAAATATATCTTTTCCCTTATTTAAACTGCAGCTGCAAGTGCATATCAGATCAGCAGAACCAAGGGACCCATGATTCCAGTATTCCCATGTCCCCATGTGCTTCTGGCTGTCAAAGCTGCTAAGCATGAATGATATTGAGCTGTCCAGGTCTGCAGGTAAACTTCGCCTCTGGCTTTCTTCACTTGAGACTCTGCAAACCCTCTCTCTCTGTTTGAAGACCTGTGCTATAAGGAGTCTGATTTCTATTATCTGCTCAAAATGAATTTTTTTTTTCTTTCCTGCACAGCTTTATGTAGAATAGTTCCTCAAAAATCACATTCCCCTCTAAGTATTTTTCCGTGTATTATACCTAGCTATTAATTGATTGTTCCCTAGAAATCAGCTGACTGTGATGACACAAACACTGGGTAATAGGGAGTGTGTCTGTATGCTGCTGATCACTGGCAATTGTGGCACCTTTTCTGTGTCTGTAGGTTCATGGAGGTTGTCTCTGCCTCCCTGGTTCATCTGGCTGATGATATTTGTCAGATGGCTTGTGGATATACTTGTCAGGTAACGCCTGAGCTCATAGGTCTGGGTGCTACAACTCATTCCTAAAGAACCTGACTGCTGTAGGCTATAGAGAATATTTTGTTAGGAGGTGCTGCAGCCTGGGGATAGGAAAAAGTCTTGGGACTAAAACTGAAGGATTGGGCCTTTGAGCCCTGCTCTGATGTTTGTGGCACAAATCTGACCAGACGCGGGCATGAAGCACAGGTCTCTCTCACTCGACTCCCACAGCACACGTAGCACAGAGAGGGTGTCTGCACGGAGGAAGGACGGAGGGTTGGCTGAAAGCTCGCCACAGGAGCCCTTCTGCCCTTGGTCTGCCCCCGCATGCAGGCGAGGTGTGTGCGGGCAGCCCAGCTGCGCCCGTGTCAGAGGTCGCTGCCGGTCCGGGGGTGCTGCGGGGAGCAGCCCTCGCCCGGCCCGGCAGGAGCACACAGGTTGCCAGCGGCTGGCTGGATGAGCCAGCATCCCTCTAGCACTGTCCTCATCGCAGTGCAGGGGGGGGAAGAGTGAAGGGGAAGTAGCAACTCTGCTGCTGGGGGATGTAATTCCCTGGTTCTTTCTGTACTCATCAGGGCACAGATTATTTCTGCCTGCAGCTTTAATGAAGAAACGATGTCAAGAGACAGCAGTAGCAAACCCAATCTAGCATCATCACCTTGCAGGTATGAGCTAAACCAGCTGTGCTGCCATGCCAGTATTTAACTAAGCAGGGTCCATTCAGAATGAATGCGGTGTGACTGAGCAGCGAGTTCACCATTTAAAGTGAAAATCAACACTTCCCAGCAGTGAGGCAGATCATTAAACATTTTGTTGCATGAGCCAGCATCACTTTTCTAAAAAAAGTGACAGGGTGTTCAGCCAAATGAGCAATTCAGTTGGCTTAACTTTCCTGACCGCTTTCTAATTTGGTTTTAATGAAGATATAATTAAGAGGTAATGTCAGTAGAGCAGAACATTGTCACACAATAATGGTCTCCTGCTGCTGCATAAATTGTAAATGCAGTAAATACAGAAGGGAAGCCAGGATGTTTATTTTCAAAGCAAGAGGCGTTGATCCTGGGACACTCTTCTGTTTTGATACCTTTATCTCCATTTTTTCACAATAATTAAGGGCAGCAGATTTAATTCCTTTTGGCCTGCAGCCACGTCATGAGAGTAGGAAGGCAACTTTCAAGGTGGCTCTGCTGCAGTTGGGACGTGCTGCTGCTAATGGTGGCTCACGGGTTAGACTTACAATTCCTCACTTTAACCTGATTGTCCGGTGCTATTCGTGCTGCCACAGGGAACGCAACAATTGAGAGCCTCAGTCAGTCAGCACTACGGAACAGCTTGGCCATTACAATGCTGTTTGTGAAAGACAATCACCTTTAGAAACCAGTCTTTTTATTTTTTGACTGGCTGGAGCTTATGATCTTCGTCTTTTCTGGTGAATAACGTCTGCCTTCCAGCATTGCAATAGCAGAAATAAGGATTTTATGTTCTAGCCCATACCATTCACCTCCACTGCAATTCGGGCTGCAAAACTATTTCCATTCTGAACTTCAGTTCCCATTTTTCTTTTAAGTTTTTGCACAACTTCTTTGGGGAGAAATTCTCTTCCAAGGCATTTAAGCCAAGTAATAGCTTTAACAGTTTTTGCATTATGAAGGCTGACAAGATATACTATCTCCTAAAGCTAAGACTGTTTTTTCAAGCAGAAAACTGCATGAAATAACTGCAAATGAGACTTATGCTAAATATGGATAAATCTTGGAAGTTAAAACTTCCTGTGAAATTAGTACTTTCTGAAGAGCACTGCCTTTGTTCTGTCTGAAATATTTGATGTTTTGAATTTGCAAACTAGTGACAATTTTAGAGCACATGGAGTAAATCTTAAATCTTCCAGGACACTTGAGAAATAATACCTCTTATATAGTGCTCTTCATCGATAACTCTCAAAGCATATCATGCTGATCAGAATAAGGGCTAACAAGATATGGGTTCATTAAAAAAAAATTCAGGGATTTTCCATTCTGAAGTAGGAGCAAATCCAGCCTTTCAAAAATGCTAATAAAAACCAGGAGACTGTTAGCAGACCATATGTTAAGCACATCCAAGCTGAGGGGGATTTGCCTTCAAGCCCAGAGTAGGTCTTGCATTTAAATGTGCCCTAACTACCGTGTTGCTTGCAGTCATTTTGCTCCTGTGGTGGGAGATGTTCACACTGAGAGGGATGAGCCAGGCTCCATGGGTTTGTGACTGAGTATTTGTCTGGAAGATGGAAACAGCACTTCCAAAGCCCACTCTTAGTTCATGCAGGTTTGGTTTGGGTCTGTCATCTTCTGCAAGAGGATATGCTGCCCCTTCATCTGTTCCACTGACATGGTGAAGGGCAGAGGCTCTTCACCTATTTCTGCTTTGTAAATTACAACTTGTAACAACTCCCTGTTGCCTTACATGGAGCACTAAGAAGTTGTTTTCCATTTACTCCTCCACAGCTGAGGTAGAGCACTCTCTCTGATGAAATGGGGCATCTCCCCCTGGACCAGAGAAACTTCCCTGCCACACGGAAATTGTTATGACAGATATATTCCTAGGAAAGACTTGTTTTGTCATATCACAGTTTTACAGCCAGAAAAAAATATTTTACCAACCTGCCAACCCCCAAGTCAGCATCATAGCATCATCTTCTCCGAGAGGAAAGACAAGATATCATAAACATGAAACCTGTGGCAGAGCTGGGCATAAGACATAAGCTTCCAGTGTTCTGCACATTGCCTTAGACTTGGCTGTGGAGAACAATTGCAGTATTAACAGCAGTGTGTTTTTGGATCCAATGCTGTGAGTCTGGATAACTACATGCATTTATGTATCAGGGGGCTGCAATTACATCAGGGTAACCCAGTCAGAATTTGGTTAGCACTGTATGGAGTAATTTTGTGTCTTTGCAGGCTGTGGCCAAATCACATGCAGGAGTTGTGTTTAGGTAAAGTAATACTTGTGTAGGCAAAGCAAATATTGGAAAGTGGAAGGGATCCAGTGTAATGGGATCACTTTGTCCTGAGCCTGCTCCTGCTGAGACCTGGGAGAGGGTCAGCTTCCCCATGCCGAGCCACTCCTACACCAGCTTAGTTTAAAAGCTCCTGGGGACAGCAAGAAGATATTGTCCAGCTGGAAGACGCTAGTGGGCCACCTATCTTCTTCCAAGAAAATGGCTTTTACAGCTTACCTATGGTGCCAGGAGCTGAAGGAAATAATGTAGGACTTCCCTAAGCTTTCATGCTTTGGATGCTGTTTGTACTCTTTGGTGAGGAAATCACCCTTCTTCCCAAAACATTGCCTCTGGCAGCACTCCAGAGGGCACAAGGAGCCAATGCTCTGGGTCACCTGTTCAGAAGGACATGTGTATCCTTGCCCAGCTGACAGAGGAGAATGGTGGATCCAGAGGCAGAAATCTCTGCCTGAGGCACAGTGCAACCAGCAGGAGAAAGTCAGTGGCTGTAACGCAAAGAGCGCCTGAGGCTCCTCTCCAACTTTTACTCGGGCCTGAGAAAAGTGATGACCACAGCATACCGGTGGCAGGCAGGGGGGCAGCTGCAATGCCCTGGTGCTGTGTGCACCCCAAGAGATCCAGCAGCTCAGAGAGCTGAGAAACTGGCCAGAGCGGCTGCCTAGGCTGTCCTTGGCCACCAGGGAAAACCTTGAGGCTATGGCAGGGACAGAAGCAGCCCTGCCTGAACAGCAAGGAGTAAGATCTGCCTATCCCTAAACCACTGTGACTTAAGAATGTGCTCTCTGCTTCCCTACACCACCAAAGGGCTGTCACCAAAACAGATTCACATGGCTGGCTGCTGGAAGTAAATCTGGGGAGAGAAGAGCAAGGAGCACCATATTCCCCCTTGCACAAGAAACTCTCAGGATTTCCCCTCATCCTGTGAGAGCATTTCACTTTCCAGAAAGCAGTACTATAAATTTCACCTATTGGTATAAGTAAAGATGTTTTATGGTTGTCCAGACTGAGCTATGATTCACTTAAAGTCTAACAAATCATTCCTTTAAAGTCTAACAAATCAATCTCCTCCCACTGTCCCTTTAACCACGCTACACAGAGTGCCAGCTTTTCCTTTAAAGATAACGGGGGAGGGAGGGAGGGAACAGCTGTCACCAGCACCTAATGAATGAATGAATTTTGAGCCATCCAATAATTTCCCTCTGCTTGGCTATAAGAACAGGAGGAAAACAAGCAGAGCAGAAATCCTCTGGCAAGAAGCAGTCTGAGCTCCTGAGCACCCCATCACACCTGTGCTGTCAGGAGCCAGACCAATCCATGGGAAGCTCTGAAGCACCTGCTTCTTCAGTAAGGTGTGGGGGGCTGAGGGAAGAATGAGGACTCAGTGGGAGCCTCACCACAAAGGGCTTTTTGTTGAAAGGTGCTACGCAACACTGCATGTTGTGGTGGAGGGCACAAGGGGGAGTACTTCCAGTGGGAGATGGTGCATTTGTACAAATCAGAATGCGTGCTATTTTCTCTGTTGGAATATTGTCATTGTCCTTTATTACATTAAAGGGGAACATCTTTATCTCATGGTGATTTGGGTGGGATATGACATTGCCTAATGTAAAGGGGGACTGTAATATCAAGGAGACAACCGTGAAATAACGCATTACACACTGAATTGAACAGCAGGCTCATTTACATTTCTTTAATTTGGAAATATGAACATTCAGAAAAGCTCTTCTCCGCTTGCATTCCCTTATTTGGGAAACATGTAAATTACATTTATGATAATTTAGTATTTAACTGGTACAAGCATTGCAAATTCCAGAAGCAAACATTTTAAAATAGGCAGGAGCTGTGCCAGCCTTCTTTGGAAACGCGTGTGGCCAAAGCCACCTCTGCGGATGACTTTGAACACAGCGTCTCTAGCTTCTGGACCTGCACTTGCAAATGCTTGTAAAGCAGATGGGACAGCGATGGTTAGGCTTGCAGGGCTGGACCTTTTGTCCCAATCATAGTCTAGGCTTATCACATATGGCAGATGGATTTAATTAATAAAGCTCTTCTGCTGTGTGTGGAGTCATTTTTTTGCAGCCCATGAGATCCCAGAATCGTAAATGAAAATGACAGCAGAGGAGTTTTTAGATCAGCCGTGCTCAGATGATGCTGAGAGGCCTCTTCTACAGTAATCCCTCAGCTACATTTTCCAGTCTCGCCTTGGAAACCTTCTACCAATAGTGAGTCATGTTCAGCTGCTCATCAGTCAGCTTATTCTATTGCGTGTGTAATAGCCCTTATTATGAAGTCATTTCTCTTGTATCTAAATGGGATCATTCCACTTTTAATTCAAGACACTTCTTCCACCTCTGCTGCAGGGAAGGTGCATCCCAACAGCACACAAATACAACCGCTCGTCCCAGCGCTAGCTGGGGCTCCTTCCTACCCTGTAAGTTGCTTTCTGACACACCCCCTACCTGCAGTTCCCTTCACCATTCCTGCTGCCCATTCTTAGGTCCTCTGTCTCTTTTCACTGTCCTTTCTAGAAACTGAGGCTTAAAAATATGTGTTGTGCTCCAACCTTATCCAGACTGCATAATGCTGCACCCATCAGCCCCTTTTTGTCACATGGCAGATCTCTCTTTATACCCCCTGGGACAGCGATTGCTTTCCTCACAATGGCAACTCTTTTCATTACCTACTACAACCCCAAGGTACTTTTCTATATTAATGTTTCCTAAATATTTGTGTTGGTTATTGTTATTTCTCTCCAGGTGCAATACTGTCACATTCATCGGTATTAAGTAAATTTTATTTTGTTGACATCTTCCTAGGACTCAAAACATGCCAGGTAATTCTGCAATTGGGATTTGCTATCCCTTTTCACCTATTCATTTCATATTTTATTGCTTTCAGTGCTAGTAAGGTTAAACACAGCATTTTCTCATGTAAATCAAATGACCTGAGTACAGAGGGGAATAAAAATATCTGGATAAATAATTGGAAGCTGAAATGAGATTTTTTTTAATAAACAAGAAAAATAGTCTTTTCTCATGAAATATAACCATTGGATTTTAAATTTTTTCCCCCTGCCCAAACTTGAATAAAAGGATAGAAGATGAAGAAGGAAAAAAAAAAAAAAAAACCGCAACAAAACCCTAGTATTTTCTTTTAAAAAATTGTTGAAAATGTTTTCCAGACCTAAACTTTAATGTTAACATTAAACTCAGATGACTGAGTTATGCATGCATTGGGAGCAAAGGTGTTCTGAGTAATTCTGACAGAGGCTGTGAGAAGGCAATACCTGCTCTCTTTTCTGTCTGTTTCACAGAAGGGACAGTACAAAAACCACTGCTCTGAATAACAGTTCGTCCCCTTTCAGGAGAGCTCTGGAACGTTTGCCTGCAGTTAATCAGGAGCCATGGCTCAATGGGCTCCATGTGTCTTTGCTGTGTAGGGCAGGGACTGAAGCAAGAATGTGCTGCAGAACTTCAGTCAACAGCAATCCCTTGAGCAAAACTTTATTCAAACAAAGATCATCATCACAAAAACCCCAAAACCACCCAAAATACATCTGAAACCCGGAAATGTTCACATACTCATTTCTTGACATTGTCCGTAGCCTTTTGTATATTCATGAGCAATTTCCTACAGAAACTTGTATAGATGAAGGAGAAAGGACAAGGTGGAAGGAATCTCATGTATAATAAGAAAGGCACAGCTAATCAGAGGTCTAGTTAATGAAAAAATACATCCTTTCTCAGAGACCCAAGCCAATGGACTGAGCTCAGATGAGCAAATGAGAGTCTCATGCCCATTCCTCATGAATACGCATTTTACAAATCAGCTCTCATGCACTGTTCGCTGAAGCCCTGCCAGAACAAGTACCTGCTATTGCATGAAGGTGTTAGATGTTCTGGGCATGTGTGGTCCATGACGGGCTGCTGGTTCTTCTGAAAATGGCATCAGGTTATGTCTGCTGTTTGGCACTGAAATAACCCTGATTCTTTTAATGGCGAAACAAGGAGAGCACTACTTGACATGCCCTGTGAATGGCTGACTCCCAGATGCCATTACCAGCTTGTGGCCAATGCTTTAAAGTTTTATCAGCCTTCTTAGTAAGTCTACCTTGTGCCTGTGTTGCTTATTCCCATCAGGTTTGAGGAACACTGGTTTAGGTTATCCCTAAAGAAAAGAAGGGTACAGGAGGGGAGCCCAATCAGGATTCCTTGATTACCTGAGATTTGCTCTGACAGATTCATTTTCAGTAATTGTGCCTGCACACCTGATTTAGGGCTCCTCAGCAGACAGCAGTGGAAGCTGATTTCTTTGAAAGTAAATACCCAGCAGCCAAGACTATAACAGATGTTACAGATGGGACCCGTAATTCACTTAACTCTGTCTCAAAAACCCTCTTTTCTATACATTTCACCTCAATATTCTCCTGGGCAATCACTAGCCCTGCTAAATTTGTGGTTCTCATTTAATTCCTTGACATGTTCTTTTTAAAGGCTTTATTTTCAGCTGTTGAAGCAAAAGAAGTTGCCTGGAGCCTTGCTTTCCAGAAAGGCGACAAGAGACTTCACTCTTGGTAACTAAATGGGAATGCTTTCCATTTTGGTGTGAACATCTCTGAGGGCCTTTCTGAGCCCACCTGCACTTTTCCACAATGGTCTGTGTTTCCAATAGATGCAAACCTTTTCCTGCTCTGCCAGTGGAAGGCACAGCACTCAGACCAAGCCCTGTCGATAAAGTAACTTACTTTGAGATGAATGTCTTGGAATTAGGGAAGGCAAACACATCCCTCTGCCCTAGGGTTTCTTAATTTATCTTATATCAGGGGCTCCCCTGGGTGGAAGCACCAAGCTGCACGGAGCCAGGGTCAGGGACAGCCCTAGCAGGAGTCACCCAGCAGACACCAGTGCATCCCCTTTGGAAACAGGCCCATGGTCATTCGGGCTGTGGTCACACAGCCCATGGCCACACAGCCATGGTCACACAGCCGTGACATCGTTTGGGTTAAGAGGCAAGTGCTGCCTATGGCACCTCGCTGAGGCAGAATGTAGATGCATGTAAAGATGCCATGCACAAGTAGTCGTTCTTTTCATGGCATTGCATCAGAAATGTTACTGAAATCACTACAAATTATGTCTGCTGTATAATCTTTTTTCCTTTACCTAGTCTATAATTACAGCACCTACAAACAAAAAAAAACCCACCAAACCGTATTGGATTTTTCTGTCATGATCTGTGTTTAGGGTTTGGCAGGATTCAATTTTAATTTCAACTTCAATGATAACACTTTATTACCTGTGTTCTTTATTTATGGTTACACGCTGCTCATTTATACTGATGTAAATATTTTTCAACTTGTATCCAGGAAAGTGCTACTATCATTGGTTGAAAGAAAAGCAGCTTCTCTCTTTTGAATAGCTGTAGTGATTTTAAAGAGATGGGGTCTACAGATTCATCTACCATCAAAAAATTTAGCTCTTAATCTATACAGAAAAGAAATGACAAATACATTACAAAACCCTTCCTGACAGAACCTGTCCATGCTCTGTTTTCTAAGAATATTGCACGAGGTGATAACGTGAATCACAAATAACATTCAACATGAGTTTGAGCAAGCCAAAAAATGCTCTTTTTTTCTTTTGAGGAGGTAGAAATAAATTTTGTTATTAAAAATAGAGATGACCTGAGAAAAAAAATATTGTTCTAAGTACTTTGTGCATTTAGATAACCCGAGAAGATCCCATATGGAATATGAGCAAGTGTTAACAGAAAGATCATTAATCAAGTAATACGCCTACTGGAAACAAATCCCACAACAGCTTAGGAAAAAAACAGACAAAAAGTTATCCCGTGGTTAGATAAGTAAATGGATGTCAGTGGGGGAGCATGAAGGCAGAGAGGAAGCAGCATGAGACTGTGAGCAGCTGAGGGTTAGGCATTTCATCATCCGACTCACCAGTACCCCAGGACTCCTGTACCAATCAGCTGATATCCAACCAGTGGAAAAAGTTTCCTGAATCGAGGCTGCTTGCCAGAGAGCATGACAGTGCCCACCAGGAGGAAACCTCTGCTTTATCCAGGAGAATTGATCCCCAAGACTGCAGTGTGACCTGTGTGGGCACAGACATGAGGTTTCCTCTGACTCCAGTCAAGATGAAGGAAAGCTGTGGGATGGTGGGCATGTCATCTGCATTGTCCCACCCAGAGTGGTCACCTCCCCTCCAAGGCATCCAGGCAGGAAACTCCTCCCCACCTTCTTTCCCCCACAAGCAGGGCAGTCCAAAGTAATGTTGCTGGGAACTCCAGCTGTTGCTTAGTAATGCTGCAAGCTGAGAAATATTATGCCAAAATTTTCATGCACAAGGGGAAAGGCTTAATTTTGAAAGAATTCATAATGGCATGGAATAATTGGTCCCTACACACAGGAAAGATTGGAGTTCTTGGTTCAGGGCAGCAGAGCGGGGGAATGGGAGATGACTGCTACCATCTTGATGTTGTTATTTTTTGCTGAGTGATTTGGCAGAGCAAACCAAAACAAGCCAAGGCTATAAATGTTTTCTCTTGTCACCCTAATAATCCTTAGTGCTCTGAGGAAATTACCACTAAGCATTTTGCACAAAGAATTTGTGGAACAGACCTTAAGAATTATTGTTAATAAGAAAATAACAGATATTAATGACCATCCTCCCCCAGCTAGTGTACCAGTGGAGAATTTACAAGTCCTAATGGGCACTAAATTTGAAAAGTACGATTTTAATTCCATCCTGAAGAGTATTTAAATCTGAAAGAAAATTACCAGTTAACTAACTAGGGGACGTGAAGAACAATTGTCAGAGCTAAAACGTCCTTACTTCCCCCCACAAAAGCAACCCAGTCCATCAGTCTCAAAGTTTTTATTCAATACTCTACTGCCAGGAAATGTTTTCAAATTCAGACGAAGGGAACAAAAATAATAACAACTCTAAATATATCATAAAAAGCCTTATGTAGCAAATAACACAGACATTAGGTCACCAGGACCTTAAAGTCCTTGAGAGACTAAAGAGATGCAGCCATGCAGCAGTATGAGAGAGATGAGTGCCCCAGGACTTTTGTAACAAGATGTTATATTTTTCCACATGCAATGAACAGCTCTATACAAAGTCAGAGGAGAAAGCAATGCTCCAAAGCCTCCTCACTTTACAAGTCAGGCAGAGACGCTTTTGTGATGAAGTTCAGTTCTTGGATAGGTCCAAATTAACAGCATTTTTTGCTTTACCCTGAAATTTGATGCACCTTACAGAGGGAGGGAGGCTGAAGTTGTGGACTGAGGGAAGCGGACAGGATGCACCAGTTTCCGGAGATGGTTCTCCCTGTAACAGGTGCTCTTTTAGCTGTGTGTGCATGCATGAATAACTAGAGATGTGTGTGAAGACTGGGGGAAGCAAACCATGGCTTCTGAACAAGCTCAGTCTCTCAGCACGTACTCTGCTACTGTGTCTTGACACCAGCTCACCTTTGACGACACAATATTGGCAGCAAACCTCAGGAAGCATCTGTTTGCCTTGGTAGGTAAATAAGTAGCAGCTGGGAAAAAATAGAGTTCATGTGGGGACAGAGGCATTGAAGGGCTTTCTGAGTTATTGATTTTTGCATGTTCTCAAGGGAGCACAATGGGGAAACATCTTGTGTCAGCCCTGGTTACCCAGAAATTTCTATATTTTGTCATCCAGCCCAATTTATAGATTGATTGAACCTGGTTAACACCGCTTAATAACCATCACAAGTGATTATTGAAGCAAATTATTAAATGTTTTAGAAAATTCTGTTCTAAATCCTTGCTAAAGGATTTGTGTATCTTAAGTTGCTACTCAAAACATTTTGTGTGAATCACAGAATATCCTTAGTTGGAAAAGACCCCCAAAGATCCATCAAGTCCAACTCCTGGCCCTGCACAGGACATCCCGAGAGTCACACCATGTGCCCGAGAGCGTTGTCCAAATGCTTCTTGAACTCTGTCAGGTTGGTGCTGTGACCACTTCCCTGAGGAACCCGTTTCAGTGCCCAGCCACCCTCTGAGTGAAAAACCTTTTTCTAATATGCATCTTAAACCTCCCTTGACACAGCTTCAGGCCATTCCCTTGGGTCCTGCCATTGGTCCTGTCACAGAGAAGAGATCAGTGCCTGCCCCTCCTCTTCCCCTTATGAGGAAGTTGTAACTGCAATGAGGTCTCCCCTCAGTCTCCCCCAGGCTGAACAGACCAAGTGACCTCAGCCTCTTCCCATTTGGCTTCCCCTCAAGGCCCTTCACCATCGTCGTTGCCCTCCTTTGGATGCTCCCCAATTGTTTAATGTCTTTCTTGTATTATGGCACCCAAAACTGCCCCCAGCACTTGAGGTGGGGCCGCCCCAGTGCAGAGCAGAGTGGGGCAATCCCCTCCCTTGCCTGGCTGGCGATGCTGTGCCTGATGCCCCCCAGGACATGCTTGGCCCTCCTGGCTGCCAGGGCATTGCTGACTCATGGTCAACTTTCCTTCAGCCAGGACCCCCAGGTTCCTTTCCACAGCAGTGATTCCCAGCATCTCCTTCCCCAGTCTGTCCGTACATCTGGGGTTGCTCCATCCCAGGTGCAGAATCCAGCACATTCCCTTGTTGAACTTCATACAGTAGGTGATTGTCCAGCCCTCTGATTTGTTGAGGGCTCTCTGCAGGGCCTCCCTGCCTCTGAGGTACTCAACAGCTCCTCTCAATTTACTTTCATCAGCAAACATACTTGTATGCCTCCAAGTACCATGTCCAAGTTTATGGAGATGTTGAAGAGACATGTTGAGGAGAATACTGAGCTCTTCACAGGAGAAAACCAGTGGTGACCATCAGCTGGGATGGCAATTGCCCACCTATGTGGCCCAGCTATCCCTTTCTACAGGTGGGTATTGTGTATCAACAGGGTGTTGGGGTTCTTTTTGTCCAGTTTCCCACTCTGCCCTCCGCACAGACAGACCTCAGGCATCCTGAGCCATTCAGCTGCTGGGTGGACAGAGAACACAGATCATAGCATCTCTTCCCCCATACCCTACAGGTTTTTTGCTCCTGTCCAACCTCATCCTGCTCATAAAGGCATTGCAGTTACTATAATTTTGCAAGAATGCTCATGATATTAAGACGTAGTTCCAAACCCCTGCATTCCTTGGATTCCTTATATCTTTCCTTGTGAGCACATGCAGCCAATGCACAGGTTGCACTTGCTTTAGGACTGTATATGCTTCTGCATGTGGTGCTGTGCTGACTCTGCTGCTGACACTTCTGAACCAAAGGTCCCCTCAAAATACTTCATACAGAGGTGGGGTGCACAGGATGGCAGCTAATAGCCATTTTCACACAACTCTTAGAGAAATATGTGCACCCAGGGCTTACTCAAAACACAGGTCTGCCTTTCCATGCATCTCTCTCTCTCTGCTGCTCACCCAGCTCTAATCATTAGGACTCAATCACTTCAGCAAAGGTGAATGCATTGACGGGGTCTTTTTGCGTCCTGCTGTTCATGAATCCTTGTTCCTGTCACACAATAACTATAATTACTGCTTTTCTAGACCTTTGGCTGATTGTCTTAGCAGAAGAAAAAAATAAAAGGAACCAGCAGAAAAGGGAGGGTGCGAAATCAGACATCTTGGAAATAAAAATAACCTCTTGCCTCTTGCTATTAAAGTTGTTCCCTTTAGGTCAGAGCCCATATGCACGCACATGTGCACACACTGCTTCCTCTACTCCACAGTGCCTGGGGTAGTTTGTCTAGTTTTAAATTGGCCAAAGTAGCTGAAGGGTGGCAAAAGGTTATTTTAAATCTGTTAATGTGTTATGGAAGACTGTTGCAGCAAGGAAGCGTAGAAGATGAGGGAAGGCAGAGGGAAAATGTGAAATAAGTTTGTTTGAACTAAGGGAGCATATTACGGGAGAATTTCAAAGCTCCTTGTACCAGATTTTTACAGTAGCAAAAAAACCACATCTTTTTCCCCCCTTTTCTTATTCCCTGAGAGGACATGTCCCTATGTAGAACATGGGAGTCTTGGCTTGACTGAGTCTGTGGTAAAGGGATAAGGGACCACCTCACAACTGGACTTTTCCAGAAAGCTCCTGGCTCGTTACACAGCTCAGCATAACAAGAAATTATCACCACTAATACATCCAGGAGCTCTGAATTTTGCACCACCCTGTTAGCCTGCCTGACCCTGGGAGATGGTGGGACCTGACCAGACAGGCAATCAGAGGACATCCTTTTCCCTTGGCAGCTATCAGGTCCCTGCTATTCCCCCTCCTTCCCCTGTGAAACATCAATTTATTCCTGCTTCTAATGCTTATTCCGTGTTTTTCTCCCTTTTTTTCTTCACTTTAGATAAGAGAATTCTTAGCAATTTCAGACAGGTCCAGCTGTGGTTAATTCCACATGGAGAAAATAACATCAAATGGAGCAGTGCTGGGGAAACAAACAGCCCGGTGCAAAGCCTGCCCCTAATTGATTGATGAAAAGAAAATTAGGGTTGCCTCCAGAAACAATTTCCATAGCACTGGAAATAGAAAGGACGCTGTGCTGCAGATTGTGGGTGACCTGCTGCAGCTCTTTGGCCTCTGAATTGCACCGGCAGCGAGGTGCCAGCCAGCGTGCCTGGGGCTCCCACCTGCAGCCAGTGTGGATGCACCAGGCTAGCATGGGACCACTGATGGACCCCAGGGCAGGGCAGGGCACGGCACAGCACGGGCTGGCCAAGCCCAGTTAAGGAGGGGGCTGTGAGCACAGTGCCATACTGAGAGATGGAGTTTAGCTTCCTCCTCCCACTCTGCTCCCCCGCAAAAGAAACAGATGCCATGTTTTTGTGGGCTTTTCTCTTCCCTTTGCATTTCTTTTAGGGAAAAAAGGCTCTGCCTCAGCTCGAGCACTGATTGCTACCACTTCAAACAGACTGACTTTCTTTTATTTTCTCTGTAACAAAGTCATCCAGGAGACTTCCCAGCAGGAGTTTTTCCCCTTCAGAAAAAGTTCTGCAGGTGCCCATGGCATTTGGGGCACAGTGACAATTACTGGGACCATGTTCTTCGTTTTTGATGGTTAAGGTGGTTTGCGTTAAAGTTGACTAATGATATGGGGGATGTCTTTTATTTGCTTGACTGGAGATATCTTAAGGAAGGCCCAATTTCAGGGAAGAAAGTTCACTGCAAGAGTCTCGGTGGAGAAACACAGTCTCCCACGTTGCCAGCTGCTTTTGAAAACCTTGGTCATGCAAGTTTGTGTGTGCCTTTTGTTTGTCAGGCAGGCCACAAAAAGCAAAATCAAGTTCCTGGCAGCTAAATCATGAACAAATGTTACTCTTAATTTGGTGTAGTACAAAATTAACAGTTTACAAATTTTAATAGACCTTGGAGAAAAAACAGCTCAAAGAGAAAAAAAAACCCCAACCCCAATCCTGGACTTAGAGCTTTAAAAAATAAATGAATCCATTTTCATAGTTGTTCATTGGGCACACATCTCTCAAGTCTTACATTTACCAATGCATAATTCCTGCTCTGTAATGGCTCAGTCCTGAGGGGAATTCAGCACCTAGATAGGAGGAGTCATTTCTCACAGCACAGGTGCTATCGCTGGCTTCACCTCTATGTTTTAAAGCCATGTCCTTTTCAAAGCCAGAATGCACACTGCTGCGTTTGGCAAAGTTCTGATTGCTGGTTATGACCATGACAGCACCAGAAGAAAAGAAAGGCAAGGCTGATGTGATTTTCTCTGTGCCGCCTTTGTCTGGCTCACCTTTTTCAACAGCCATTCCTGAAATAAATGGAAAGGCCATCACTAAACAGCCTCTCTCCTAATGAGTGCCCTCTTTGTTATTGTCATCAGTACCTGCAGTCTGGAGAACACGTAGAAGAAACTGTCTGAAAGGAAACAGCCTGAAGACAGAGAGAGAAACAAAGGTCTTTTCCGACCTAAACGAGTCTACGATTCTACTATTCTATGATTCTATGACATATAATGCACCAATTGACCCGAAGATGGATTTCTCTCAAAGCAACATGACATATTTTTGTCTGCCTACATTTACAGAAATAAATTTTATAGCTCTACTTTTAGGGCAGACAAAAGTTAGCAGGCTCTGAGGAGCATCCATATTTCAGTAATTTGTAAAAATTTAAAAAGTCAGTGTATCAAAGACATAACTTAAGGGGCAACTGAGGGAAATAAGTGGAAACAGACCAGTGCTGAGAATGAAGTTGTGCATTGGCAAAAATTTCTACTATTTTGCTAAATATCCTTTCGAAAGCATCGGCTTTCTGGGGAAAACTGGAGCTTTCTATTGAAAAGCTGTTGAAGTAATGTTATGTTTGGAGCATTTTCTGATATGTAGCTTTCTAGTCTAGTAATTAAAATTTGCCACGAAGGGAGAACAAGCTCTGTTGTTTTTGCTGCCATCAATTTTTAGTAAGAAATCTATGCTTTCCTACCTTCACTAGGGAATGAAAAGCTTGCACTTGATGCAGAGCTGGAGCAAAAGACAAACAAGCAGAATGACAAAATTAGACAAGTCAAAGCACCATGACTTTTTTTTATCTACTCTTTGGTACTTTCTCTTAGTTTTTTGTCAATTTTTTTTCTACTTGTCAGGGCTCTTCTTTTAGACTATCAGCTTTTTCCACAGGGATTGCTATTGAGTTTTCACACAGGTTAGCATGTTGTGGTCTTGACTGGCAGAGGGTTAAGGGTTACAGCATATGCCAGTCACTGCAAACAGACAGCTAGAAGGAAAGGTCATCTGGACAGCCCTTTGCTATAGTAAACAGTAGAGGAATCCAAACAAGAAGGTTGAAGTATTCAATGCAAAAAAAAAAAAAAGAAAAAAAAGTGAGTAGAGCTCTTGTTCTGAAAGAGACTTAGGCAAACAACCAGCAGAAAACCATCACAACCAGCACTCCTGCTGTTTGAGCATTTGTCAGTCCCTGGAAGCTGTTGTTGCTGAAGGCTGGTAGTTTTGCTACATGCTGTATTTAGCTCCAGCTTATAGTCTTACACGCCATCAGCCCGAAGGCAAGACTACATATCTGCTAGCTGTACTTGAGCAGTCCTCCTCAGCTTGAACTCAAGCACTTGCTTTACGACCTTACTAGGTCTGAGTTGGCAAGGCCCTGGTGCTCGTTCATGTGTATTTACAGGGGAGGCTTGGTGCTCAGATGGAAGTGGCATTGTTTCTGGAGAAAACAGGACTAATAGGGTAAGGACAGATCAGACACGACATTGTCAGCAAGAGACGGGAGCTGATACCACTAGGTTGGTATTTTAAATATACTCTTACACGGTTTATTTGCAAAGAATGAACATAGTGCTCCAAGAGATGAAGAACTCCACCTGCTTTAGAGATGTAGCTATAGCAACCTCCACATGATTACATTGCTAATCTGCAGGTGTTGAAGAGGCATAGATAGATGCTGTTGAGTAATTCAGCTTCAAATAGATGCTTTGATCTGCATAACAGCTTGCATTCGTGTCCCAAATATGGATCATTTCCAGTTCTGCAATTCTTCCTTATAAAAGCAACATTCTTATCCTTTCTTTTGTAAGAGGAGTCTTAAAACCTGCCCATGGTATCTAATAAGATAATCAGCTCCCTTACTTTTGGGTGGGGCAGGAGCAAAGGGAAAATAAACCTTTTCACTGCTTAAAATGCCCAAATTATTTGTTGCATATTTTGTCTGAGTGACTCCTAAATGGGAACAAAACCAAACAAAAAACAAAACTTGTTCTATTTTCCTGTATATATGATGTACTGATGAATGAATTCCATCTTCACGTTAAAGACAGTCCATTCCACTGCAGACTCTGGCAGCAGTGTCTGAGCATGTACCAGATCAGGTCATGCTTCATTAGCAGCCACAACACTGTTAAGAACATCAAGCTAAAGTCTGTCCTGCTTTACTCTCCACAAGGTGCCATTGAACTTGGTGGGTTGCCTGGGATGGAAGTCAAGGCAGAACATGGCTCACCATCAAACAGCTCCAAAGGAACCTGGACCTTTGATAGGCGAAATCTGCAATTCACTGGTTCAATAAAAGAAAGGAATTAAAGAGCTCCAAGAGAAAAATGACCCTTCACTGTATTCCCTGCCAATCTGCTGGAGCACTCCTTTGAAAGGGTAGTTCAGCCACACATTCATCATTTCGTTAAAGCTGGTTAAGGGCATTTGATGAAGCCTCTAAAGTCTATATCATATGCCGCTTTCCTTCTTTTCCTTTTTTTTACTTTTTTGTCAACTGAACATCCCACAGCCCAGTTGCTCCCCTCACTTTCTGAAGCACCTACACTGCCCTGCTTCCTGCCCCCATTTAGTTTTTGCCTTCACAGATTTCTGCACAACCATCTTATTTATTTACCTGAATGACCTTTCTGTGTTAAAGAACAACAAATTAAAACAGAAAAGCCATTTGAGATTCACTGGTCAATGTTGAAAGCTTGCCTTTCGTATGAAGACCATGCATGTGACAGTGAAGTGGACCATGCTACAAGACCTGACTGTTCTGTCCACGGGAGCCTTTCTCATCTCTTGCCTAGGATGCAGATCTTTCAGAAAATGCTCTCTTGTTGACAAATTCAGACTTTCTTCATTCCTTTCCGCAGCTCCCACTGCTTTTCTGCTGCCTTCACTCCTGCCTCACTGACCCCCTGTCCCTGTCTCTGTGTCCTGCACTTTGTTACAGCGCCAGCCCTCTTGCATTTACTGCCCTGGCCATCTGGGCTACCTCTGCCACCAGGAGCCACCAGGCTCCTCCACCTTCCACTCTGGAAGTCATTTCAGACCCTGTCCCTGGCTCCTGTGGCTTTTCCTTAGTGCCACCCATCACTGCGTGACCCTGGCGGTGGGGGTTACTCACCCCATGCAAGGTTAGGGGACAGCTGGAAAGCGAAATCACAGAATCTGTCTTGGATGAAGGGAAGCAGCGCATTGACTTTTGTTGTGCTGGTCCTGGATCTGCTGCACGCTCAAGCCTCGTGCACTGAAGAGATTGGTCCTGCCTGGTTATGCTATAGTAACCATACTTCCCGCCTCAGGGGGTCAGGCTGGAATCACAAACTCCTTCTCAGTACGGCCATGTTAATTATACACCTCTCTCCTCACTCCTTACTAATTAAATTTTCCATTAATTTCTTCGATACTCTGCCTGATATTGATATCAAGTAAACTGGCCTGTATTTACCTGCATGGTTTCATTTATCTCTGATTTTTTACACAGTATTGACACTGAACTATGAGAATGTCCTCATTATTAAAAATATTAATATTAATATTAAAAATTTATATACACAAACTAAAAATACCCTTCATTGACTCTTGTGGGCCATTTTTGTGGACCTTCCAACTTAAAAAATGGGTTAACTCTAGTGAAAATTGTTGAATATCTTTCTTAATTAGTAATATGTCAGAAAATACATTATTCCAAATAGCAGAAATAATTGTTGAACAGTTTGGGGTTTTTTTTCATTGTTATTAACGACTGGGCTGTCTTCAGCTAGTAATGAGTCTATGGCATTGATAGTTTTTCTGCTGTTATTTATATGTTTTCAAGAAAATCCTTCTTCTTAAACAAAGTCTGACCAGCCATGAAGTTTTTTCTGATGTCTTTAGTACCCTTTATCAATTTTCTACACCTCATAAACTCTTATTTATATGGATTTTTATTACCTCCCCCTTTTTCCCATATGTTGCATATTGCTTTTTAATTCATTATTCCTGCCTTCATTCTTCTGCTGAAAGAGAATGTGCTTTTCACCAATATTATTCAGCTCCTTTACTGTGAAGTAATGGCTTTTTGGCCATTTAATATGTGCTTCTGCCTAACAATTTTTTACACTCAGTTTCATCTGTAACTTTTCCAGTTTGGGAAACCAGTGTCTTTAACTACTGAATATATGTGGCGCTTGGAGTTACACAGCTCATCAGGGCAGTGATGGCAGCCTGTTCTTCCTGCTTCGGCACAGTTTTCCTTGCTGAAGGAGGACACCAATCTGCACCAGAACTGGGGCTGCAAAGGATCTCCCCTCTCTGAAGGACAACGTTTTTTTTTCAGAGGTGTGTGCAGTTTACAAAGCCATTCCCTGATGCAGAGGCAGAGCAGGTTTGCTGCCTCTGATGTGTCATGCCCCCCATCCCCAAACCAGGAATGGTGAGTGGGGAACGTGCCACCTTCCCTCTTACAGTCTGTACCCTGCCCAGGCAGGTTTCACCCAGCACTTTTAGCACTGCCATCATACAGAGCCTCCCAGGTGCTTTCAGTAGGCCCCTTATATGGGATTTCTTCCCATCAGGGATTACTTTCATTTTCTCCTGCTTATTTCCTAAACTTTCATTATTTGTCTATAAATGCATGGAAAACAAGGACTCTGATGCCAGAGAAGATAGGAAGGGTCCCCAGCCAAATAGGAGCCCCTGACCCACAGAGACCCATGGGAATGGGAAGCTTGGAGGGAGAAAGAGGCTGGCTCAGAGGTCAGGACAGGGCTGAACTAAACACTCCTTTTCAATCCTCCACCTCGACTGCAAGACTTATCCTTCCTCCCGAATTGCTTTTGAGCTGTATTGCTCCCAGATGTGCAGAAGTGTTTTTAGTGAACCCAAATAGCCTCTCAGTTATCTAGCTGAGAGGGAAATGTCATATGTTGCTGGAGGAAAATCCTAACTTTCTCTCTGTATGTGCATGCTAGTCCATAGCAGAAATAGTTCAATCTACAAAAACATTATTTTGGGAATCAAAATCAGCACTTTTTCTTGTTTAAATGTGCTATTTTTCACTTTGCTTGTCACTTCAAGTGCAAAGTCTTGTGGCAAATCATTACATGAGCAATGTTTATCTCTGTTTGAAGAACTCTGTCAAGAATTGATTTGAAAAGGTTTGGGTAGTGCCTTTTTGTTACTTGTCAACAGCTCCATTATTCAAAGCCTATTTATGCAAAATCATTTGTTGCACAGGTATTTTCATTTTAATTGTAAAAAGAAGCTGGGGGGGAAGGAAAAAATGACAATATTTTTGAAGCAGGAATAGTCATTTTTAAAATTTTAATGTTATATTGTGTCACATCCACACTCATGGATTCTATCAGAAATTCAGGGAAATGTTGTTTAGAGAGACTCCTGGGGATCACTTGGGCAAGCCTGGTTGTTGAAGCTGGGGTAGCATCAACCTAGCTCAGTCCAGCCTGTGCACTCACACACAAAACAAACACACTCACACATCTCTGTCTCTGTGTGCATGCACATACATGCCAAATGACAACTTTTATTGGCCTTCACTATTTTTAGTAGTCTTTAAAGCCTTACACAGGTTGCCGTATCTTAGAAATACAGCTTTTAACACCAGCTGGTTTGAGTCTGCTAAGTGTTTTATCTAGCAGATTAGATTACACACCCTAGGGAAGACAGCGACTTAACCACGTTGTGCAGCAGGTAAAGTGCTTTGGGGTCTGTGTTGTGTCATTAAGAGCAGTATGAGGAAGCAGCAAGACTTATCTTAGTCTTGCTGATTGCCTCAATTAACACAGTCCGTATAGTGTCCTCCTTGCTATCTAATCCCCGCAGTTTCTTGTTCTGTATTTTGCTTTGACAATGTTATCAGATCATTGCTAAGGGTATAAAAGTACGTATTAAGTAAGCAAGGATATGGTAGTTATTTAGAGAAGCCACGTGCTTAATTAGCATGGAAATCAAGCAATGGACTATTAAGTCGTTCGCGTAAAGCAAGAAATGTACTAGATATGGGCCCTAAAAATAAAAATAAAAAATAAATAAATAAAAGGAAGGAAAAATATACAGGAAAGAAGGGTAATTATAAGCAGAAATCAAAAGCTATACCATTCATAACAACCTGTCTACTCCTGGCAATCACTTTCATCATTTGGAAATAACTCATACACAGCAACATAAGCAAGCAGCAAAAAAAGAGGGGAGTTGTCCTCCCACGTCTCACACATCCAAGATGTAGTGAAATTATCTCTTACACTCATGGGACTTTTCCTTATTCCTGAGGGTAGCCTCTCCTTCCAGAACAGCCTTGAGTGCATTTCTCAGTCATGCAAAAACAAATAAACACAAAGACTCAGATCTAGGGAACTCAATGGAATGATAAGCTACATCTTTCCAGCCAATCCTGCAGGTGATGCCTAGCATAAAGATTGCTGTGTTAAGGAAAAAAAACCAACAACAACCCTAGCTGAGAATAAAAGTCAGTTTGGGAGGCTGACAACCTTGAACTGGCAATGAGTGCTGCTACCAGAAGCAATCCCATAGCTGAAATTGCTTTCTGCTCTCTGATGTGCCATCTGATGCTCTGGACGGCTTTCAACAAGTGTCCCAGGGCCAGGATGCTGTGGTGAGTGAGCATGAGCATCACAACAAGAGCACCTGCAGGCTCTTCCCCAGGGCAGCGGGAAGGCAGGCAGCACTCCTGCTCCCTGTGGGCACCCTGCATTGAAACTCCATCTTGAGAACTACGTCCCCATCAGTACAAACTCTCTTTCCTCTGAAGGCTCAAACTGAGAGACCCCAGTTAAGAGATTTTCCTTCTTTTTCCTTTTGTCCCCATGCCATCTTATCCATAGTGTGCAATATATGGGATCATGTTCTGGAGAAGAACAGTGGGGAGTGAAATGTTCATTTCAAACCCTGCATATTTAATCATGTCAATCTCTAAATATTTTATCTGGATCAATCTTTTATATTAGTTCATCACTCACTGATTCACTGGGCAGCTGCCACACAAGAGCGCAGCAGAGGCTCCAATGGTGAACAACTGCAGTGAAGACTTTTTCCTCCCTTCTTTTCTCTGCCAAGATTTTAAGCAACCTACACCTGTTTCTGAGCCAGGAAACCCACTCTGTCTTTTGTATTGCCTTTCCTAAGTGACCTCATGACTGTATGTTACAGTGAGATGCCAGGGCAGCGCCAAAAAAAATATTTCTGGAAGAGCAACAGATCTCTGCTAGCGTAAGAGTATCCCATCCTTGCTGCTCACAATGCAAACAACACTTCATTTGCATTTCTGTGGTTTAAATGTAAATGGTCTAAGATGAGTCATTGTCAGACTCCTGTAAATATTGATGACTGCTCCGGGACCTGGTTTGTAACCATTTCTTTCTCTTCTGTCACAATCTGAGCGCGACATATTAGCAGAGATGGGGATGGAGCTTCTGGGAGGGAAAAGAATAGCTTTGCTTAGTGGGTGACAGCAAAAGAAAAGTAGGAACTTAGGGAGGAAAATTTCCAGATGAATAATGAATTGAGCCAGGTTGGAAACTGGTGAATCTTAATTAGAAACCTGACATATCATCGGCCTCCCGCCTTTGTGCTTCCTGCACTCAAAGGGATGCTCAGTACCAGCCGCATGTCCATGTGATCCCCACCTCTTGGTGACTGTAATGCCAGTGAGGGAGCCTGTTGTGCAACCAGGTGAGATGCAGCCACCCAGGCTGGGGACAACACTACTGCTTTTCTCATGCAGATGAAAGGACAGAAGAAAGTGACAGCAAAAATAATGGGAAAAGGTGACTCAGTGGCCACTCCACCTCCCTCCAGAGAATATTAGCAGGTCTGGTGAATTGTATTCAGCTTGTCTATTGTGAATAGATCCTGACACTTCTTCTTTCTGCTTTTATTTTTTTTCCTAATGACAGTTTCAATACTCCTATCTGAGATGCCTTGGTGAAGTGCCTGAAGTTACCAAGGAGGGAGAGAGAACATCAATCTGCATCTGCTCTCTCCTGCAGAGTTGTCATCAGTCATCTTGTCTGGACTAGCAGGTGAGGGACAGTATGACCCAAAGGGCAGCCCCAGAACAAAGAGACAGGTGAGGTTCTCCCAGACTGTGCTATGAGAAGGTCACATCCTTGGGCCTCAGTTTCTCCAACTCTAAAATGAGAAAAACACTTATTGTTCCAATTTATTTCATGTCTTGGAGGAAGAATACTCAGTAAGTACTACGGCTTATTATTCTAATGTGACTGTAAAATCATGATGTCTTTATTACAAAATGATCTTTAAAACATGAAGCATTAAGATGGTGACTGAAATCATTAGTATCAAATTGTTCTGCCTTTGCCCTGTCACACTGATACTTCAAAGTAAAATTGTCCTGTGGGCGTTTGTAAGATTTTATGAGGATAACTTGTCTTTTCAAACCTTGTTCAGGAGGGCAAAAAAGCCTCCAGATGTTTTCTTAATGAAAAAGGACAAAGGTTTCTGCCTGCTTAATTCTGAAGTTGTCCTTTAATATTTAAATTCCAAACCTGTTAACAATCAATGTGATGAACAATCAACAGGATGAAAATGAGCCTCCAATTGTTCAGAAGTGGTGCAGGCAGATGTCCCCACACCTTGGTCCCATCCAAGGCTGTTGAGCTCACTGAGACATTGAAGGGGGGATGCCATGGTGTCCCATCCCTCCCTCTGCCTGCAGAAAAGGAGTGAAGGAGACTCTTCTCTCTGGTGTGAGTGTCTGCTGGCAGGGGCCACGTTTCTCTGCTGCTTTGGGGTGCCTGACTCCTAGCAGAGGAAAGCCACACCCATGCCACAGTCTTGGGTAGAACCACTGTAGAAATACAGTACAAACAAGATGGCACCACGCACTGGTGCAGCTGCTGGTTCTCCAGAACTGTCCTATCTTCTCTGTCTCACAGGCTACATTACTACCAGGTTAACCAGGGTTTGACTCCTTGTCCTGCCCCTCCATCCTCTTTCAGGCTGGACTGCATTGCAAAATCATGTTTCCGCTTCTGACAGAAAGTCCAAAGGCGTTTCAGCTGTCTCAGTGAGTGCACACTGCTACGTGGGGACACACCAGGAACAGCCTTTTTCCATCAACAGCTCCACTGGAGCAACTTTCTCACTCTCCTTCAACTTGTCATTCTCAGATATTTCCTTTCCTTGCATACACATTTTGCAGATCGTGAACATGCTTGTGGTTGCCTATGGTTGCCTTATTTTGACCCAATCCACAAGTGCCAGGAGGGAAGATTTCTTCACCTTTTTTTTCCCAGCCTAGCTATTTAGCAAAAACTGCTACTGGCAAATGTGTTTATTCGCTTTTTCACTCCCTTTTTTTCCCTGCCAGTTCTCCCAAATGACCTTGGGATTTGCTAGGCAGTTTCCAAACAATTTTGATCAAATGAAAGTGGCTTCAAACGCTACAAATATAACAATGAATTAAATATGTCTGGAGTTGTTCCCTGGCATAGAACAGTTCTTTCTTGTCCATGTGATTCAACAACTTTTTCCTAACATTGTGTATTTGGAATGGTCCTGAGCTTGACTCTTACATCTTGTCCAGGAATTGATGGACGGGTGCTGGTCAACATTGGCCAAACTGGGGTAAGGGGTCACAACCATTGTGTGCAGTATACATGACAGTGTGTCCATAGCCACATCTTGGTTTTCTCAGACGGATGTATCCAATGGATATGCCTGAAAATCAAACAGAGATGAAAGCCAGATAGCAGAGAGCTGGGAATCTACACCAAGTCATCTCCTGACATTGGAGAGCCTGGACACAGGACAGCCTCACAACAAACTTGATTTCATCAGCTCAGGAATGAGTTGGTAGTGATTGTGAATGGAGGTGCTCCAGGTCTGTGTGGATGGCCTGAGACAGAGCTATTTGCTTGTACAGCACTGCCCATGATTGCTTCAGAAAATGTGTGGGAAAGTGCTGTTCCCAGGCCCTCACATCAAAAGTTTAACAAGGTCACTGGTTGTGTGCCAGGCAAAGGAGCCACCTCACTGTCCCCTCTATCACATGGTCTTGGACTGAGCTCTAAATGGTGTGATAGAGGTCACAGAATGTGCTTTTCATAAGCAATGATGCAGCTAGTCCTGATTTAAATGGAAAGAGCCTCTAACAGGCTGTAATCCCACCATCATCTGGAGGGGGAAGTACCTGTGGCCCCCAAAGAAGTGTAACCCAAAGGGACAGCACAAGACTGGCAGAGGGATCTGATTTTGAAGTATCTGAACTACAGAGGTACATCCCACAGGCAAAGCTGGGGACCATAGCAAGTCACCAGGTACTGGGCTGGAAGAGACAAGTGCTTCTGCCTTTAACTCTTCCTCAGGATTTCACAAATTCATGTCTGGCTCTACAATCAGATTTTCAAAGTCCACATGAGCAATTTCAGGTTTTGAGAAGTTGCTTTCTGCAGGGTTTTGGAGAACCCCCCATTTTGCACAGGTCTCTGATACACAGCAACATCTGTAAATTTAATGTCACAAGTGAAGTCCAGTGAAGGAACAACCGCTGTGGCTCTGAAGCATCTATTGAGTATCACTACTGCCTAGTTTTATGGCAAACAAGTCCATTAGCATTTAAATTGATTCTTAAATATTTTCGTAAAAATTCACAGCAATATAAGCCTTAAATCCAGGACCGGTAATATGGTAATATGGTGATTTTTATGTCTAATTTTAGATTCAGTTTTTAGTGTGATAGATTGCAATTATAAGGCCATGAAATTTCAGAGAGCTGCTTTAAAATGCACGGATTTGTGTTTTGCCTTTAATGAGTAAAAGAAAAAAGAAAAAAAGGAAGTAAGCATTATCCCATGTCCCTGTGCAAAGCTGATGCCAAATCCTGATATTCTCGGACATAAACCCCTCATATATTCTAGTTACGTGGCAATAGTCTTTGCCTATCTCAGCTGTGTAGTTCAGGCTATTAGTTTCTCTGATAAATTTCTCCACCCACTCTGGAAGCCTTAAAAAAATGTTTCATATGGGTACAAAAAGGCAAAACTCAGCATAAGCCAAACCTGGGCGGCTTTTCAGTGACCTTTGTGATTGGGAATATGTTTTCACTACATTTATTTGATTCTGGTAGTTAATGTCACCCCATGTAAATCCTTAAGAGTTTTGTGATTTTGAGAGGTGGGATTTCTCCAGATGTGGTTTCCATGGCTGAGAACTCTGCTGCCACTTAGGTCGGTCACGACTGAAATGTGAGAATCTTCAGAGACCAACAAGTTAACAAATGGACACTTAGCAATATTGCTTCTCTGCTTGAATCTGTATTAATTATCTTGAGGAAGACATAAAGGCTGCTTTTTCAGGTGTGAGTTGCTACAAGACCCTGGGGGAAAAGAAAGAAACTATTTAAGGGAAGGAAGTGCTTGTGCTATTACAGCCACAGAAGGCTAACTTCACTGAGTCCTGCCCTGTTGCCAAGTGCTGATAATGTTATACGTGAAACACCCCTTCTCAGTCTTCTTCAGGAGCTCTAATGGGGAAACCATTTCAGATGATGAAGTACCACAACACTGACAATCCCACATCTTCGTTATTGCACTAAAAATGAAAAGAGATGCTTGAAAACATTCTGAGTATTAGTGAAGACATCTGGTTTTGGTGTGAGAAAGGCTAAGCCAAGATCTACATGTTTCTTATCCATGTAACAAGCATTGCTGCAGAGAATGTAAGGGTAGAGAGTAATTACTGTCACAGAATTTTATTTTACTGAGCTAAATCTTCTATACAAAGGGTGTATTTCTCTTTACCGATAAAAGTTTGACTATGAACTGAATGTCAACAGTTCAGGCGAGTGCATTTCACTAAGTGCTAAATTTGCTTTTTTGCCAAGAACATGTTATCTGTTCATTAAAACATCAGGCTACTTACACTGTGTTTGATACTGCATCAAAGGGGACACTGCACAGCCGAGACACGCACATATCCTCACCCACACTTCCTTTACAAAACACACTGTACTTGTAAAAATCACAGTTTAAAACCTCAGAAAGTTATGTGAAGAAACAAGGTTAAATCAAAAACTTAAAATCAAATCACTTTGATGTGATTTAAACTGAAGGTTGCACCCAGGTGTTCCAGGCCATTCAATGTAATCCATGACTCTGACCCTTTGTAAAGGAGCTGATCCAAATGGGACTGTGAACTTTGCATCTTTGATTGCCTGCATAGTTTGTCATAAAATGTAATCCATTTATTTCCATGAACCTAATCCAAATTCCAGTACAGTCAACAGAAACCTCACCACTGACTTCAAAACCAAAACCTATCACATTACCCAAAAAAGGAAAAAAAAGCCAAACAAAACAAAACAAATCAAATGAATGATGGATTATTCTGTCTCCACAGAGCACCAAGTGGCTTCAGTTTTAATGCTCACACTTCAACTTTACCTCCCAAACCTGTCTGTTTTGTGTATGTTGTGGAATGTCATATTTATTAAACCATTTTTCATAGCTGTGCCAGGGCAATAATGCAAAAACAAAACCAAGTGTAGGTTTGTGCATAAATGACACCACAATTCTGGTTCTATGCTCGGGGCTTCATGTAGACAGGTGCAGGGACCAAGATGAGTGTTCGCTGATTTTAACCAGGGTTAGATTACGCCCTTCACTTTGAGTATGCCTTTGTCAAGCAGTTCCTAAAATCACACAGCTGAGCTCTTTCAGTGCTAATATTTCCTTTATCCAGAGATGCCTGACACTGGTTGAACAATGCTTCCCTCCATCCCAGCCCCGTGAGAGGGCTGGGAAACAACTAAATGTGTCAGAAGGAAAACTTGGGGAGGTGCTTACCCCCCCCAAACTAAGATGAAGCAGTCCCCTTGCTAAATGTAGCCAGAGTGATTTGACCATAAAAGAGCTGCTACTATCTACCTAAATGATCTTGCTAATCTCACTTTCTTTCAGTGACTACATCCTTTTATATCTTATATAGCTGGTGAACCAAATGCATAAACCTTTTCTCCTGATAGCCCATTAGGTATGCTTTTGAGGTACAACCTCAGTAATTACTTCCTTCCAATGTAATTGTATTTTAATTACACATTTAAGGCCAAATTCCTTCCTCATCCATCCCAACTAAAACTCTTTGAAACCTTATTAATTTTAATTAAGTAGGAGTTGATGCAAAATTTCCAAGTACTCAATTTTGCATTAAAAGTTTCAAATTCATTTAAACATGGATTTAATTTCCACAAGCACTTCAGTTGGTAGTGTGCTCCCTCATTTAGTCTTTCAGAGCAATAACATGAAATATATGAAACATGAAGTCCTTTCCAACAGATGATACTAGGACATAGCTCACCTTCAAATATTTCCTCATTTGCTGCAGCTACCTGAGGGATGTTTGCTACAGGCTCTAACAGGACTTCTCTCTTACTACCATCAGCAGCAGTGTTACTCCAAAGGGATGAACTGCAGCTGGAGATAAACTGTCCCTGTCTGAGAGGTGGGACAGAGCTTATGTCATCAGCCAGTGCAGTAGACACAGAAAGACAGCCTGGAAATTAAGCAGGCAAGCTGCCAGAAAAGACTTGGGTCACTGAGAGCTCAAAAAGCCAGTTTGAAGTGTTCACGTGAACAGGGAATTGATACATGGAGCTGGCTGTGAGAGAGAAAACATGGAAGCAAAACTTTTCACTGTGTCACTGAGCAAAAAGGACAAGAAGTGACTCAAGAGAGTTACTTATTATTTTCAAAACAATATTTGGAACAATTGAACCATCAAGAAAGTAATTTGAAGACTTGACCTGGACAGAATAAGACTGTAGAGGGACTCAGTAATTGTGCTCAAAATGGAAAATAAAAATATGGGGCAATTGAGCTTTATGTTTCAGATGTAAGATCTCTGACACTATGCATATCTTTGGAGACATTATGGACCCCCTAATTAAAAGCAAGAGCTGCTTGTGGGATTCCAGAGTGCAAGAGAAATTATTGAGAGAAACGGATCCAGACCTGGAGAGATCAGCCAGCATCACAAAGAGGTCACTGGTGAGTGCTCAGACAAGTATAACACATGTCACTGGGCCTCCAAAGTTTTCAGGTGAGGAGAGGGTAGTGCCCAGCAATGTCTCTGGAATACAGTGAGCCGGGCATGCTGCACAGAGCACCACACAAGAGGTCTGTTTGTAAAACCTTCACAGCCCAGAAGGGAGGCTCTGGCAATCACTGTAACCTACTGCCCACAGCGGGCACCGTGCGACGTGCCTGTGCTGACTCCCAGCATTTCTCTTAAGCAGCCACCCAGTAGCTCCAGCAAAGGTCTGGCGTTGTTTGTACAACATACACTGAACTTGTGGGAGACAGGCTTGCCTGAGCAGAGCCATGGAGCATATCCTCTGGCCAAGCATGAGTGCCCACAGCAAACACTGTCAAACAGGGAAAACAGTGAGCTGGCAGGGAGACAGCACAGCCAAACCCCTGGGGGAAAAAAATCAAACAGCCTGCACAGGTCTGTTTGCCTTCAATAACAGGAACGTGTACAGCCACCCCAGCTCATTGCCCCAGCTCCACAGAGACCAGCTTCCTCGGAGCAGCTTTCTAGGCTTTTGGGAGCCCTGAGTGCAAAGGGGGTGAGGTTACAGGCTTTGATGAGGAGCAAAACAGTGGTGAAATGTGATTTGAGTCTGAATAACGGAAGAAAAACTGTGCCTAAGAGAAATTCCTGGGAGAGAAATTTAAAAAAGCAGGAGACAGAGCTGGATGTGAGTAAGACAGAAGACATTACAGTCATGTTGGACATGATATGCTGCATAAAATAGTGTGTGACAACAGGTCAGAAGCTTGGTATGAGTATCAGGGCTACATCTGTAATCGCCAGTTGTGCACAAAGTCCCGTGACACAGAGGAAAGCGGGATCGTATGGATGTCTGTCTGACCCTTCCACAGCCTCTCCACTTTCAGTTCAAAAGCAGAGAATATGACACTCCCGGGCCCAGAGGGTCAGGGCAGCCTATTACCAGCCTCTACACCAGTTTCACATGAATCCTCAATGTCAAAATCACTAGGATTGTCATTTCTAAAGCATTATAGACAGATAAAGGGCACAGGAAGCCTGAGAGATTAGAGATTGAAGTCAGAGAAACCCCTGGAGATGTTTGTTGTAAGTGGTGTCATTTATTGTTATAACCCATGGCATTGGCCAGATGTTACAAACCCTGCAGTGTGAAAGAGCCCCAGCACCTGACACCACCCTCAAGCCCAGGAGGAACTTACAAAGGCATTCAGCTTGTCAGGTCTTAGGAGACTCTGCTAGTCGAGACCTCCTATCTGAGACTTTACAGCACCTGCCACACCAGATCACCACAGCCTCAAAAAACCGTCTCTCTTTCTCAGGAAGGGGCAGCCAGTTGCAGTCACACCAGGAGAGAACAGCACCAGATGCTACCACCATGGCAAAGCCAAAACTGAAAGATCTCCCAACATAAAACAGCAGAGCTGCAGATAAGTCAGGTGAGAACTGGAGGTCAAAACCATCCAGGGTGACCCATGGGCTCTCCTGACTTAGCAGGCTGTGAACAGTTAAATAGGTATATTTAACTATTGCTTGTTTCATGTAAATGTTCGCTGTTAGTGTGTGTTGTTTGGGCAATGAAGTATAAAGAAAGGTAGGATGCTCTGGCACAAGACAACTGGACCTGTCCCTGTTATACATCCTGCCTACCGGCACTGCTGAAAGCTGGTCCCTGGCAGGCACTCTGCCTGATGACTGGGAAGCATGGCTACAGCATCATCTGCAGCTGTAATACCTCTCAGAAGAGCTTTTTTCCGATAAGGAGCTTGTTTCATTTTTACAAGCAATGAAGGGCTTTTTGGCTCTTGCTCAGCATGTGTTACCTGACATGCCAGGCATTCCCAGCAGCCATGAGGAGAGTCAGGCAGTGAGGAACTGCTCTGTGTACTGAGCTGAACTTACTTTCTCGTTTTCCAAGTCTTGGCAGACAGGTAAATTTTTTAAAGGTACTTGTTTCTAAATACAACATGTAACTCGTTTTGCTGCAGTCTATCCATCTAGTGTGCTGTGCTTGTGGGTACAAAGTCACCAGTACCAGCTAACGTGACTGAGAATTAAAAAGGAAATACATGTTTTTTCCATCAGAGACAGAACAGTTGAAGATAAAAGATTTGAAGGTATTCTGCAGTTTTGAAGCTCGCTGTTCCTTGCCTGCTTAAATAAAGAGAAGTGGAGCTAAATGGTACATCTCTGCATAATTGAGAATGCACAAACACAGGGAGAGAGACAAAAAGAGAGAAAGCTAACTGGAAGCAGTTTCCCAATATGTGCAAGTTACTTGATCTTGGCCAAAATAGCCTGGGGTTTCAAGCCATTTAGGCACTCTGGAAAATTTGCTCTGGATATGAAACACACTTACTGGGCAGCTGCAGTGCCGGTCAATTCTGTGCTGCAGCCAGCCCTGGGGAAAGAGAGGTCTCTCGGTGGCTGCAGCCAGCACTCTGGGCAGCTTCCAGTCCTCCTCTCCTGCCAACAGTAAATAAAAGCATAATGAAATAAGAACAGCTAATGCTAACGCCCAAAAGCTGATGTTGGAAGAAGGAGCGTGGGACCGGAGAAACGCAAGTAGCCTCTCCTCTCTACTGCAAAGTATTTGCAGCTCAGACACATCCCGAGCCAGGCTGATTTTCTGTGTATTCAGTAGCTCCCAGAGGGTTTTCCCTTCCATGAATTCATTCAGCCTTCTCTCAGGCTGCACTACTGATCAATGTTTTCTACATAGGCAGCCACACCGAAGAAAAAAAGAATCAATACTCACTTTGGTCATGGCCTCTCCAGTCCTCAGCCATTCCCTTATGTGTCCTTGTGTTAACAACTACATGTAAGGGATAGGAACGAGATCGGCAGCTGCCAGCAGGGCCTTGTGCCATAGAAATTTCCAAATAATGTTTTTTCTCCATCTCTTAGGGACATAGAATGCAGCTGACACTCCTGTCCTGTTATTACACCTTTTTCTGTGCATACAATGCATCTGGCAAATACACATGGAAGTAAATGTAAGAAAAAAATTAAAAATGAAATCTTGCAAGTGAAACCAAAAAAACAAATCAAGGTGAAAACTGTGTTGCTAAAGTTCTGTTTCATGCACATATGTTAGTATTTAGTAAGATGCAGAAATTACAGATGTGACTTAAGCCTTCTAAGATTTTATGTTAGTTTTTCCCTCTGCAAAATAAAATTCTCAGTGCAGGAAGCATGGCATGAAAGAACTAAGAATTGTGACGATGAGATGGTCAGTATTATTGACATTTTTCCTTTCATATTTTAATTTGACAGAACTAGGTAAACACCTTTCCTAAAAGAATGAACCCAAATTTAATTCAGCTGAGTTACTGAGTGAAAGAATGAATTATTTTCTTAATTTCCCTTAGGAAAGAAAGGTCTCTGCATTACTCGTACATGCCATCAAATTAAAATGGTGTGAAGAAGCACAAGTTAGTCAGCAATGAAATGTTGTGGAGTAAATGGGAGGCAAATGTTAAAAATCCTCCTCTGAGCAGCCAAGAAGAAAATTCCTTCATGATACATGTAGGTGACATAATCTTGGGACATCCTTTCCGTAGGTGTGGGCCTTCTTTGCATGTCCCCCAGGAGAAATCTGCACATCGTTTGCCAAAATGGCTGTAGATTTATGTCTTTGTTTTCTTAGAAATATGAATCTTTGTCTATTCATTGATTTTCAGTCTAGAATTAGACACTACAATCATGTTGTGCATCAGTCGTTATAGGCTTGCCACAGACTTTTAAGCTCTTTCCTTAAGTTCCTATTTTCTAGCTGAATTGAAGCATGTCTTCTGCAATTAAAAAAAAAAAAAAAAAGAAAAAATCAAGCATTGATTTAAAGACATCAGGTATTAGAAAACTGTCAGACAGAATCCAATTCCTAGTCTGCATTTTCTCGTGGCTTTCCTCATGTGGTTCATCAGTCTCTGGGCATCTGTGAACTCTCTTTAATGAAATCATGAAATGTGATTGAGGAAATGAAGTTCTTGGTCTCTACATAGCAATTGACTTGTGTAAAATGTCCTTGAAAAACCTATATTTCCATTGAAAGATGTTGAGGAATCTATAAATTTAAAAAATTACTTACCTAGTATCTAAAAGCGCCAGGACTAGACCCTTCAGAGAACGATGCAAGCAGTTTCATATTCTGCAATTATAAAGTAATGTGTCAGAAGGGGATATTGTTCCTACCCCAACCTTTCATGAAGCTTGTTTATGCCTTGAAGCACAATTTTACGTCACGTACTTTTTGAGACAACTTTTATCCCTCGCTGTAAATCAGGGTGGCTTATTGGAAAAGACTAGATTAGTGGTCAGTTTTCTAAACCCCAGCACAGCATCTGACATCCCTTTCTTCAGCATTATCCTTCAATAAACTACTAATTCCAGCCCATAGTCATGTATAAGCTGAAAATATTACATAAGTATATGGTATCATAGACACAACAAAGTTGCTCTGTGTCAAAAGAAGTCAATATTTGCCCAGTTTTCATAGTGATATCCCAGCCTTACCTGGTGAGTCAAAGATAGGATGTGTCATGCTGGAAGCTGCCTCCACAGGCACTGGGGAGAAGAGGCTGAACTGTGACACAGTTTCTTATCTGCCTTGGTGGAACTATTATCCACCTGTGTGGAGGCCTCAACAACTTCCCTGCTCCTCCTTTGTCTGAGGTCCAGTCACTTTTGGTTTTGATCCTTGTACTGGCACGCTTTCACTGCTGGGTGCTGGACACCTCATGCTCCTCATGTCCTTGGTCCTGATGACGTTATTAGGCATGCTGGTGAGGCCCAGGCCCAGGCCCAGCCTTTGGGAAGGAAACAAAAATTAGAAGTGAAATAGATTTTGAAGTAGGAAGCACTTTTCCCATGTTGAAGAGTCACAACAGTTCCAAAATGAGAAGGCATATTTTTAGTGATTAGCTGCAGGTAATCTTAAGAATGCTTTAGGCTTTGTAATAAGTCAAACACAATATCCTCTCCTCCACGGAGAAGTGAGACGTGGGGTTTCAGAGTGGAAGAACAAAAGGATTACAAATGAGGTATTTGCAATAATTCCTCCACAGCGGCAATACACGCTACATAATATTTCCCCCTGAAACAGAAATCTGCCTTGAATAAAAGGAAGGAAATGACATTAGGAGAAAGAAGTCATATCTACAAACTGCATGTAAATCAGAAGTTCATTAGGGGAGTATGCGGAGAAGCTTTTGGAATGTAATTTTGCTACCAACTTGTTTTCACAAGAATGAAGTAAGGCTTTCAAAAGCATCATTGCTCTAAGTAATTCAAATTACCTACTCTACCTGATACTATCTCTTCCCAGAGATTACAAAGCACTTAAATTTTTACCTATTTTGTTACAGAAATCCCCAAGGAAGGTTTCCATCCATTTGTAAGCACTGCAGTGAGGAGAAAAGAAAAGATACCAGCAGTTTTCAAAATGACCTCCAGCACATCTGGAGTTAAAAGCTTCTTACAAGTATTGTCTCTGTATCATAAAGTTTTTTGTTCAGAAATTTACCACTGGGTCACACAAAAAAACCCGCTCTGGACCAAAACTCAGTCTGCAAGAGTTCAGCTAAGAAACAACAATTCCTGGCGCTTTGTTCTCTTCTTTTTTCTAGCACTGAAATAGAAAAAGATTCTACGTGTTCTACTGTTTCCAAGCATGAATGTACTCCTATCATTCAGAAAATTACTTTAAATTTAAAATGAAAAGGTGTGGGCTTATAGCTGGGATTGCTGACGACGTTTGAAGCGTCAGGTGAGCTCCGCCACACTGGTGGCCATGGATGGCTCAGCCATCATTCAGAGGCATGCACACTCTCCTAGGACATCTCCCATTCCGTAGCAGTCCAAAGCCTTGCTTTTGTTTAGGCAAACCTCCCTCTGGCACCCACAGGGGTGTGTTACAGCAAGGGTCATCAGGGAAGGTATCACTGGGATTCTGTCCCTCCCCATAGCAAGTGAGACCCACAGTTTGCAGTGTGGCAACGTACTCTGTAGGGACACAAAAGCCCTGGGACATCTTATCCCTCTCACAGCCCAGAGCAGAATTTAGGAGTGTGGCTGTGTTTTATTCTGGCTTGCCACGGAGCCGCACCAGACTCAGCTCCTTGCAGCGTTCTCCAGCAAGGCTACTCCTCAGGGGAGCTGAAAGGGTTATGGACTGGGACAAGTGAGAGCTGGCCTGGCTTCAATCGAAACAATTTTTAGTAAGGGTTTTGTACTGACATACAAGGGGTTCACTACCTTCTGCTTTGTGTGCTGGAGTTTGAGCAACTCTAAACAAAACAAAGTAAAAAAAAAATTTAAAAAATATACAGAGGAGGAAGACTGTGTGGAATAAAAAGGCCGAAGAATGACATTTCCCATAAGCTCCCTTACAAGGGCTACTGCCTGCTATGCTTTGAAACCCACAGGTGAAAATCCAGGCATTCTGTGACCCAGGAGAGCTCTGCCTTCAGATTTGGTGTACCCAGGCTTCCAAGCAAGGTCACTACTTTGCTGTCTTTACAGGTCCTACAGCCTGACATGCCTGCAAAGTTCCTGCAGGTCACAGCAGCTGCATGAGGAACACATGCCATCCTGAACAGAGCAGGAGGGAAGGAGCAGCAGAGAAGCTGGCAGAAGATGGTCTAGTGGAAGGTGTACCATCCATGGAACCAGATGATGTCCCTGGGTGTTGGACTCAGATAGTCTTTAAGGTCTCTTCCACCCCCAGCCATTCTACCATTCTATAAAAAGACACCATTGTGGTGAAGTGGGCAAATGTCTGTATTATTGTGTCTGGCTGCTTCCTGTCCTAGCTGCACCTTGCTGCCCGCGTAAATACGCAGCTAAATCAAGACTAACTATGCAACTGACCAACAGCAGACCAGCAGAAAATGTGATGTAATCAGGGTCTCCTGGTGGCTCACAGTCATCTGAGAGAGAAACTTTCTCACCAACTTCTCTGGGCCTGGTGCACAAGAGTCTCTCAACCCAAAACATGGCCTCAAGAAAGACCTGGAGCTTCTGAAAATGGCTGTGTTGTATTAATAACTGAGGGAATCACAGAGCTAGAGGGACAAATACACGAATGCCTTAAGATACGGCATCCAAAAAAAAAAAAGAGAAAGAAAAAGAATTTTAGTGTTCTTCCAGCATTGCCTCCTGCATTTACTCCAGCATGCTATATTTGGTATGGTTGTTTCTGTAGGAGAGCTACTCTCTGACAAGTCCTCAGCAAACCTCCAGGAAGTTTAAGGCAGCTTTTATTTAGACCCACGCTTTGTTACGATACCAAGTTTAGCCTCAGTCGTGCTGCTTACTGAAATCCCTGTGTCTGTGGCTGCTCACAAGCCAAGGGTCCACTTTTCTTTGGTTTTACTGATTTCATCACTGTCCATGCAAAATTCTGCTCCTGTTAATCCAAATCTTCAACTGTAGCTCAGATGTCTGGCAATGGAGAGAGAGGGTGGTGGCAAAGACAGCGTGCAATGTACACTGATGGGGACAGGAACATTGTGTAGTTGTCAGCACAAAGAAAGGGAGGCTCATCTTGCAGCAGCGATATTTGGGACAGAAGGCTGGAAGATCAATTTAACTCCTTTGATGTGTCATATCTTGCTGGTAAAGGTTTAAATGCTATTTCTGTCTGCCACATTGATTTTCATTATCATGGATCCTCTTCCTAAGGTGAAGAATTTCTCTCAGAGAAATTTTCTAAACTTTTTTTGCTTGTGGTGATGTTATGTTTTAAATTACAGCACAAATAGCTGCACACATATATGCACCAGCTCATATCATTCATAGGAAATCTGTGTGTGGTACTGTGTAATTTTAGTTTTCCATGACAGCAGCATTTAAATTATGGATTTTTTTTCAAAAAAAAGGAAAAAAGAAAACAAATCATAGCTCATCCAAATTGCAAGTACAACACCCTGTCCCGTTTGCTTCTCTTCCATTAATCTGGAGATTGGGAGGCATTAAGTGATGCAAGACCTTTGAATCTGCCCCCTCAGAAACTCTGACAGCTCAGAACATTGTACGATCTCCGTTATTGTTCCAAAATATCAGCTTGAACACTCCAAAACTATTTAAGAAATACTGATTTAATCATATACTCCCCCACATTTTTGCAACTGCCATCTTTTACTGTGAGTTTACTGTGAGTGTTAATATGCTGAGTGGGACAATGGTGGTGTTTTGCTGCTCTAAAGAAAAATTTTTTCCTCATAAATTCCAGGAATGGCTTCTTTCTGCTGTTTTAGCTATTTCATGTAACAAATAATCTTTGCAGTAGGAGAATTTGGCTCATCATGCAGATTTGTGTTCTTTATAAGTGGAAAATAATAGCAGACAGTCTTCCCCGTGCCAGTGCTTTTATTCCAGTCAAGGTTGATAAAATACTTCTTGAAGAGAAATGCACAAATCAGCCTGTGCAGGAAACCTGATGATGATGACGAGCACAAGTTTGGGGTGACATTCTGGTGTAGTGCAGTCCCTTCCCTGTGGCACTTGGGATTTGGCTGGTGGGGCCTGATAGGAGACCAATGAAAGTTCTTAAGGCTGAGATGAAAACCATGCATGGTGTTACTGCTGGAAGAGCTGTTTGGAGGAGCCTGAGTGTTCCCAGAATAGTACAGTTTCTCTAACATAGCTACAAGCAACACATCAAGTTCCAAAGGGATTCTTTTTTAGGCTTGGATATAAGGACGTGGGGGTGGGGGGAGAAGCAGTGGAAGGCTGACAGTGACAAGCAGGCATTCATTTGAAGGAAAGTAATACATCTACTAAACTCTTAAAGCCTTACAGCATAAAGTCTTGGCAATCCCATCACTTTCCCCAAATATAAAAGTGTCAGGATTTTGGTGTCGTTAGAAAAAAAAGAAACAGCACAGTGCTTACAACTACAACATGGCATTTTGCAGCATTATAATAAAAAGAAATACAACCCTATCTGGAAATATATGAAATAAGTGCAGGATAAATAAATAAATGAAACATTCACAGGATTTGATGCCCCTGGGCTGCATTTTTGAAGGGATTATTTGGGTGTTTATGTTTTTCACTGCTCCTTAAAGAGTTCACCTTCCTGAACAGTCTGGTGAATGTAGTTCAGCATGTCTCAGCTCCTCCATGGAAAGAAAGGAAAGATCTTGTGGTTAGACTCAGACATTTAGTTTTCTTGGGTATTAGGTACTTCCTTACCCTCTAGACAGCTTGCTTCTCTGGCTTAAAGCTCTGGGTTTCCCTGCTGTCTTGGTCATGTGCAGAAAATACAATCCAATTACTTCTTCCATGTGGAGAAGATTCAGAGAGTCAGCAGTGATAGATAGATCCCTGCAGGGCAGAAAGACCCATCCTCTGCAAAATAACGAACCCTGTAGCAAAAGGAAAAGAAAAAGGAAAAAAAAAACCTTGGAAAAACACAGCTTACAACTAAAGACCCCACAGCCCTGAGTGAACTGAAGTTGAAAGTTCATGTAGTTTTGAATCATTGCTCGAGGCTCTCTGAAGAGTCAAAGGGATCTCAGTTCATACACTGGTTATGTATTTAATCCTGCTCTAGCAGCTGCAATCAAGTCAAAAGTTTTTACTGTTTGGGAGGGTTTTGAGTGAAAGCTGATCCCACGTGTGGCAAGACAGAGCTTTCTTCAATTCCACGGACCTGAAATAATCAGTACCACAGTGTGAGCTCCACTTCATTCAGATGCAGTGTAGGCCGAAACTTCTTTCCTAGTCCTGGATATTCTTCACAGAGGTGTGAGCCTGGACATTTCTGAAGCAAACACTGGCATTATCAATCACAGCAGCACCTGAGCAAGTGATCTGATTTTAAAAGTGATGAAATGGAAACTGCTGGTGCTTTTTCACCTCCGAACATCAGACACTGTGTTCACAGCTTTCTCTGGGTGGAGGCGTTTGATATTAGCCACTGTTTTGCAATTTTTTCTCTCTTCCTATGTGTTACCAATGTGGGTGCAAAAACCTCGGTACCATTATTGCTTGCAATAAGAAACATTGAATACCCACTCATCACTGCTTCACCATGATCACATTAATTATAAACACAAGTAATGGGCTGTCTTTGTTGTCATTGCATTCATTTTTATGATTTCTTTGCCTGCTGTGGAAATCAGGATATTTGAGAATCTTCTTAATGGAAGCAGTTCCATTTGGATATGTATAAAATTGTTGATCTTGCAAAACAATGTCTGACTATAGATTTTTGAACTCCCTCCTCCCCAAACCAAATTTTGTGAGTTATGAGTCTGTGAAATAAAAACATCATTCATCATGTGGCAGAGCACAGCTTGGAAAACCTTCCCAGTGCTTTTTGCCCAGCTTGCAGATATGGTGATGTTCACTTTCTCTGCTTACCCGGAAGCCTGAACATATACTATAAATTCAAGCACCCTCTCCACACTGCACGTGCGCTGGTGTAATTCACAAGCAGCAGCACATGCTGTGTCCTCAGCAAAGCCTGGGCTGGGTGATGGCAGCCTTGCCTTCACAGAGAAGCATCTGCATCTGCATCTGCAGATGATTTTAGAGAAACCAGAAGGTAGCAGAAGAATAAGACTCTGCGACAGTAGCCACCTCTTCCCAGGTGACCTGCACATCAAAAATGGTTTTTTTTCTGGAGAAGCTGGCAAATGCATTTGAAACACACACAAAAGGATATTTTTCAGGCAGCTGAAGCCATGGAGGGGTAGTTTTGTGGGCTACAGAACAGGTGAGTGCAGTTTCAAAAACCTCTACCCTCTTTTCGTAGTCTGATGCCTAATGATGGTGAGTTTATTAGCCTTTCCATAAGGCTAATAAGCATAAGCGTATTAGGCATAAGCATCTGTTTCCATCCATGATGGACAAACTGAATTGCCTCCAAAACTGCTGACCCTTCCCTCTTAAAAGTCATTGGCAGCAGCTGAGCAGGATCAAACTATGGTGTGGAAAGAGCAAACTACCACACGCATATCCTCGCCCAGACAAGTTGAATTGCATAGATCTCATTTCTTTAGGAATTCAGACTCTAAAATTTTTTTTTTTTGCCCTCTTTATTCTATGCATTTCATTCAGCTGTGCTTCAGTCACTCTCTGCCAGCCTTTCTTGCTCTTGTGAGACTGGAGAAGTCATAAATATGGCAGGTCCCTTTGAGCGTTAATGCTGGATGCTGTCCATGACTGCTGAGCTGCAATATGTGCGCCAGTGATACCACAAAGAGAGAGTTTATATTCCTTTCCTATTACATATTTTTAGTGTGCAAATCCACAGAGCAGAAGAAATTTATAGCCAAGTGAGTGGTCACAGGGAAAGTAATCTCCATATAAAGCAGTGGCAGATACCTTTCTCTATCTGGGACTCCTTCTATTGGGAGGTTTCCCACCAGGCTGAACAAAACCTTCAACCACTGGTGTTCTTTTTTTCTGCCTCAGTTAAGGACAAGGGGTCGCTGACATTGTTTATCCATTATTCATTTAGCAGTGCCTCTGGGAAGCAACTTAATGTCATGTATTTTTCACTTACATGAATTGCAATAAACTGGTTTCTTCTTCAAGCCTGCCTGCACTAGGGAAATTGTCCAAGTTGTTTTACAGCCAGCATAGCTTAAACTGTTTAGAGGCTGCAGCAAGGACCTGGTTATAGACAGCGTGAGGTGAGTGATCAGTTTTTACCGATGTGGCTTCAGACTGTGGCATGAGCTACCTTTACTAAAACATGAACTATTAAGACTACATAACCCAGAAATATTTTGGCTTTGTTGAAATACACAGTATCTGTCTCCCTTGGACTGAAAATGCTTCTATTTCACAAATTGCTCATTCTCCCTTGAAAGGACTGGCTTTCAGTGGGAGATTTTAGTTTTTCTTGCTTTGCTTTTTCTAGCCTTCTTTAAAGCAGGGTATTTTAAGTCAATATATCACTAACAAGCCCAGATGAGATTTCAGTGCAGCCTTTACCGTCAGAATCAAAATTACATGAAGTACTGCATTTTGAGGCAGTGATATGTGTGCAGTCAGGAGGAGGTAGATTCTGATCTGGCCAAGTGAAATGCTCCTGGTTAAATCCTATCACATGCAAGCCTCTATGCAACCAACACACTTGTGGACTAATAAAACCGAGGGGCTGGAAAGAGAAAAAAATTCTCTCTGGGCCTGATAGGAAGGATGTGAATAAATCACAGCTGAAAACATGGAGCAGAAAAGTGTGGTGGACATCCAAGAGACAGAAATGGTAGATCCTTTATTGAAGGAAGGTATCTGAGAAGAAAGAGGAGGTGCTACACAGAGGAGAACACCCACATCTGTTCTCAAGACCTCCTGGTCTTGACATGAGTAGTATATGGGTCATTGGATGTGGTGGAATAAAAATTATCCTGTAGGTGCAAAGATACTTTTCCCGAAGAAGTGAAATTTGCTGAATTTCAGCTGGAGTCAGACGCACATGCTTCACTCCTTTAGACAGTCTCCAAAAATAGCAGGAGCAAGGTGGGTTGTTAAAGCATGAATACAAGTCCTTGTGTGAAAACACTTCCCTTGGCACGAGAGGCATTTCTACCTCAGGATAAGGCATGGCCGGGTAAGGGTAGTGGAGACCATGCCCAGGGGGCCACGATCAGTCAGACGTGCTCAGCCTGTCCTGAGAGCACCAGAAGACCCTACTTTTCCTGCAGCTCCCGTATCCCCTCCGTATTGGGCTTCTGGCATGAGGAGGCAGGGGCTGTGCTTTGCAATGTGCCAGGAATGAGGACACAGGGAAGAGGAGAAGGAAGGCAGGGAAAACTAGTTGATTCTCAGCCTTTACCAAGCCATTTTCCTCCTGAGAACTGATCCAGGGCTCCCTGTGAAATCAGAAAGCATGTGGTCATGCGAAGAGGCACTAGGACCATCCCAAAGGAGGAAGAGAGCCTCTTCCAAAGCAGAAATTGTCGGTATTTCCCTTCAGTGCTCCCATATTTCTCAGGTTGGCTATGCTCTCTTCTCAGGCTACCCCTGGAGTGGGTTTGGCTTCCAGGGTTTCCACAGCTTTGGAGGACAGTAAAAGGCAACTGGAACTGTTCTCTGACTTCTGCAAATGAGCTGCTTAGTGACTTTTCCCTACCTTTTCTTTCCGGGGCCAGTCATAAACGACTCTCTGTTGTCTGTTGGCAAGGCTGCAAACCCAGGTTTAAATCAGCTCGTGAGGATCTCTCCGTGCACTGAGAGGAACCAGCATGTTCACACCTCCACGTCCTCTACCTGGTCAGGAGAATGCCTGATTTCCAAGCTGGAATTTCTGCCTGGCCAAGTGGCCCAACACAGGACCCTGACCTGACTGCTGTAGAACGCCCCTGGAAGGAAATGCCTGTCTCTCTTCTCTGCTCCCCTGTCCCACGGCCAAAGCAGCCTCACACCTCAGGGTCAAAGCCTGGTGCTCAAAGTTAGGGTGCCATGCACAGGTCTCCCTTGAGCTCTGCGCTGAGTGCAAAGGATGCCTGAGGGCACATGTCACCTTTCCATCATCCCAGAATTAGTTTCTGTGCAAAACAGTTTTGTACTTGCAGACACTTGAGGGTGTCATGTCCCTCCTTTGCCTTGCCTCCCAGAAGCTAAGATTCTCACATAAAATTCAAATGAAGGTTTTTGTGGGATACTCAGTAAAAAAGCATGCTGAATGGTGAGACAACAAATCCTTTTTGTCTCTGAGAAACAGCTGTATGTGGTCCTTAGTGCTAGACTGCCCAGATTGTCTGCTATCTAATGAACCCTTATCTTGCCTCTACCAAACATTTGACTATAATCAAGGCTTTACACATTTGCTTTAGTCTATTCTTACTCCAGCTGACAGTGTGCTGAGAACTGCCTTACTAGTTCTCTTGAGGCATTCTTGGTGGCTCTCTAAGTTGCTAAATCATCCTCCATGCAGATACTCTCATATCTGGTGGCTCAAACAAAACTTCCATGCCCTCCCTCTGTTGAATTGAGGGATGGGGAACAGGGGGTTACTCTGACCACCGTGACAAAGGCAGCAGGCCCCTCTCATCCTTGTACAGCCACTGCTCAGCTTCAGGTTTGCAGTGAGTTCAGCTCTCCCTACGAAGTCATGAAGCTTATGGGCAGCATAACACAGATCATGAACTGTCAGAAAACTTCCCTACATTTTCTCCATGGCAGACAGATGTGTAGGTGGGGTTTTTTTGGTCTCAGAAGCCTGCAGCTTGATGATTCACCAGCACAAGCTTTGATGACTCCTACCCTCCAGTGCTGTTTCCTGCTCTACAGTTACACTGGCTGGTTGTGGTGCCCAGCTGGTAAGCTGAGGGGAAACCTGCAAAGAGAGGGTGTGCAAGCCAAAGGACGCTTGCAGTGAACAGAGAAGGCTGTGCCTGGTGTGTATACTGCATGTTAGGTAGTATATTCCCGTGGCACACAGAAATATGGGCGTGTGAAACCCTTTTGAGGCTCTGTTGGAAGCTGCTTGTCAGTGTCTTCCCATCCTGGCCACGGGGATTGTAGTTCCAGGTGAAACCAAAGATCAAGGTTTTTCCCGGCATCTGGACTGTGCTGCCCCAGCCTCCTGCTGTGTCCTAACTGGAGGTACTGCTCCAGCCATGGTTGTGTGAGAAAGGGGTTGCAGGTGATCCTGCTCTGCCACAGGCAGGCATCCACACAGCCAAAGCAGGGAATGGCAGCAGCACACCACTGTTAACCCCCTCAAAAAAGGGCAGGTCCTCCTCAGAGGGAACGTAGGCTGCAAGGAGCCGTAAACGGGAATTTGAAGCACCCACGTTATATCCACGTAATATCCACATGATAATTATGGGTAGCATAACATCAATTATGGGCTGCTGAAGAGCAAACAGGAACATTCCTCCCCACAAATGCAAGGTTAATACTTTTTATCCAATTTCTTGGCTATGCTTAATTTACATTCTTTTTCATTTGGCTGTGAAAATACTCATATAAGTGTGAATTGCAAACTCCATTTAAATACTTGTATTTTTTTTCATTCTTCCCCTTTCAGTGAAATTTTTGGTGGCAGACAAACTTCTGATGGACAGTTTGCATACACATCTGTGGGATTTTTTTGATCTGTTATAAATATAAATTATTTCATAGCCAGATATTGCCTTAACTTAATTGTTTACATACCAACTGGGGACAGATAGTGTGTAGCCTAGGCTTTATTTAGCAACTTAAACTAAAATGTTACTGAGTAGTTGGTAAACATAACATTACATTGTAAGGGGTTTTTTTTCCCTCCTGCCCTATAATATTTTACTTTGATTAAAGCTGTACTGAGGTAAAATTGCACATCTCACGCAAAAAGCAATTTACCTTGGCTCTTATTGAAGTTAACCGTACTTATTTGTCCTAGCGTAATGCATTTTTCTAGCTGCATTCTAACTGCAGTGCTTTATCATATGAACCAAGCTAGATTTAATCAAATTCAGTTTGTGTTGTGAATTTTAAGATATTTGTTCAATTAGTTGTAATAAAAGCAAAACATTTGGAAGAAAGACTAAAGCTGAAAAATGCTCTTGCTGAGCTGGGCATTCAGTGTTCCTTCTGTACCTTTCTCATTCCCAAATACTTCTCATGCTTGAAAAGGCTCCCCAGTCTTTTTTTTTCTCCTTCTGTTTCTCAGATTGCTGGTGATGCTCATGGGATGGGGAAGAGAAGATTTATTTTATCAGGTTTCAACAACCAAGGGTAAGACCTGACCATTTTTCCTCCTGTTGTGTCTGTCATGAGCTTTTTCTGGGCCCTGATGGATGGGACCACATTCAAGCTGGGGCTTTCTTAATGTATCGGAGTCCACTGGGAAGACTCAGTGCTGCTACCCAGTTCCAATCTAGGCTTCCCAGTGCCCCTCGACTGCTTTCCCATTACTCTCCTTGTTGCCACCTGCTAGAAAAATTGCCATAAATCACTCCTGTTGGCCCTTCAGACCTGTGTGTGCAGCTCAGGGAGACCAGCACGGGAGCTGAGGGACATCGGGGAGGAAGGTCAGACCCTAATGCCCCTTTCCAGCAAGGAAATTACTTTCTCCTCTCACCTCTATTGCTTCCCCTAGAATGGCTTCTTTGCACACATGCAAGGTATTTTGGGCTATCAGAATGTTTTTACTGTGTTGTCCTGCCCACAAAATGCAGCATCCATTAATTATCATAGTATTACTTTTATTAAGAAAATTTTATGCATGCTGTTACTACGTCTTATTTTCCTCACTGGGGAATTCTTACCTAACTTGGCTTAGGCTCTCCAGCCTGAGTGATTTGAAAAGGCCATGGAAAAAAACTGGGAGAAATAAAAATGTCTTAGTGAAGTCAAAGTCCACTCTCTCAACTGAGAAGCACAGTGTTTTTGTATTTTGAGACAGTTTCTCAGACAGCCAGACAAGGTGACATTAAACAAATCACACTAATTACAACACAATTTATGTAGAGAGATTTTACTGGCCTGCTAATGCTTGGCAGGGGCTGTCACATACTAATGTTTCAAGAAAGAGCATTTCCAGCATTCACTTTTTTTGGTGCTTAGGGAAATGATGGAGCCTGTTGAGCTCTCTTGTTTGTGCCAAGGGAAGCAGAGCCCAGCCCAAGTGAAGAGGCAGGGAGGGCTCAAGGACCAGAGTTTAGGCCGTGGCTTTCAGACAGTTACACAGACTGCGCTGCGGCCCCTGGCAGATCGCTCCTGAATGCACCCCATGCCAAACAAAATCAGCACGAATTTCTGTCATCCCTGGAGGCTTTGCACCTCTCTGGCTTCACAGGTGTCCTGCTGTGTGTGTGTCATGCCCAGAGGTGCAGACGAGAGGTGCTGCCATTCTGGGCTGGAGACATTTTACATGGTTGATGGTACATTATATGACTGAGGAAAACATCATGCATTAGCTGTCTTATTAACAGAACAGGGATTAAACACTTACCTATAAAATTTGCCAACAGCACCATGAAATTCATTTCTCAGGAGCCTGTAAAGTGCTTTAAGCTTAAACCTGAGAGATATGTAGGGTTTTGCTTCCAATTCACTTAGTTTAAGACTGTGTTCATGTAAGATGGTATCTCCCCCCATCCAACCCCAGCTAGTGGTTACCTTCACCTTCACAGGACCACCACAAGGGTATGGGGCACCCACTCCTCACCCACGTTGGTGCTTACACCATAGCTTAAACACTACAGTTTACAAGAAGCCACCCTGGCCCTGAGACGCGCTCAGCTGCATCATGCTGATTTTGCTGCACGGACAACAGCAGCCTGGTAATAGCAAATGGATTTGGGAGCAGGGCAAGGAGGAGAAAGCAGGAGGGGGAGAAGGCTGGTAATGGCCTCTCACTGTGAGGGTTTTCTGAATGAGTCTCTGGCATTGCTGTCTGGACAGGACTCCACTCTGTGTAGTGGCCACTGATCGCACACAGACATGGAACAGAGAATCACAGAATATTCTGAGTTGGAAGGGACCCACAAGGATCATCGAGTCCAACTCTTACACGAGCGGCCAGTGCGTGGGAATGCAAAGCTCTGGGCTGGACCTCTAACTGAAGGGAGAGTGAGGTGCCATGGGGAAGGGTCCTTGAAACCCTGCTGCTTAGAGCTAAATGAGCCCAGACCCTCCCTCTTCTTCTCTGGGACAGCTGGAAATGGAAGACAATTAGATAACCATCTCACTCTCTGGAAAAATAGAAATGTTCTGGCAGGTTTTTCCTCATGTGCTCAAAGGAAGATGGTATGAATCAATGTGAGTCGGAGACTCTCGGATAGGCTGGGGGGTGAGATGCCTTGCTCTGGGTGGAGGTGGGTTTGGATCCTCCTCCAAAGCAAGCTCTCTGAATTGGTAGCTGGATGCAGGGCTCCCCACACTCAGCCAAGTTGCTCTCATTCTCCCACAGTCATTCATGTAGCCCATGCCTGGTTTTGGTATTGTTTGGAAATGCCTGTAAGCATGGGGATACCTCTGCAGAGCTTGGGCATCTTCCTGGGCTTCTTATGTTTTGCTCTGAGCTAGATTTGCAAGCAACTCTGCATCTGTGCTTCCAAGGCTTCATGCTGCCTCTGGGAATTTATCTCTGGTGAGTCCTGGATACTTGTGGAGATTGCTCAGGAGGAAAGCTGTATTTTTGAGAGGGTCATAAGGACTCTAAATGGTATATTTAACATCACCTAGAGACAAGAAGACTTTAGGTCACCTTGGTGGAGGTGGCACTTTTTGCATGCATCAAGGAAATGCAAACTCCTGCCAACCATAATAGCACCATTAAGTCCTGCAGTGCTTGCACATCCAGCGAGCATTTGCAAAAGTTACAAGGAAGAGCTCTGAGGGGCAAGGGCAGGGTACTACAAGGGGCAAAGCCTCCATGGGGAATGAAGCCTCCTGGTCTCAGCAGCAATTGCAGTTCCTGGAAAGTGAAGACAATCAGCACCTTGTCTCAGCAACCTCTGGGACTTACACCTGACTACCAGCAGACACTCACTCTCCTGCAGTGGCGACACACAGAGCTCGTTTTCCTGTACAGCCCCGGTGGCACATGTGAGTGTCACTTGCTGCGTACAGGCAGAATGGGCCAGAAGAGTTATTTCAAGAAGGTGTTGCTGATAGATATTGGTAGCAACAATAAGTTATCAAAAGGAAGCACATATACATATATATCTTTTCAGAATAAATAACAAGCATCTGCACTTGAACAGGGTTTAGTGATTGCTAAATGGCTCCATCATCAAGCAAAAAGGTCTATGAACAGAAGGGTTTGCATCAAGCAGTTGCTGTTTCCACCTGAAACTGGTGTACAAATAAAGCCATCATTCTTTACTGCCAATTCTCCTCTGCTCCGAGCCAGAGCAGCCTGCGGAGCTGCATGACAGCCCTCCTTGCAATTGTTCCTCGCAGGTGTAGCTTTTATATGTGTTTGCTAATGGTTGTCGAGGTCATCTCACACACTGAGCCCCATTTAATTCAACAAAGCAATGTGTTAAGAAAAGCAGGGAAGGCATTATTCAGAAAACGGAACTTCGGCCTTGGACAGAAAAAGGGGAGCATGGAGTTAATTTTCTGCTTTGAATTGCCCTGCAGAGGAGTTTAGCTTTTTCCAGTGAGTGTCAGGGGAGCCCAGGGACAGAGGGCACCATGGACAGAAGTTTCCTTGTGCAGCTGCCTCCCTTGCCTTCCCTTCCACAGGCAATAATCACAGCCCCATAGACTGAACTTCAACTGGATAAAAACAAAGCCTAAATTGTAAAACACTAAAACATTAGTCTGAAATCCAAACTTTTTCTACCTCCCCTTTTCTGTTCCTTTTATACAACCAACATCAGTTGTTTCTCCTGTATCTTTCTCCTTGCTAAGGTAGGTCACATGAGGTGAAGGCACCTTGAGATTGAGAAGATCAATCTTGGACGTTGTGACTCTCTGGTACCTCTTGCTGCAGCTTCACACAGCCTGCAGTGGCAAACCCCAACTGCTACAGAAGTGCCAGGGAGCCCTATGAACCTGAGCACCAAAACTGTCCTCTGCCAGGTGTAGAAGGAGGCAGCAAGCTCTGAGTGATTGTGTCCCTTAAAGCCACCAGGAGCCTGGGGTGAAAAAGTGCCACTGATGGAGAGGACATGAGAATGGGACCAAGGGACAAAAGCCCTTCTGGTGCTCACTGGGTGCTTGCCCAGGGAGGAGCACAGGGAGGTGGTGAGAAGGGAGGAAAGTCTGAGAAAGGCAATAAAGAGGGGAGATGGGGGCTGGAGTAACCCCAGGAAGAAGGAAATGGAGAAGCAGAAAGGATTAGCAAAGTGAAGATGTATTGATGGCAGTAGAAGCATGGTTATACTGTGCTTCATAATCGTAACGCACTGCTGTCACAGCTACGCTTAAAAAACCCCACAAGTTGGATCACAGAGAAGCTTAAAACTTACTGCTTAAAACAATAAGTTTGGCCCTTTTTCTCTTCAATTCTCATTGACAAAGGAGGACTTTGGTCATGTATTCAAGCTTTTTTTCTAGAAATTAACATTTAAGAAAACAATTCTCACCAAGCTGTGTGACTCAAAGAACTGGGGCGCTGGGGAAAACATCAGCTATCACAAATCTTACCACTGAACCGCAAGCACTAACAAGTGGAGGATTAGGTTTTCCCTGGACCTGCCCCTTTAAGTTCCTGGTAGCTTTGATCTAGCAGCAGACAACTGACGTGGGAGGACAGATCACATACTCCCTCCTGGATACTTTCCTTTTGTAGTTGCATGTGATGCTGTCATTTAATCTTGACTAGAAATGGGAACTGATGGTTGCTCTTTTTGTGGGGAGCATGGATAGGTCCCATGCAGGCATTCTCAGCCATCCACAGATTTGAGGAGGCAGTGGGAAACTGGGTCCAGCCCCAGCTATCGTGGCTTCAGGAGACAGTTTCCAAGCAGAGGTTATGCTGGGGCTCACTGCAGCCTAGGCACATGTGCAGCAAAAAGCCAAGACACAGACTCATACCCCACCTGTGAAATACTACAAGGTACAGGGCTGCACCCCTGGAAAGCTTTGTTTAGCACTCAGAAACTCTTGACAAACAAAGTCTTCAAACTGTGTCTGGGCAAAGTTTCTAAATGGACAAAGAGCACATACCTTAGAGAAATGCGGGCTGTATCCAAAGCCAAAAAAACCCCAGTTTCCCATTCAGACAAGTGGGAGTCAGCCCCAGCCTTAGGATTCACAAATGCAAACCCAGATCTCTGCATCCCTTTAGACAGTGTGAAAACTAATTTGGGCATTTAAAGATAATCCAGATAAAATCAAGCTCATCTTAACCGTTCATCCTATGAGACGTGATGTATTTGAAAGTTTATATCATCTTTTAAAATCACCTGTGGCTCACTTTTAAAGTCTGAAATTGTCACACCCATAATAAATCTCTTCATGGAGGTTCAGTTTCTTGAAAATAAATTAGAATAAGAAGTGTCTGTATAGACAGGTCTATAAAATAAAACAGGCAGACTGGCTTACAGTGAGGCATACTGTCTGTAAAGAAATTCATCAGTGGTTCCCCATATAAAAAACACCTTTCTACAACTATGGCATGCATTAAACGACACTTTTTAATGCTTTTTTTTCCTTCTCCAGTAAGAAAAAGTGATTTGCCTGGACATCTCACGTGCCTGAGCCAAAGCCCAGGGGGTGTAGCGTCATCGGTGTCACTGTAAATATTTTTGTTAGATCTCTTTCTGAGGAGTCTTCCTCCAAGCTGACATAATTAAAAGCAACAAATTTGACAAGGCTTAAGTTTACTTCCTTGCTTACATGTTTTCTGTCTCCTGAAACATGTCTTACAAGCATGATGAGTATGAACAGGAAGATATCATCTTTTAATTCATAAAGAAATGCATGTATAAATTAGTCCTATGCTAGATTATATCTTTCCATTAAAGGTAAACCATCCACTTTTCCATTTTACATTATAAAATACAGTGTATTTTCTGAGATTTGATAGATCACCCAAAGCCACAGATACTCACATCAACTCTCACACAAGTCTTCATCATTCCTTGGAATTCTACTTTTTCCCAAGAAAAAAACCAAACCAGTAGATTTTGCCTACTATGTTCAACTATGTTTAAACTATTGATTACTCAAGAGGTTTACAAAGTTAAGACTCCACTAGATATGAAGCAGATCCTGATGACACCAGCTACCACTATCTAGAGTCATGCTGGCTCTGTTCACCTTTTTCACCCCAGGAAGATAAAATAACCCCCTCCAAGAGACACTGCTACTCAGTTGGAAAGATTTCCCATCAGACACAGTTAGCAGAGATTTGGTAGAGGCCTTTGTTGGTACAGTCCCCTGTTTAGAAACTCTCTTGGGCTTATGTTGAGGCCCTTTGGGCCCCTGAATCACACTCCCCAATCACTGGGCTCCCTTCTCCTCTGCTCCAGCTCCACTGGGTGACACTGTTTATCCTCTGTCTTTTCTTGCCCTCTGCCAGAGCTCCACCGGGTGACACTGTTTGTCCTCTGTCTTCTTCCACCTAGGCTTGTATCCAGCATCTGAGAACTTTCTGCTGACTGAGTTTCATCCACACATCGACAGGAGATTTATGGCAGCTTCTGCATGGCTTACTGGCTGTACCAGCTCTGGTTTCCCACTCAGCGACTTCTTCTGCTTGACCGTGGATGGCAAGAGAAGCCAGTCAGCAAGCCCTTTCCCTTTTCAGCTGTTTCCCAGCAAAAGAAACATTAGCATGTCAGACTGCCAGACAACACACCACAGAGATTCTCCCACATATTGCTTCTTTCTTCCTTTTTTCACGTCAAGAGCTAAAGAGGTGGGTGACGGATTTCCAGTGGAGGAGGGGGGAAATTATGCTGAGCACTGCTATTGCGACCTCTCTGTCTTTTACACTTGAGCGGGAAGGGGCCCTGCAGTGAGACACTAAAACCAACAGCCTATCCACAAATCCCCCAGCTAATTAGTCATTAAAAAATAAAATTTAAAAAAAAAGAAAAAGAGTTGCAATCTGCCAAGAGAGAAGAGAGGGCTTTAAAAGGATATACCTTTATAGCCATAAATCACTAAAGAAGAAGAATTACAGGATAATGTACAAAGGGTCAATGCAATAAAAGGAGTGAAAGACACACCTGAGTTTCCTTGAAGTCACCAGGGAGGCAGCTGTGCTCACTGTGCTTGCTGCACATACATGTAGCTGGATAATTGCTTGGTTAGGAACTGAAATAGCAGCATGTGGGCATCATCCAAAGGAGCAAGCAGACACACAGGAAAAAAAAACCACCAGTCCAGCCCTGGGCAAAGTTTCACTGCATGCAGAGTAGATCAACAATTTATTTCTGAAATTTACTCTTTGTAAAGCATAAATAAGCAGGGAGGATCAGCGTGTACCCCAGCAATGTGCATACCCCCTGACAGATACTGTGTTTGGCTCTATCTAATGAGGGTAGCCCCAGAAACAAGACTACAGACCTGCAGGAGCTGTGTGCTCTCACGCTGCTTTTTTTTTAACATGCAGCTTGATTAATCTGATGGTTAACTTAATTAAGTAAAGCTCACCTCCTTATCAGGCTCTTCTAGGTTTTAACAACACACCAAGTACTCTGAGGCCATTCATTAGGCCTCACAATGTGCCTCTCAGCTAGGTAAATATGCGCTAATTGCATTTCACAGAACGGTTCATAGGCAGAACAGTTAAGCCCAAACTTTTGGATGGCTGGCCTTGGAAGTTGTGTAGGGACCCAAAGGAAATTCTGGGTCAGGGGAATGAATTCCACAACACCTGTGGGACCATGGGAGTCGGACAAAGGAGGAGAAGGTGACCAGAAACGAATTCTCACATGAAATACCGATTTGTGTGCTGCACCAAGCTTTTGGTGTACTCCCAAGGCTCTTGGGGCTGGGATTGACTACAGAGAAGGCGCATTCACCCTGCCCTGCAGCTGGGAGGCCCCAGGGAACCAAGGGCTCTGGGATACTGTGATAATAAGGATCATTTGGATCGTTTCTGATCCATTTTAAGGTCCTGCTTTCCTCTTATACAAAAAAGGAGAGCTCACGCCCATCAGCATGTGTCGGCTCTGGTGGTCATGGTGCAAAGCCCCATGGAAACCCTGTGTGCAAACACAGCCCATGTGACCTGCATGCAGTGAGGAAACCAAGTGACAACACTCCTGTGCCTCTCTTGCACACTAATACTTTGGTGACAGTGCAACATGGAGCCCAGGGCAGGGGTGCATGCAGGTGAACCCTGGAGACTGGGGGGAACTGTCTCTTGTTCTTATGTGATGAAGAAGGGAGTCTGTAGTGGTGTCCTACAGTCACATACACTGCAGCAAAAGAAACATAAAAGAACTGGACAAGATCACCAAAAGAGAAAAACAAATCTGAAAGAGGGTTTTCAAGGCATACTGCCTTGAATCCATGTCCCAGTTACAGTCTTCCTGACTGTCTGCACATTCCTTACCTCCATTTTTCTTTTCCTATAAAAGACAAATGTAATGTTTCTTGTTACAAGGAGTGCAATGCCATAATCAGGTTAAGAAAACAATTGACTGAATGCTGACATATATTACTGAAAACTTAATTCTGAAAAGCTTCATTTGCTCATTGGGGACACTTGTCTTGTTTACAATGTCACTTCTGTTACAAGTGTTTTTAAGGACAGATACTTCTGGGAATGAGAGAAGCCTGACAGTCTTATGAATTTGGCATGCAAATTTGCCAGGCAGATTCAGCCTTTGTTCCCTTCCCTATCGGTGCTAATAAAAAGGATGTGCATTGGCCTTGTTTGAAAAAATAAGAGAAAGAAACAAGAGAAAGAGAATTATGGAGCGAGGAAGCAGGAAGGGGAGGAAGCATTTGGACCTAGATCAGCATGAGGAGTTAGCAGCAGAGGTGAGACGAGATGTTTGTACATCACTAGTACACTGTCTCTGTTAGCATTACTCCAGTTCTGCACCTGTCTTGAAAATACATTCCTTGGTGCCGCTGAATTACTGCAGTTGCTGAAGTTTCAGAGACAAATACATCTCCCAGTAACCCTATTTCTATCTTCTCCTCAGCATTTTCAAAAATGCACCACCTCCCACCTCAGCCAAACCAGCCATATTAACCTTTTTCCAGCTTACTTCAGAGCTTCCTCAGGAATTTTTATACCTATTTACATTAATCAAAGTTGTTGCTTTCAAAGCTGATTTTTCCCATATGCTGCTGCTTTGGAGGTAACCTCAGGAGCTGGTTAGGATTTTCCTTTTCACATACTAGAACCGAATCCATGTTTTAAGGACACATTTCCCTCACCTTCATGTTCATATTTACCTCATTTTAAACAAGCAAACACTTCTTTTGACAAAAATTAAATTCATGGTAGTTCGAACCTCCCCAGATTTGTCCTAGAGGAATAGCTACATGCACTGTGATGAATACATATTATAATATTGGCTTTCCGCAAATATTAAAATGGATGTTATATGTATAATGTTGAAGTAGCTTTGTTATAAAGACATCGTTTTGTAACAATAACTAATACCTTTATTTCTGTTATTAACTAAACTTAGACATAGTAGTGAAATAGCTGATACAGCTATGCTTGTGGTAGTTGAGCTGTCTGCTTGGTTGGATAACATCCAATGACCGTATGATGAAGACCCCTGCTACGGACATGCCAACTATCAGCAACCACCATCTGCAAAAACCATGGACCAAAGCCCAAGCTGGAGGTGATAATAAAAACTGACTAAAACCACAGCTAAGAAATACGCATGCTCTAAAAAGGCAGATCCGAGGAGGAGCCATGCTGAACAGTTCCTGGAACATGTAAACTAGTTTGGAGAAAAGTTTGAATATGCATAATTGATTATGAATATGCATTAGGCTGATGCAATAGGACAGGTATGTAAAGGGTATCTCCGCAATAGCAGGTGTGCTCTTGGCTGAG
>VZTE01003326.1:10834-23474 GCA_013397775.1 Eulacestoma nigropectus | reverse complement strand
CGGGACCCGCACCGGCAATGGGAGCGGGGCGGGAGCTGCACCAACACCGGGACTGCCACCGGCGCCCGCATGGGGACTGGTAACGGGACCGGCACCAGCACAGGGAACGACACCGGCACCGGGACCCACACCAGGAGCAGAACGGGGACCGGGACCCACCCCTCGGTTCCTGCCCGGGCCGGGGGTGCCTGCTCGGTGTGTGCTCATGTGGGCGTGAAACAGTGCGGAAATGATGCTAAAATGCCAATAAAATTTAAAAAATCGTTACAAAGCCGGCAGGAAATAACGATAAAATGGTCAAATGACAATGATATAGAATAGAATAGAATAGAATAGATCTTTAAGGTCCCTTCCAACCTAGCCCATTCTCTGATTCTGTGGTTCTAGAAGATATTATTATTATTATTTGACTATTATTAATAATAATTATAATAAAAATAATGCAATAAAATTGCTGAAATAACAAAGTAATAATATACAACATGACATCACATAAACAGTCAGCATAACATCATATACTGTATAATGACATGATATGACATCACAATATGGAATAGAATTAACAGAATTAATAGGTGAGCTTTCAGGTGCCTTCCATTCCAACCCATTCCCTGATTCCATGGTTCTACAATATAATACCAACAAGAAGAAAATAATAACAGCAATAAAAATTATGAAGATGATGGGGGAGAGTGGGGGTCTGGCTGCAGCAGGGTGGGCAGAGAGCAGGGGTCTGTCTTGGGGTTCCCCCTTGTATCTCCCACCCTGGGCTCTCCTGGGAGTCACAGCGATGGCATCGCCCCGCTGCACCCTGCGAATATCCCTTGGCTGCTCCAGGAGAGAACGGGATGGAGAGAGGTGTGGGAGAGAGGAAAGGGCCTTGAGGTGTCCCATCCCTGTTCCTCATCCACCACCCTGCTCCCTTGGCACGGTCAGGTGTCGGCTCAGCCCTGGTGCAGATGTGCCCCGGGAAGGGTGCAGGCCCATGGGTGTGTTCCCACTGGAACACCGGGGTGACAGGAGGTGACACTGAGGTGTTTGTCACTTCCTGCCCTGGTGCTGGTACCTGCATCCTGTATGTGAAGCAGGAAGTCTGGGTACCGGCCTGCTGCTGGTTTTTGGCTGTCCCCTGCTTCTCCCCAGCCTTCAGCCTGCCAGCCAGAATGCCATGGCATGGGAAGAGCTTGAGAACGGCTGAGAGTGACACCCCACGGATGGATCTCCTGGTGGATAAGGGATGAGGACCCAAAAAAAAGCGCTCAGCCCTGGTCCTGCGTGGCTGGGACCTGGAGGGGATGAGGGGACTGGGGACAGGAGATGGGTCTGAAGGGGACAAAGGGCCCACAGGGGACAGGGAGAGTCAGGGTACAGAACCAGGGAGATCCCAGCAGCCACGGGAACGGGTTGCAAAGCCCAGCTTGTTTTTAGGAAGCACGTCCTTGCTCCAAGAGTGCACAGGAAAGATCCAGGGACCCGCTCCTGGAGTCCGGCACCCCTTTGCAGCCCCGAGTTCCCCCCGGGTCTGGAACGTTCCTTTGGCCTCGGGGAGGTGGGGAAGGGGCTCATCCTCTGGCAGCCTCCAGCAGAGCCGTGCCGGGAGGAACTGAAAGCGGCTCGTGCGCCAGAAAGGCAGCGGAGTCACAAACCCACGCACGCACACCCCAGTGCCCCCCGCCCGCCCCGCACGCCCCCGGCACTGCCCTGCTCGCTCACGGCGTGTTTGGGGTGACTGTTAGCCAAAATCCCACAAACATCCTCCATACAGCACCGCTGGAGCCAGGAGTCCCCTCCCCGGGGCTGGGAGCAGCAGGAGGCTGGTGGGTCTCAGCTCTTGGGGGAAAAACCAAGCACGAAGCCAGCCTGGTTGGGGAATCGTGCCCAATCCCGGGTTTTCCCCGTCCACCTGACCTAGGAATAGGGAAACACTCTGGCATCGAGTTTTTTTCTTCCCCCTGAAGCCCCAAGACCATCAGCACACCCAGGGATGGCTGGAAGGACGATGCAGTGGTTTGGCTGAGGCTGGTCCATGAAGGAAACACGGAGGGGAATCCCCTGGGCGCAGCTGCCGCAATGTCCCGGCTGGAATTTTTCCCTGGAAGGGTCTTGGTTTGAGGGTAGATGAGCTCCTGGCTGGAAAGGAAGGATGGATCTGTTCACGGCGAGGCACGGATGGCCATCTCCCTGCCTTGCACCAGGAGAGGGGGCCCTTCAGCCGGCTGGAAACGGCAGGAAAAGGGAAAATAAAAGAAAGGGGAAAAAAATGCAGCAGAGCGGGGGCTGAGGGTGAAATCCCGAGGGAGTGAAGGATGGAAAATCGCCGGTCCTGTCGCTCTGCCGCTTCTCTGCACCCCCGGCTGGCTGGGTTAGTCTCTGTGGAGCAGCGGGCTCGCAGCCTCTGAGAGACTCCGGCAGCGCGGGCGGGATGAGAAGCGGCGGGCAGGGAAAGGGAAGCGCTCCTGCCTGGGATGTACGAGACAGCGCAGGATTCACCCAGGCGGCGGCTGGGAACATCAGAGTAAAGTCAGCGTGACAGCCCCCAGCTCACTCCAGCCCGGAGAATTCACCTTCCAGCCGAAACCCTCGGAGGGAGCCAGGTTGGGCCGGTTCTGCGGCTCCCGGCGCTGCGGGGGCCGTGAGGGGTGCGGGATGCTGTGCAGGGGGGTCCGTCTCCCACAGATCTCCCTCCCCAAATGTTCCTCCCCCAAAACATCTCCCACCAGCGGTGAAACGCGGCGCTCCCCCGTGCCCAGCAGCCACGGGCACCGCCGGAGCTGTGTCACAGGTGCCACCGGAGGGCGTTCGCGTCCCGAATGGCAGCGGGAGGGGACAGCGGTGCTTCAGTGAATGAGGATCCTGCTCCCTCCATCCCAGTTCTGCCTCTCGGGGGGCTCTCCCCCCACGCCAACCCCAAAACCCCCTCGGCTGTGGAGAAGAGCCTCATTTCAGGGCTGTCCTGGGCAGCCCTCGTTGCCAGGATGTTTTTAATGGAAGGGGAGCAGGCTGGGGACGCTGGCTCTTAGTAGGTGGCTTTTCACCTCTGGGGTGGGACCCCTCGCTCTGCCTGTGTCCCCCACCCTGACAGCACCAGCCCTTCTCTGCCCACCCTGCTGGGGGCCGGGGAGCTGGTTTTAGGGGTGTGAGAGCGGGGCGGACATCTGGGAGCTCTCGTTACGGGGCCGGTTAGTGGGAGCCTGGGGGGGACAGGAGAGCCTGTCCCTCTGTGTGACCCCACCTGCCACTGCCACCCTGCCACCAGGGCCAGCCTTGGGACATGCAGGGGACAGCCAGCCCTGAACGCATCCCGGCTCTCCAGCCCAGTCCTGCAGCCAAGGCAGAGTTTGAGGAGCGTCCACCATCCCGGAGGCTTTTAGCTCACACTGCCAGTGCTTGTGGGACCTGGTGGCCCCCAGCTTCACGGGGCCTGCTCCCATCTCTCACCCCATGGAAAATCCTGGCAGGGTGGGTGCACAGCCGGGTTTGAGGGAATTCCTGGGACTCTGGAGCTTTTCCTGAGCAGGGCTTTGCGTGCAGGGAGGAGTTATCTCTGCATCTCTGCTGTTCCCTTGTCAGCCTGGGGACAAACTCCATCCTTACCCTGTGATTCACAGGTACCTTGTACCTCCAACGGTGCAGGGGGATCGGTCAGCCCAAACACGGCTCCTTTCCACCGGGAAGAGGGAGGGGAGGGTGGGAGGAGGATAAAGGGTTCCCACTGATTTGGGAGCCCCACTGGAGCAGAGCCATGTGCCAGGTTTGGTGTGCCCAGCTCCTTCGGGCTGAGCTTTGCTCCATCCACAGGTTCAACCAGCGTGGGTTGGAGAACCAGCACCTTCCTCACCCACCACAGAGGACACTTCGCCCGGGGAAGGTCCCACCAGCTCGTGGAGGCTGAGCAGAGATTTTTTTTTCCCCAAAAAGGCAGAAACCAGCGTGGAGTTCAAGGCATGGCAGAGCCCGGTGGAGATGCAAAGAGACAGATGGTGTTGGGGGGGTTTCTTCTGTCACCAGTGCTGGGGACAAGCAGCAAAAGTGGGACACACATCCATAGGGAGATGACTCCTGATAACAGATCTCCAACAGCTGAAGGAAAGAAATTAGAAATTAGATTCACTTTGAATCAGGATGGCCATTAAATATCAGAGCAGCTCCTCACTTCCATCCATGAGGAAGAGACACAAATGGTTGTTCTGGCCCATTCTGGGGCTGGGGAATGACTTTCCCAGCGAGGAGATGCCACCAGCCCGAATGCTGGCATCAGGCAGGAGTCTCAGCTAGAGGGAGAGGTGTGTGTGTGCCCAGACCTCTTCCTGCAGGAATGAGGGAGCTGGGAGCGTTGCCTGGCTTTGGAAGGGGAGCTGCAGCCCTGCTGCCATGGCTGGCCTCATGACTCATTCAAAACCGACCATAAAAGCAATTGGCCATGGAGTGATCAAAACTTCCCTGGCTTATCACTGCCCCGACTCCAGTAACACAATCGTGGCGCTCGCAGACTGCCTGGTGAGTAATTGGAGGGCTTAATTGAGGAAGGTCATTAGGGGCAGGCAAAGATAGGGGAACTGGAGCCTCTTACCTGCTGTGAGCTACTGCGGCTTTCACGGCAGTGATGGTGAAAAGGGGAGGTTTGGGTGGGATATCAGGAAAAGGCTCCTCACCAGAGGGTGTCGGGCATTGAACAGGGAATGGTCCCGGCCCCAAGGCTGCCAGAGCTCCAGGAGCGTTTGGACAATGCTCTGAGGCACAGGGTGTGATTGTTGGGGTGTCTGTGCAGGGCAAGGAGCTGGACTCGATGATCCTTGGGGTCCCTTCCAGCTCAGGAGATTCTATTCTATGATTTTATGGACCCCAGCAGGAAAGCTGGGGCCTCACCTGGGGTCTGGGCTGCTGGACAGGAGAGGTGAGCATGTGAGGGTATCAGACCAAGGGCTCAGGGGTCCCTCCTGCCTTTGCAAAATGCCTGGAAAGGTCTTCCACGGCTCCATGGGATGGTTCCATCGGCATCAAGAGAGGGAGAGGTGCTGAATGTAGATGGGGAGTTACAAAGTGGCTGCTTTGCCTCTGACCCCAAGAAAAGAAGGGAAGAAAAACTGCCTGCCCATTCCTCCAGTCTCTTCCCTTCCTCTGCTCCTCCTGACACAGGGGTGACTTCTCCAGCCCCTGATGAATGGATCTTGGGGAGACCTTCCACCAGCAAGAGGCTGTTCCACCCCCCTAATGTTAATATTAAGCTGCTTATCTGCCCCGGGGCTATAAAACTCTCATCTCCGAAGGGGGAAAAAAATTCCCTCTGTCCTTTATATCTGCTCCTGCTTATTGCAGCCTTATCAGCACACCCAGCCAGCCTGTAGGGCAAGGGAGTCACGCAATGGCTGTGGCAAACGAGGCCTGTGGTCCCACAGCGGGCCCAGCATCGCGTGTCCCCGCTGCAGCGCAGTCACGGGGCCAAGTCCACCCCACGGGGACAGCGTGGCACCGATGAGTCCCTGGCAGCCCCGCGGCTCTTCTGAGCTGCCAAGTCTGGCACTGAGGTCCACCTCCAGCGCACGGTCCCGCCTTCCCCTGCAGCAGGTGAACGCTGGCTTTGGGATGTCCCTTGTGGGAAGTGGGTCTGTGGCTCTGTTGCGTTGATCTGTGTCCTTTTTGTAGTTGGTGGAGCTGTTGTTCGGCTGGTGGATCTCATGGGTTGTCCTAAAGCAGGACCTGGACACACAGAGTCACTGCTTTTCCCTCAGGCTGGTTTAGCGGGTCTGGACAAGCTGGAATCTCCCCGAAGTCTTGGGCAATCGACTCCCCCGTTCTCTTCCCCACCACACTTTCATTTCTGCCTCTCCTGGGAAGCTTTTGTGCAACACATGATGAGTGATCGGCATTTGGACATCACAGGAGCTCTGGTTGGAGCCCCACTGTGTGGGGTCTGGGGCTGTTGGGGCAGAATCCTCCCCCAGAATGGGCTCAGGAGCAGAACGTGCTGCACTGGGGGTTGTGCTTGTTCCCGTGTCAGGTGGGGTTGGCTGGGTGGCTCTGCGTGCCAGCTGGAGAAAAGGAGGCATCTGGCTCTGCTGGCACGGGCTGACTGGCGGCCAATGTAAACTCTTGGGTTCGAGCTGGAGCAATTCCTGCTCTCATTCTCTTCCTGCCGTGAAAACACCTTTGTTCCAGCCCGGAACAGCAGCGGCTTGGCTTTCTCAGCAGCAAGGGCTGAAGGTGTCCTTCCTTGTGTCCTTCAGGTGTCCTTCCTTGCGTCCTTCAGGTGTCCTTCCTTGTGTCCTTCCACTGACCATGGTGAAGGAGGTGGCTGAAGGCTCAAGTTGCACCAGGGGAGGTTTTGGATATTGGGGAAATTTCTTCACCGTGAAGGTGATCAGTGGCGGAGACACCATCCCTGGGGGTGTTAAAACATGTGCATGTGGCACATGGGGACACGGGTTAGTGGTTGCCTTGGCAGTGCTGGGCTTGATGATATTAAAGCCTTTTCCAACCTAAACAGGTCTATAATTCCGTGATTCTGACACACTGATGGGGGCTGTGGGGTCATGGCGTGGGGTGGCTGTCCTCGGTCTGTCAGAGAGCGATTCCGAAAGGATACAGTCTGAGACCAGGTGTGGTGGAATGGCCAACATTTAATGGAATATCCAACACTAGAAACACCGGGAAACGAAAAAAGCAAGAATTGCCGCAAAACAAAGCGGATAAAACAGGAGTCCTGATGGTTTCAGTTTATTATATCACCCCGCAAAGTTGTTCCAGACCCAGCTCTGCAGCAAGGACACCCCGGGATGTCTGTTCCCACCACTCAGCTCCTGCTCTTCATGGGGAAGCGCTGCCTGACCTGGAAGTGCTCGCACTTCTTGTGCTTCAGGGACAGTCCGTAGAGCGGGGTCATGTCCACCTCGGTGCCCTCACAGACACTGAACTCCAGCTGCTGGAGCAGGGTGGCCAGGAAGAGGAACACCTGCCACCTGGCAATGGCCTCCCCGATGCACCTCCTCTTCCCCAGCCCGAACATCAGCACCTTCTCCCCGTCCTCTTTGTTCACTTTGGTCCCGTCAGCACTGAGGAAACGCTCGGGGTTGAAGGTTTCTGGGTCCTTCCAAAGCTTCCTGGAAGGGAAAACATCAGGTGTTGAGATAGTTTCTCCTGGTCATGGGTGTAGGGGGGACACTGGAAGGAGGAACTGTCAGGAAGAACGTCCCTGAATTCAGCAGGTCCCTCACCTGCTGCCTTTTCTCTACAGGCAGGTTGACCCCACTCCTGCCCAGGAAGAGAATTGTGCAGGAAGGGACCTGTTTGTCACTGCAGGAAGGGACCTGTTTGTCACTGCAGGAGGGTTTGTACCTCACAAGGGACTCACTCGTCATGGTTCACTTGCCACTGGCTGATGAACACGCAGCGATCCTTTGGGATGTAGTAGCCGTTCAACACCGTGTCCTTGGTCGTGCTGGGGAGAGAAAAGGTGGAGAGCTGGGCAAGCCCAAAGGTCCCTCTGCATCCTCAGGGGACTGTCGGGCTGCTCCTGACGCTGCTGAGGGAAGGGTGCGACCCACAGGGGTGGTTTTGTGAGGGCAGCCAAGTCCTCCATGAGCCACAACAAGGTGCCTCAAGGGCACCTCATCCCTGGAGCAGCTCTGCCAGTCCAGCCCGTACCTGTGTGGGATGGTGAAGGGCACGAAGGAGGAATGCCTGAACACCTCCAGGATAAAGGCTTCCGTGTAGGGCAGCGTGCCCCGGTCCGACAGCCGCGGCCGCCTCTCCCGCCCGATGGTCTGGTCTGGGGGAGGTGGAGAGCAGGAAGAGGGTCAGGATCAGGGCTGAGCAGAGAGGTTTTGGCCCCAGAGGAAGGTGGTTCATGGACTCACCAAGCTCTTCCTGGATCTTCCTCTGGATGTCGGGGTACGTCACGAGATACATGAGGCTCCAGGACAGGGCTGTGGTCACAGTGTCGAAGCCTGGGCAAAGAGGACAGGGTATGGGTGAGCTCAGCACAACACCCACCCTGGCCTGCGGGCTGACCATCACACGGGGCAGTCTGGGGTGGCTGAGGAGGCAGGGGACATCCTGGACACACAGCAAGGCTTGGGGCTTTGTTCTGCCACAGAAAACTTAGCTGAAATATCCTGCTCTCTCAACCTGTCTCGCTCCTGGGTTGTGTCAAGTTCGTGCAACTTCCCCGGAATTGGGGGAATTTCCACAGAAAGGTGAATCAGCCCACAGACATCTCCCTCAGCCAGGAGCAGCCACCCTGGCTTGTGAGGCTTGGCTGAGCTATAACCCATGCCCTTCACTTTGTCCAGAGCTGACGTCCCAGACTGGTCTCTAGAGGTATCCCTGGAAGGTCCAGTGAGCAGCAGAGTGAGTGCTTGGACCCAAACCTGCTGCCTGGTGATGGACAAGGAGGGGTCAGACAGGAGGAGCCAGAGAAAACCTGAGAGCGTCTGCCACAGCTGAGGAAAGGTGGAAAGGATACCTGCTCCAAAGAGGTCATTCACGAGGTTGACGATCTTCTCCTTAGGGATCTGCGCGGCTGCGTTCGTCTCCCCTTTCTTGTCCAGGCACTGCTCAATGAGGGAGTCGGTGATGTCCCGGATGTTGTTCTGAGGGGAAGAGGAGACAAGGTCATGGCAGCAGGACTGGCAGAGGAGTGGGAGTTCCTGAGCAGCCCCGCCCGGTGCTGGGGGAGCCCGGGGTCGTGCGGGCTCCGGGGAACATCATCCCTCAGCTCCCGTGGCCCCTGTGAAACAAGGAGAGGGTTCTCCGAGGAGCCTGAGCGCAGAGCAGGTGTTCAACCACCAGACTGGCCACGCCACAGGGAATGGAGGAGAAGCCAAGAGGCTCATGAAGTGGAGTCTGGGGAGGTTCAGGTTGGATACCAGGAAAAAGTTCTTTCCCCAGAGGGTGGCTGGGCACTGAACAGGTTCCCCAGGGAATGGGCGCGGCCTCAAGACTGCCAGAGGTCCAGGAGCATTTGGACAATGCTCTGAGGCACAGGGTGGGATTGTTGGGGTGCCTGTGCAATGATCCTGGGGCCCCTTCCAAATTAGGAAATCCCATGACTATACAATCCTCTATGATTCTATGAGAAGGAGGACTGGGGAGAGACAATGGCCACTGCTGCTTGGCTGCGAGAACAAAAACACCTCGCTGACAGAGGGGAGGAGAGCAGGGACGCACCTTGGTGCAAGGGAGGGACCTACAAGCTCTTACCTCGTCGTAGGTCTCGTAGTGCTCCTTGACCCTCTTCTGCAGGAAGCTGAGGAAGTACCTGTTGAAATCTATGAACAATTTCATGCTGCGGCTGGGGAGGTACCGGAGCAGGGGGATGAAGTCGGCGGGGTTGCCAGCAGCAGCCACATCACTGAACTCCTGAGTTGAAGTCACCAGCCTGAGCAGCTCCTGGTCGTCGTGCTCGTAGCGCTTGCCGAAGCACATGGCACAGATGACGTTGGCCACCGACACCACCAGGTACCGGTAGGGCTCAAACCTCTTCTCCTCCTCCATCAGCTGCAGGAACTTGGTGACCAGGTACTCGGCCTCCTTGGACACGTGCTCCTCCAGCAGGCAGGTGGAGGACGAGGTGGGGCTGGGGGCGATGGAGAAGCTCTTCAGGGCGCTCTGGGCCAGCTTCCTGCGCGCTTTCCACACCTCCCCGGAGTCAGGGCTGAACGTCAGGCTCTGCCCATCCGTGACAAAGCGGAAGCTGTAGAGGTCGGGGCGGCCCATGAAGTCCTCTCCTTGCTTCACCAGGGCTTGCCTGACGGTGTCCAGCCCGCTGAGCACCAGCACGGGCCGCGTGCCGATCCGCACCTCCATCACGTCCCCGTACTGCCGGCTCAGCCGCGTCAGCGCCAGGTGCGTGTCCTTGCGCAGCTCCAGCACGTTCCCCAGGACGGGATACCCTCGGGGGCCCGGCGGCCTCTGCAGCCCCTCGGGCACGGGCTGCTGCAGCCGCTGGAGCAGCAGGAGCACCAGGCAGAAGGCGGCAGCCACCAGCAGCACCTCGCTGGCCGACACCGCACCGGGGCTCCCCACCAGCCACATCACGGCCTTCAGCATCGCTGCCGGCACACAGAGACCCTAAAGGAGGGAACAGGAGGGAGGGGAAGGGCCGGGATCAGCCAGGGGCTGAGTGCTCTGGGTGTTCCTGACACCGGCACAGGCAGTGAGAGCCCTTAACCAGCTCAGGGGATGGAGCTGCCCCTGCAGCGCTGGGAGTCTCCAAGGGCACAGCTGGAGACCTGAAAAGACTCCAAACACACCCACGCATCCCTTAAGGGGCACCTCAACCCCCCTAGAGACTTAGTGACACCCTTTTCCTCACAGAAGACCCAAGCCCCCACTGGCACAGCCATGGCTCCTGCCCAGGGAAGAGTCTTGTAAAACAAGGCATGGAAAACTGCAGCTCAGCAAATCCCAGGGAAGCAGGAGGAGAGGAGCTGCAGCTCCTCTGTGAATGTGGTTCCAGGGCTACCAAACCCCTGAGGAGTTACAGCCAGGAGGATGGACCTGCCGGCCACATGTCCTGGGGGACACGGGGAGCGGGGATGACACAGGGCTGTTCTGTGAGAGCACACAGCTCACTGGGTGAGCAGGGCGACCCAAACATGGCCTTCCCGGTCCTATATCCGTGTTCAGCCCCCGTCACACACAGGCTGTCTCCTACCTGTGGGTCCTTGGGCTGGTTTTACTGCCCAAGGCTCCCAGTAGAGGTTGGCAGCGAGTGCCTGGCACTGGGAGCAAGGGGGATCGTCTTGTGTCTCCCGAACCCTCTTGTCCTGTCACCTCGTTCTTCTCTGCCTGGTCCTCCTTCTCCTGCCACCTGCAAGTCCACGACTCTCCAAGCTCTCCCCTCATTGCACCACTGGGTATTTATCTCGAGGGCCCACTACAAAAGCCCTTGGGAATAGCTACCCATTAACAAATGGGGCCGAGCCTGTCTGGAGCCTGCCCAAGAGCCAGGGAAGAGCCTTGCTCCACTCCAACAGGCTCTGGGGCACGAATGGTGACTTCTCCTCCTGCTCAGGGCCCTAGAGCCTGCGATGGGGAGGCAGAAGGGGGTCCCTAGGACAGAGAGGAAGAAGGGGGTCCCTAAGCCCTGCCTTGAGGAGGATGTAGGACGTGCTCTCAGCATCACTTCCCTATGGAATGTAGGTGCCAGCATTTCCCCTAAAAACTTCTCTGGGCTTGCCAGACTGTTCCCAGCAGCCAGAGAGGGCTGTCACCCCCATGGCCACTCTGGAGGTGATGGGAGCTGCAGGCTGTGAGCGAGGAGAGGCGCTTGTGGCAAGGCATCCCCAGCCCGCCCCATCCATCCCTGGGGAATCATCCGGCAGGTCCCACGTCCCGGCAGCGGTGGCAGCAGGATCATCCCGGCCAGGGGCAGAGCCAGGCCCAGGTTAACGATTGCCCAGGTTTGCGTGAGAAGGCGGCTGGCTCGCTTCCCCTGGCTCCTCCGGGGCAAACAGGCAGCGAGGAGGAGGAGGAGTGGCGGGGCAGAGGGGAGGAGGTGAGCCCGGCAGATAGGAGAGGTGAAGGGGCAGCGCGGGGCAAGGCTGGGGCAGTTCATCCCCTCGAAAGCGCTGGGTGACACCCGACAGGGAAACACTCGAGCCAGCGGGGCTGCCGCTCTTGCCGCGGCAAGATTCAGGGGAAGTGCAGCTGGGATGAGCAGGAATGAACGTTGGGGTTTGGCCCGAAGTTTCACCCAGTCTTTGAAAATTCCAGTGGGAATTTGGCCCAGGTAGAAGCTGAGCTAATATTTAATAAAGGCTTTCAACATCTGGTCTAATCGAGCTCGTTAATAGCGATGACGCCACTCATTAATGTTTGGCAAGAACAGTTACAAAACCCTGGCTGCTCGTATTCCTGCTGGTAATTCCCAGGAGCATCGCAGCCCCCCGAGCCCCGGCTGCAGAGGCAAGGAGGACGCTTGGGAACGCTTTCGGGGAGGCAGGCTGCAGGAGCAGGGCTTGTCTGGCAGGCTGGATCCAGCCAGCGTCTCCCATCCCCACGGATCTACCCGGATCCATTGCATGGGGTTGGGTTGGGGTGCAGGGGCTGGGTGACTCCCCCAGCAGCATTTCAGACCTTGGTGGCCCTTGTGCTGATGCTGGACCTACCTGCTCCTCATCCATCATATCCCAAAGCTCGGGAGAAGCTGGGGAGGGTCCCGGAGAGGTTCCCCAGGACCCACCTGCCCCTCTTTCACCCCTTCCCAGCCTTCCCCAGCTCCTCGGTGGCTGCCAAGCCCTGCAAGGGCAGGGTGCCTCCTGATGGGAACAGCGTTAAGAGTGGGTGCCTTGCGTGCCAGGCAGCCTCACACCCCAAAAACACCCTCACACCCCAAAAACACCCTCACCCCCGGCTGCCGCCCCTCGCCGAGCCCGCGCATCCCCGGAGCTGGCTGGAAGCAGCCGGGGGGACGCCGCCGGCCCCCTGCCCCTGGTGCCCCCGGTGGGTGTTGCGCTGCCCTCCGTGGGTCACCATCCTGCGGGATGGGCCGTTCCAGGCTGTGCGCGCAAGGGCACGGGCACGTGTGGCACGGCATGTGGGGCATGAGCGCCCACCAGTCTGTGAGGGACAGGGATCCCTGAGGGACAGGGGTCTGTGAGGGACAGGGGTCTGTGAGGGACAGGGATCCCTGAGGGAC
>VZTE01003325.1:25346-41632 GCA_013397775.1 Eulacestoma nigropectus | reverse complement strand
GAGGGGGGGCCGGGCACGCCGCGCCGCGCCGAGCCCTTGGCGGCCTCCGGGGGCGCGGGCAGCGCGGCCCCTCCGCCGCAGCGCGGCTCCCGCCTGGCCTTATCTTTATCCTTAATCATCAGCGTTTGTCTTTTAAACAGCAGATTTTTATTCTTCTTTTTTTTTACCCTCCGGAGTCAGGTGCGGCTGGGTGAGCCCCGGGAGAAGGGCTGCGAGATGCTCCCCCCGTATCCCCCCCACATCCCTCCCCATCTCCCCTCATCCCCCGGCCCTGCGGCCCTTGGGCGGCGCCTGGACCCGCAGCACAGGGACCCCGCCACCTCCCCTGGGATGGCCATGCCAGGGCAGCAGCTGGGCTTGCGGGGAGGACAGATGGCCGGGCCCGGCGGGAGCCCCCCAGGTCCCTCCGCAGAGCCCCGCTCCGCAGAGCCCCGCTCGGCACACGCGGCTGGGGCCGGGGGCGAGGGCCGGCCGGGGACAGGGTGCCTGGGCAGGGAGGTGGGTGCAGACAGGGCTGACACGGCCCCGCACCGCCACCCACCCGCTCGCCTTTGTTCTGTTTTCACAGCACACCTTCGGGGACATCGCAGAGCGCGAGGAATCACCGGGATGCTGCTTTCCCGGTGCTTTAGAAACCTCTGGCTGAAATGCCGCCTGGCAGAAGCACTCGGAAACAGTTTGCTGCTTTTGATTTCCATGATTTCTTAATCCTCAGCGCCGATGTTCATAAGGAAGAGTCTCCTAAACCGGCCCCACGCAGCCTGAGGTGTCAGAGCATCCACACGGGATCCGAGGGATGAAGCTGCATTTGTGTGTGTGGTCCAAGCCCATCCAAGCTTGCCAGGGCTCGTCCCCGTGCGCTGCTGGGACCAGCCTGCAGCACCTTCCACACCTGGAGCTTCTCCTTCATCCTCCACGCTGGGGATTTCTCTCCCCCCACCGGGGCTGTTCTGTGCTCCCAGGAGCATTTGGGGAGGCTCGTGCGTGGCTGAAGGACGGGGCTTTGCAGAGAACGCTTGGCTTTTGTGCATTCAGGAACAGACAGCGCCAAGATGCAGCGCGTTCCTCGGGGGAGGCTCTGAACCGGGCTCCTGGGAGCAGGGGCTGGACCCAGACTGAGACGTGGTGTTTGAAGCGTGGACACCTCTGTGTTTGTTCCACCCTGGCCTGGCTGAGTGACCTCCACAGCCCTGAGTATTCCCACGCCTCGCTCTGCAAGGCTGCCAAGGATCCCAGCTCTGGAGCTGGGACACCCCCGCTGTGGGCTGGACTCTGTCCCTCCCCGCTCTCCCGGCTCCAGAATCCTCAGGTTTTCACCCGAGAGAAGTCCCATCGCCTTCCTCCCGCGGTGTCCCAGGCTCACCCAGGTCCAGACACAATTCCAGGATCGCGCTTGTGGGCTCCTCTGGGATTTAAACACAGCAGAAAGCTGGAGCAGAGGGACTGGGATCACCCCACAGGTCAAAAAAAGATAAGGATCAAAGCACCCCGCAGCACCTCCTTGGCCACAGCCGGGCAAATCCGCTCGGCTCAACCCTCCTGCAACCCCAAAAACGCCAGGGAAGGGCAAAATGCTCTGATGGAAAATCATAAATCCCCATCCAGGGGTGCCGAGATCCCGCCTGGCTTCCGACCAGGTGGAGTTCTGCGAAGAATCAATTTTAGATTAAAAAAAGGTCAATAAAGCCCGTCAGGGAGCTTCCCTGGAAGGAGAGGAGACAACTTCATCCGGGAGAGGGTGGAAAATGAGCCCAGGGCTTTGTCCTTTGCTCAGAACCTGCCACGCCAGACCCCCCAGCCTGGGGTTTATCCGCAAGAAAAACCCCCAGTGGCCAAAATTACAGAGAAAATATCGGCAGGAAATCAAATAAGGGTCGTGTAATTAATTGGGAGGACGGGAAACGGGAGGAAGCTCTGAGGATCCGTGCTTTGATCCCCAGCTCTGCTCCCACCCAGCCCTGTTGTGCCTCGGTTTCCCCTGGCGGTGTCAGAGCCTCATCCTAAACCTCCTGTGGGATGGAGGAGGGAGAGGAACCGCTCCCCCTCAAGGCTGAGACTCCACTTCTCTGCCACCCCACAGGCCGTGGCGGGGTGAGAGGGATGTCCCCTGTCCCCCACGGCCACGGCTCTGGCAGTGGGGCTGGATCCGACCCAGCCGAGCTCTCTGTCCCCGGGGCAGGAGGAGCCAGGCAGGATCTCTTCCCCAAAATCCTCTCCTTCCACTAAACCGGGGTGTTTTAAGTCAAAACCCGTCTGTATCCTCATGCCAGAGAGAGCTCTCCCTGCCAGGGGTATAAACAGAACACAGGGAAATCAGGTTTTTTCACTCAACTGGTATTTTTACCCCCAAAAAGTCTGGGTTTTGTCTATTTGGGCAGGGCTGGAGCAGCCTGGGCACAGGGACATTGCAGTCCCAGGGTCAGGGGTGCTCTGGCTTTGGGTCCAGGGATGCTCCAGCCCTGGGGTCAGTGACACCCCAGCTCTGGGCCCAGGGATGTCCCAGACCCAGGGTCAGGGCAGGAATTCTCCATCTCTGGGGTTCCAGATGCCCCAGTCCTGGGGTCAAGGGTGCTCCCGCTCTGGGGTGAGGGATGCTCCATCCCTGGGCTCATAGAGGCCCTGGTTGTGGGGTCACAGAAGCCCTGGTTATGGGGTCAAGGCTGCTCCACCCCTGGGGTCAGCGACTCTCCGGCCACGGATACCAGGGATGTTCCATACCTGGGATGAAGGATGTGCCAGTCCTGGGGTCAAAAACGCTCCAGCCCTGAGTTCAGGGATGTTCCAGACCAGGGGTCAGGTCAGGAATGCTCCATCCCTGGGGTCCCAGACGCCCTGGCTGTGGGGTCATAGATGCCCTGGGGTAAGGGATGCTCCAGCCCTGGGGTCAGGGACACCCCGGCCTTGGGGTCAAGGCTATTCCATCCTTGGGGCCAAGGATGCTCCAGCCCTGACTCCAGGGATGTCCCCAGCCTGGGATCAGGGCTGCCCCATGCCTGGGCTCAGGTTCAGCCCAGCCCAGGCTGGACGGGGCTTGGAGCACCCTGGGATGGTGGAAGGTGTCCCTGCCCACAGCAGGGGGGGGAATGGGGTGAGCTTTACCTCCCTACAACCAAACCACTCCGGAACTCCGCGATTCTGCGGCTCCCTCAGCCACCTCCAGGAAGAAACTGACATTATTTAACCAACCTTCCCCTAACTGGAACATGATGAGCCCCCAGCTGCCCGTCGCCGTCAGCGCCGTGGATCCCAGGGAACGGATCGGGCTCGGGCGGCTGCTGGGGAATCGATGGAGGAATTAAAACGTGTCCCCACCGTTCCTTCTCCGTTGTCGTCTCACCTCCGTGCTGGGGAGAAGGGCAGCACATCACAGGATCCATCAGCATTTCGCCTTCGTAGCTGGCGAAATACATCATTAACAAAGAATTTCCATTCACTTGCTGATGTAATTTAATTAGCTTTCCATTCAACAGAGGCCGAGCAGCATCTACTCCCCAGCAGAGCAAATAATCGTTTTCCATTCTTCCAGAAATCATCACCCGCTCCTCGGAACTCTCCGGATTCGTCAGGGAGCCTTGGAGCAGAGGTGGGAAAAGGTGGGGAAAGGAAGGGGAAAGCTGCAGGAAGGACAGGAAGGGGCTCAGAGGGGGTCGGAGCCGCCTTTGGCTGAGCCGGGATGTCCCGGGATGGCCCCGCTGATCCCAGCGTGGGGGTGCTGGGCCCATCCCGCTGCACCCCAGGAGCTCCGGGTGCTGCCTCCGCCTCCACCCGGGATCCCTTGGGAATGCTGGCGCTGCCAAAGGGACAAGGCCCGGGATGGGGATGGGGACAGGGGTGGGGACAGCCCCCCAGGGCCATGTCGGGGTCACTTCCAGCCCCCCAGCCTTCACTGGAGCTGGGAATCAGCCCCCCCCCCACCAGCACAGCTCCATGGAACAGGGGCTGTTTATCCGGATCCCAGGAAAGGTTTAATTTCCAGTGGAAATCTCTCAAGCAAATACCTCCCTTGGAGGAATAAACCTGTTTAAGGAAACAATTTTCTCTGCGCTCAGATGAAGCCGTGAACGCTTTGCTGCTGCCGTGGCCCAGGGCTGGCGCGGATCCGGCGTGGGATGGGAGCCAGGAGAGGCCTGGGCTGCGCTGGGGGCAGCCGGGAGCCAGTGGGAACAGGGGGGACTGGCCCCAAATCCCCCTGAGTGCAGCCGGGAGCCAGTGGGAACAGGGGGGACTGGCCCCAAATCCCCCTGGATTCTCTGCTGCCCCATTGTCCTGTCCCCAAGGGGGGATGGCAGCGCTGGCCTGGGCACCTCTGGGGTGGTCAGTGCCAGCCCTCCGTGGTGGGTTCCAGCCCCCAAGGTCTGCTCCAGCTTGTCCCAAACCAACTTCCCTCTCTGCCAGGGGCTGGGACATGGACACGTGGTCCAAGGGGTGGGCATTGTCCAGCCCTAATTGCAATTAGCAGTTGAACCTCGAGCTGCCCCATCCGTGTCTCCCTCCTCACTGTCCACTGGGATCAAAGGTTTATTTGGCTCTGTCCATCCAGGTCTGGCTCTGGCCATCCAGGTCTGGCTCTGGCCATCCAGGTCTGGCTCTGGCCATCCAGGTCTGGCTCTGGCCATCCAGGTCTGGCTCTGGCCATCCAGGTCTGGCTCTGGCCATCCAGGTCTGGCTCTGGCCATCCAGGTCTGGCTCTGGCCATCCAGGTCTGGCTCTGGCCATCCAGGTCTGGCTCTGGCCATCCAGGTCTGGCTCTGGCCATCCAGGTCTGGCTCTGGCCATCCAGGTCTGGCTCTGGCCATCCAGGTCTGGCTCTGGCCATCCAGGTCTGGCTCTGGCCATCCAGGTCTGGCTCTGGCCATCCAGGTCTGGCTCTGGCCATCCAGGTCTGGCTCTGGCCATCCAGGTCTGGCTCTGGCCATCCAGGTCTGGCTCTGGCCATCCAGGTCTGGCTCTGGCCATCCAGGTCTGGCTCTGGCCATCCAGGTCTGGCTCTGGCCATCCAGGTCTGGCTCTGGCCATCCAGGTCTGGCTCTGGCCATCCAGGTCTGGCTCTGGCCATCCAGGTCTGGCTCTGGCCATCCAGGTCTGGCTCTGGCCATCCAGGTCTGGCTCTGGCCATCCAGGTCTGGCTCTGGCCATCCAGGTCTGGCTCTGGCCATCCAGGTCTGGCTCTGTCCATCCTGCTGCTCCCTCAGCCCAGGGATTTACCCTTAATCCGGATCATTTCCCCGATCTGGGTCACGGCTCCGTGCCCATCGTGCCCAGGCCATGGAGGGGTGTCCGAGGGCACAGGGGTGGCACCCCCGGACCCCAGGGTGGGGTGTGGATCCATCCAGCCCCCGCTGCCCCGTCCTGGGAGCTGCTCCTGCCTGGCACCCCCCGGCTCCAGGAGCCCCAGGACTCCCCAGGACTCAGGGCAGTGGCGGAATGATGCCCCTCCCTCACTTCCCCGCTGGTTCTTGGGATGGGAATTAGGAAAAAAAAAAAACCCTTTTTTGTTCCTTTAACCAAGCAGGACTCGGCAAAGCTCAGGATCGCTGTCGTGGCTCAGCCCCAAGGGTCTCTCTCCCCTCTGACACTTGGGTACGGATCCAAAGAAACCCCTGAACCCTTGGGATTATAACAGGCCCTAATTAAGCCCTAAATCCACGCGGCAGCCCCTCCTCAGCCAGGGGCAGGGGCTCATCCCTGGGCACGAGGCTCCCGCTCCGGAGTGCCCGGGGTCCCTCCTGGCAGCCCCAGCCCCTCTTCCCGTGCGCTTCAGGGTTATTTAATCCTCTGCAGTTAAAAATAAACCTCCCGTGCCTCCAGCCCTGCCTGCTCCTCCCCGGGGAGGCTTTGTCTGCTCCGAGCCGTTCATCCATCGGGATCCGGAGATGGATCTGCCCGGGCCTGACCAGCACGTCCCCGAGGGCTCCTGTCACCCACCCGCTGAGGGCAGGGACAACGGGGCACCCCGGGGGACCAGGGACAACGCCAGGGACAAGCCCGGGGCTGCAGCAGCCGTTCCCGTGGGCTCCTGCCCACCATTCCCGCTGGGAGTCACGGGAATGACGGGAGGTGGGTGCGGGCAGCTGACAGGACCCTGGTGAGGCTGATCCTCCCCGGATCTGGGAGAGGGACTGGGGACAAGGCACGGAGGGACAGGACACAGGGAATGGCTTCAAACTGAAAAAGAGTAGGGCTGGGTGGGATTTTGGGCAGGAATTGTTCCCTGGGAGGGTGGGCAGGGGCTGGGCTGGAATTCCCAGAGCAGCTGTGGCTGCCCCTGGATCCCTGGCAGTGCCCAAGGCCAGGCTGGACGGGGCTTGGAGCAGCCGGGGACAGTGGGAGGGGTCCCTGCCAGGGCAGGGGTGGCACTGGGTGGGATTTAAGGTCCCTCCCAACCCAAACCATTCCATGAGTTTAACCTCGGTGATCTCCCTGGTTATCCACAGGTGAGGCCTTGGATTTAATATCGGAGAACAGAAAAGTAACCGGAGCAATAAAGCCCAGGCACTGAGCTGTGTAAAAAGCCATTTATTGCAGTTTTAACTGTATCAAAAAAAAACCCCAAGAGAAACAGGACAGGGAATTTACAGGCCACGGGTGGAACCGAAACAAAAACTTCTCAAATTTCAAGGGATCTGGAGAAGGGTTTCATCGTCAGCGGCACAGCCAGAACGAAATTCCTTTCAATCCCAAATTTTCCTGCCTCCCCAAAGAAAGGGGAGGTGGAAGAAGCTGCACAGTGAGATGTGGAGAGGGGACAGCCTGCTCCAGGGTGGGCGGCCACACCGAGCTGCCGTGACCTTCCCCGGCGGGAGGGGATCCATCCAGCTGCCGCAAATCCAGGATCCCGAGGGCACGGATCCCGCCAGCTCCTCGTGGGCCTCACTGGATCTCCCCCATGTAGAGCCTCTTGTCACTGGATGCGGAGAGAACTGAGGGGGAAAGGCAGAAGGGGATGGAAAAAAAAAAATAAATAAAAGAAATGTAAAAATTAGAATGGGATATAAATACTGGAAGAGAGTGTAACTATTGGAATAGAATGTAAAGATTAGGATAGAATTTAAGAATTGGAATAGAATGTAAAAATTGGAATAGAATTTAAAAATTGGAATAGAATTTAAAAATTGGAATAGAATGTAAAAATTGGAATAGGATGTAAAAATCGGAAAAGAATGTAAAAATTGGAATAGAATGTAAAAATCGGAAAAGAATGTAAAGATTAGAATAGAACGTAAAAATTGGACTTGAATATAAAAATTGGAATAGAATGTAAAAATTAAAACAGAATATAAAAATTGGAATAGAATGCAAAGATTAGAATAGAATGCAAAAATTGGAATAGATTACAAAAATTGGAATAGAATATAAATATTGGAAGATAATGTAAAAATTGGAATAGAATACAAAAATTGGAATACAATGTAAAGATTAGAATAGAATGTAAAAATTAAAACAGAATATAAAAATTGGAACAAAAAGCAAAAATTAGAATATAAAAATCAGAATAGAATATAAAAATTGGAACAGAATGTCAAAATTAGAATAGACTACAAAAATCAGAACAAAATGTAAAAATTCTCCCGGTGGTTTGAGACCTCCCTAAGGACACAGCACTGAACTCGTCGTTTCGCTGGAAGCCAAATTTCAGCTGCTTCCCAAAAANGTTGAATAGAATATAAAAATTGGAATACAATGTAAAGATTAGAATAGAATGTAAAAATTAAAACAGAATATAAAAATTGGAACAAAAAGCAAAAATTAGAATATAAAAATCAGAATAGAATATAAAAATTGGAACAGAATGTCAAAATTAGAATAGACTACAAAAATCAGAACAAAATGTAAAAATTCTCCCGGTGGTTTGAGACCTCCCTAAGGACACAGCACTGAACTCGTCGTTTCGCTGGAAGCCAAATTTCAGCTGCTTCCCAAAAAAAAAACCCCATGGAATGACTGCTAAGACACCGATCCCGGGCTGTGCTGGGGGCTGCCCTCCCCTTCCCGAGGTGTCCCAGGGTGCTGGGGGGGAACGGCCGAGCTGGGAAGTGCAAGGAGAGCTGGAAAAACACCCGGGAAAGGCTCCCGAGGGGAGATTTTCCTGCCCGGAGGGCTGAGGCTCTGCCAGCGCCGAGTGCCACCAGAGGGCACATCCGGCCGGGAAAGTGTCCCCAGGACACACCATGCCCTGGGAACAGGGAAAACCCAACCGGGACCCAGCCCCGAGCCGCGGGATCGCTCAGGTTGGGGAACACCTCCGAGATCGTCGAACCCAGCACCACCCCCAGGGTCACCCCTGACCACGTCCCCAAGTGCCACCACAGCCGCAGGTTTCCCGAACACCTCCGGGGATGGGGACTCCTCCACCAGGGCTGGATAATCCTTTCCGTGAGGAAATGTTCCCAATATCCAACCTAAACCTCCTCCTGTCCCTGTTCCCTGGGAGCAGAGCCCAAATCCCCCCCTCCTGTCAGGGAGTTGTGCAGAGCCACAAGGTCCCCCCTGAGCCTCCTTTTCTCCAGGCTCAGCCCCCTTCCCAGCTCCCTCAGGAATTCTCCAGCCCCTTTCCCAGCTCCCTCAGGAATTCTCCAGCCCCTTTCCCAGCTCCCTCAGGAATTCTCCAGCCCCTTTCCCAGCTCCCTCAGGAATTCTCCAGCCCCTTTCCCAGCTCCCTCAGGAATTCTCCAGCCCCTTTCCCAGCTCCCTCAGGAATTCTCCAGCCCCTTTCCCAGCTCCCTCAGGAATTCTCCAGCCCCTTTCCCAGCTCCCTCAGGAATTCTCCAGCCCCTTTCCCAGCTCCCTCAGGAATTCTCCAGCCCCTTTCCCAGCTCCCTCAGGAATTCTCCAGCCCCTTTCCCAGCTCCCTCAGGAATTCTCCAGCCCCTTTCCCAGCTCCCTCAGGAATTCTCCAGCCCCTTTCCCAGCTCCCTCAGGAATTCTCCAGCCCCTTTCCCAGCTCCCTCAGGAATTCTCCAGCCCCTTTCCCAGCTCCCTCAGGAATTCTCCAGCCCCTTTCCCAGCTCCCTCAGGAATTCTCCAGCCCCTTTCCCAGCTCCCTCAGGAATTCTCCAGCCCCTTTCCCAGCTCCCTCAGGAATTCTCCAGCCCCTTTCCCAGCTCCCTCAGGAATTCTCCAGCCCCTTTCCCAGCTCCCTCAGGAATTCTCCAGCCCCTTCCCAGCTCCCTCAGCCGCTCCTCACAGGACTCCCCCTCCAGCCCCTTCCCCTCTTCAGGGAATTCAAGGCACAGAGTCACAGGAATGACCCAGAAGAGCCGGCTTTGACACCAACAATGGTTTAAAATCCCTGTCCAGGAGAGCTCTGGGGGTTTCCAACACCAGCTCCTCGCGTTAGCATTCCCAGGAGTTCACAGCCAGCAGCTGCAGGTTTTTAATAATAGGTTTTTAATTGTTATTTGAAGCCCAGCGATTGAGGGGCCAAGAGGAGCTCAGCACAGGATCCCACACCCAGAGAGGAGCTGGCTCTGCTCCTCCAGCACGGCCCCAGCCTCAGGCAGAGCCGTGAAGAACCAGGAACAAACCCAGAACTCCCTCCCTGCCCCTCGGCGTGACCGGGCTCTTGGCTCGGCTTTGGGGTGGACTGACCTGGCCAAGGTGAGCGTTTCCACAGAAACACAGCACCCCACAGCCCTGCCCAGCCCATGCTGGAGCAGGAAATGGGGCTGGAACCCGGTCCCAGTTCCTGCTGAGTGGTAAAAATGGCTCTGAAAAGCCACCCCGAGCTTTGCATCACCCAGCTCTGACTGCGGTGCCACGTGTGAGACACCTCCACCGCACCAAGAGCTTCCTTCGGGTGGGATTTTGGGCAGGAATTGTTCCCTGGGAGGGTGGGGAGGGGCTGGGCTGGAATTCCCAGAGCAGCTGTGGCTGCCCCTGGATCCCTGGCAGTGCCCAAGGCCAGGCTGGAGCAGCCTGGGACAGTGGGAGGGGTCCCTGCCATGGCAGGGGTGGCACTGGAGGAGCTTCCAGGTCCCTTCCCACCCAACCATTCCCCGATTCTGCGATTTTGTGATTCTCTCATCTGCTTCCTACAGCTTCTGGGGAAGTCAGGACACCCCAGGTGTCCTCATGGAATCCCCAAACACGGTTCTATCCCTGTGCCCCAGGTATTCCAAACCCTTTCCTCACGGCCCCTGGGAAGGCTGGACAAGCCCTGGGCAGCGGCAGCCACCCCCAGCCCACACCCAGAGCCACCCTGCTGCCCTCTGGGTGTCCCCAGCCCACACCCAGAGCCACCCTGCTGCCCTCTGGGTGTGCCCACCCCAATCCCAGAGTCCCCGTGCTCAGCCCAGGCTGCCCCCACCCAACTGGAGGTGAGCAAACAAGACCCCGAAATCCATCTGACAGTCGGACTCCGAGCCACTCTGGCAATGTGGGGGCCGTTTCCCAGAGGATCAGCAGTTCAGTGAGCCCTGGAACTGCCTCCCTGGGCAGGTGGGGAGCACTTACTGATGGGTTCCTCGGGGTGGAAAGCCAGCTCGTTCACAGAGCCGGCGTGGCCGGGCAGCTTGTACAGGATCCTCCTGGACGTGGTGTCCCACACGTACACAAACCTGCAACAGAGGCCTGATGAGGGCAGGCGCTGGGCAAGGACAGCAGCTGCCCCTGGGTGGTTCTGAGCTGGCTGGAACAGCTCTTTGTGTGGACAAACAGGAAAGAAAAACGCTGCCCTGACTGAGCCAGAAGGGCAGAGGCCTGAGCAGGTAGGAGCCAACAGGGCAAGAGGTAAAAACCTCACTGCCAGCACTGCATTTCACCCCTCAGGGCACAGGGATGCCTCAGGTTCTGGCTTTTATGTTTTTAAATCCTGCACTGCCTGGGGTGGGACTCTGGAGTTCCTTGGAGCCCGTTGGCTGCTGCTCCCTTGTGCCAGACAGACACAACAAAGCCTCTCCCAGCTCCTTGTTCAAGGACACTCAGGCTGTCCCAGGCCCAAAAGGTGCAAACTGGGGCCTCTGGAGAGGGGGAGAAATGGAAGAAATTCCATCAGCAGCTCAAGTTTGAATTGGTGAATTGATGCTGATCTGCAAATGAACCAAAGCTATCAAAGTGTGAGGAACTCGTGACTCGGGGCCCAGCTTGGATGTGGCCTTTGGCTCCCCAGGGTGCACCTTTGAAGGCCTTTCAGATAAACATCCCCCTTTGTTCCCTCACTCCTGCCTGGGCTCTGTTTCTGGGTAGCCCCTCAAGGCAGCAGCAGAGATGGATTTGAAAGCTGTGAGGCCAAAGGAATCCTTGGTAATGGAGGGACAGGGAGAAAATCTGCACTGGGAATGGGGAGGAGGGGTCTCACCCTCACAAAAACCTCCCAAACTCTCTCTGCAGGCCCAGGCGTCCCCTTTGGCTGGCAGTGAGGAGGAGCCCAGAGCCTCCCAGCCCCTCTGTGTGTGCTCTGGGAAGCAGAGCCCAAAATCCCTCTGAATGTGTGCTGTGGGAAGCTCCACAGGGCAGCAGAGCCCAAAATCCCTCTGTGTGTGCTGTGGGAAGCTCCACAGGGAAGCAGAGCCCAAAATCCCTCTGTGTGTGCTGTGGGAAGCTCCACAGGGAAGCAGAGCCCAAAATCCTTCTGTGTGTGTCCTGTGGGAAGCAGAGCCCAAAATCCCTCTGAATGTGTGCTGTGGGAAGCTCCACAGGGAAGCAGAGCCATGCCCTGACCCTGCTCACGGAGATTTGGGTCCATCAAAACAAGACCAACATCCCAGAGCCCAGGGGAGGTGGTGCTGCACCTCACCTGCACAGGTATCCCACATCCCTCCCACATCCCTCCCTCCCTCCATTCCCAGCACGAGGGAGGGGAATCTGGCACAAAGCTCCAAGGGAAGGCCCCTGTGCATCCCACGGTTCTCCTGCAGGGATCCAAACCTGCTGGGGATGGGCAGCCCCTCCCTCAGCCCTCGACACCGAGGCTGGACCCTTCCAGGCTTATTTTGGGGTTCCTCAGTCTCCCCCTTCCTTTCCACGGCAGGGCTTTGCAGAAGAGACAAAAAAGAAGATCTGCTTGTACAGTCAGCCTGGATTTTAACTGAAATGCTGCTTTTCACTCCCAAAAAAAGCCCTGGATGCTTTATAACCCCTGCTGGCTGCCCAGAGAGGACACTGGGTACCAGCTCCAGGTACTCCTCCTCCTCAGGAGCTTTTCAGGCTGGTGCCACTCTGTGATTTCTTTTCTTGAGGGAAACCCTCAGGCCTGCAATGTAAGCCTCGAATCAGGATTATTTCAGGCCCAACCCTTGTCTAGCAGGCAGGAATTGTCTCTGTTGCTTTCTCTGCTGCTGTGGCTCTTCATTTGGTGTAGCAAGGCAGGCAAAGTGGCTGATTTTACCCCAACATTTTACTAAGACACTTCTGAAGGGCTCAACCCCCCCCAAAAATATTCAGGTAATTGTTCCTCCAACACAGACACAGTGCAGAAGGAGAGAGGAATCACTGGGGGACTGTTTTGTACTCAAAACAAAATGTTTCTTTAATCCTGCTTTGCTTTTCCTGAAAATAATCCTAAAAAAAACTAAAGTAGCAATTAAAAAATAAAAAAAAAAATTAACAAAAAAACCAAAAAGAAAAATAAAAATTAATACTACTAACAAAAATAAACTGAAAGCTGTGACAGCAGAAAGATTGGAGGGGCCTGGACTGACCTGCCAGACCCCTGAGCTCCATCAGCACCTGTAGAATGAACCCACTGACCCAAACTCCAGGCACACCTGCCCAGAGCAGGGCTCAGCCTGCCCCTGAGGCAGGGATCCAGGCAGGAATTCCTCTCCCAGGCAGGAATCCTCCCCACGTGCCCCAGGTCACTGCCCAGGCTCATGCTGGGACAGCTGCCCCACTAAATCTGGACAGGGAGAGCTGAGTTCTGCCTCTCTGCTATCAGAAACTCATTAATCTGGTGATTACTGCTGCTCCATGCCCTGGCCCCCAGCCTGCAGGAATTCCTGTCTCCCTGGCACTGGATTTGGGCCTGGATTTGCTCTAGGGGAGGTTGGTGCCCTTCACAGGGACCTTCAGACCCCGTGCTGCTTCCTCCCTCTGCCCCTTTCACTCCCCAGCTGACTTGAGTCTATAGAATCTCTCCTTTACGAGTCTGGTATGTGCTAATTGATCTTTATTCCTCCTCCATTAAAGGAGGGGTCATTAACGATCCCTGGAATCCCAGCATGCAGGGATTGACCTGGGATTTGTGCTCCTCATCCTCCAACCCCACATTTGCTCCTGGGGAGGTTGGTGCCCTTCACAGGGACCTTCAGACCCCGTGTGCTGCTTCCTCCCTCTGCCCCTTTCACTCCCCAGCTGACTTGAGTCTATAGAATCTCTCCTTTACGAGTCTGGTATGTGCTAATTGATCTTTATTCCTCCTCAATTAAAGGAGGGGTCATTAAGGAACCCCAGCACGCAGGGATTGCCCTGGGATTTGTGCTCCTCATCCTCCAGCCCCACGCACAGACCCCGCTCTCAAAGACCCTCCCAAGCTTCTGCCAGGACACCCAGGGCTCCAACCCAGCGGCACAGATGTCCCTCCCTGTCACCTGCTGGCCCTGCTGGGGGATCCTGGGCAGATCCTCAGCCAGTTTTTGACGAGAATAATCAGATTTTACAACAGTCAGAAGCTCCTCAGCAACAGAAACACCTCCCCGTGGACAACAGGAAAACTCCCCGAGGGCTGTTGGGGAGTTGAAACAAAACTCACAGCTCCACACACAACCCTGAGCCTTCAGAGTCGGATCCAGGAATGCTGCAAATCCATCGTGGATAGATGGGGACAGAGGAATGCAGTGGCAACTCACCTGTCAGCCGACCCCCCTGCAATTTTACTGCCATCTGGGGACCAGGAGCACCTCAGGAGGTTCTAAAATAGAAGAACAGGCACAGATCTATTTAGTTTTCCCTTTTTCCTTGGATTAAAATCGCCACGAGACTTTAAACCAGCGCCAGCACCACTTTAATGATCTCCCTTGGAAGATGAGCTGGTAATTACAGATTTTATTTTATTGCTGGAAACAGCCAGTGCCTTGTTATTTCCCACAAAGTCGGCGGTAAGTGCAGAAAATTCTTAATTTACAGCTAATTACAGCTGAACTGAGCAAAGAAATCTTGTTACTGAGGCTTTAATTGGAATCCCACTTTGAGTATCCATCTTTCTTTGAGTTCTTATTAAAGCCTTTCTGGCCTAAACTTGAATTGAAAGAAACAATTTAGAGAGAAGTTAACAGCAGGGAGCGTGGAACAAGGAGGGGAGCACGCTCACCTTCTCAAAATTATGGACGTTCCCCTGGAAAATCTTCACACACCTCTCCTTGGGGGCGAAGGGCCTCACGTCCCAGATCCGAACTGCAACGGAGTCAGAGCATCAGCTGAGGGTGGCAGGGAAAGGGCAGCCCTGGAAAACCCCCCGTGCCCAGGACATGCCCCCTGTCCCCTTCGTGTCCCCAAAAGCCAAAGGGAAGCAGCAGCTTGCCCTGCAGGAAGCTCTGCTCTGGCAGGACTAAAGCAGCAACGTGTAATTACACCCAGAGCAGGGAAACCCCAAACCTGCCGCCCCAAAACTGAGCCCCCACCTCCTTTACAGGAGGATTTATCAGGATAAATCCAGATACATCCCATGGGCACGGTCCTGATGGGCTCAGCCTCACTGGGCACCTCAGTGGGACAGGCAGGGGGGCAGCTGGGCTGTGACTCCTGCTGAGGGGACAGAGCCAAGCCACCCTGACATAGGGTAACCTGTGCCATGGCTCGTGTCCCTTGTCCCCAGTGCCCTGCAGGGTAACCTGTGCCATGGCTCGTGTCCCCAGTGCCCTGCAGGGTAACCTGTGCCATGGCTCGTGTCCCTTGTCCCCAGTGCCCTGCAGGAGCTGGGACAAACCCCCCTGAGGGAGCTGCTCCCCCCGCCAAGGACGCGAATCCACAGCTTAACTCCAGAGCCGAACTCCCTGCAGCCCACCCCTCCTCTGGGTGTTGTTTTCCCGGGATGAGCACCCAGAGGTGTCCCTGGAGCCTCGGCGGGGGGTACCTGTGTTGTCCATGGCGTTGGAGAGCAGGTAGGAGCCCTCGGAGCTGAGGCTCAGGCCCGTCACCGAGTCGGCGTGGCCCCGCATGGTGTAGCTGAGCTTGTTCTGCCGCAGGTCCCACACCTGGCCCAGCAAACACAGCCAGGAATGCTGGAGCTGCAGCTCCCAGAGCATCCCACACAGGCACTGCCCAAGCAGCTGCTGGCATCAGCTGTGGGTTCCAGCTGGTGGGGGCTGGAGCTTGAGGGGTGTTGTAGGAAAATGGGATTTGTGCCTCAGAAGATTCCTGACTGAAGGCGTTCAGCCCCCAAGGAGTCACATGGCAGCAGCCCCGCAGTACGGGACACAGGGAATGGCTTCCCAGTGCCAGAGGGCAGGGCTGGCTGGGATATTGGGAAGGAATTGTTCCCTGGGAGGGTGGGCAGGGGCTGGGCTGGAATTCCCAGAGCAGCTGTGGCTGGCCCTGGATCCCTGGCAGTGCCCAAGGCCAGGCTGGACGGGGCTGGGAGAGTGGGAGGGGTCCCTGCCATGGCAGGGTTTGGAGTGAGCTGGGCTTTCAGGTCTCTTCCCACCCAAAGTTTTCCACGATTCTACAAAAATACGAGGCTGGAACTTTACGTGTGCTGGAGGAAAACAGAATTTGCCTTTTAGAAGATTTCTAAGTCAGTATTCCGAAGATTTCTTCAACCTCCAAGGAGCTGAATGTCAGCAGCCCCACACCTGCAGAATTCCTCCTGAACCAGCTACAGAATGCCCCAAATCCCACTGCCTGATGGCACAGAGCAGCAGCTCCCCAACCCCCACAGCTTCAGGCTGTTCTTCCCAAAGAGGGGCAGTGGGAGCAGCTCTGGTGGCAGTGCCAGCCTGAACCCTGGCGGTGCCAGGCTGGGGACAGCTCCGGTGGCAGTGCCAGCTCTGGTGGCAGTGCCACACCGCGCCCTGGCTGTGACAGGCTGGGGGCAGCTCCGGTGGCAGTGCCAGCTCTGGTGGCAGTGCCACACCGCGCCCTGGCTGTGACAGGCTGGGGGCAGCTCCGGTGGCAGTGCCAGCTCTGGTGGCAGTGCCACACCGCGCCCTGGCTGTGACAGGCTGGGGGCAGCTCCGGTGGCAGTGCCAGCTCTGGTGGCAGTGCCACACCGCGCCCTGGCTGTGACAGGCTGGGGACAGCTCCGGTGGCAGTGCCAGCTCTGGTGGCAGTGCCACACTGAGCACTGGCTGTGACAGGCTGGGGACAGCTCTGGTGGCAGTGACAGGCAGGGGACAGCTCTGGTGGCAGTGCCA
>VZTE01003324.1:3103340-3146898 GCA_013397775.1 Eulacestoma nigropectus | reverse complement strand
AGAAAAACCAGGGCGACACATGAGCCTAGATATTGGGCTGCATCAGGGCTGAGTTGGCACCAAAAGACTCCAACAACTTGTTCATACCACACACTGTGCTTTCATACAGGAGCAATCTCAGGAAATATACAGCTGTCATGAAGACTCTCTCATCACCCCCAGTCTCTAGAAATGGAGAAGGTCTGAAACTGTCCATAACCACAGGGTTTTCAATTACCATAACTGTCCACTGAAGCCATGCACAGGCAAAGTCTGCTCTGAGTTGCCTGCATGTGTGCTGGGAGCTTGGATTGTGCAGCTGGTTATATTTGATGGAAAACAATATTGTATAAATGCCTAAATTCTAAATGAGCATTTTATCTACTCTTGCAAAATAAAATAGATTTGCATTCAATTAATAAGTGTGCTTCACTGAAAAGTATCCTAATCCAGTAAGTGTTCTGCTATCTTCCATAAAAGTAAAATAAATATGTTTTCCTTGAGATGCTGAAGTAATAAAAAAGCAGCATATTTTCCAATCAAATAATTTAAGTCTTTTAGGTCTTTTCTTGTCTCCCATGGGTTCTCTACTACTTTATCAAAAGAAAGAACAGAGAGAAAAAATAACTCAGAGGAAAAGAATAAAAGATTCATTGCTTACCAGCTTACCAATTATAAAGCAAAGGAAAAAAAAAAAAGAGAGCATCAGATAAATTTTCTTATTGCTAACAGTAGCAAAAATCCCTGGAGGAAAGTATTTTAATGCCATCCCTAGAAGAGAAAAAAAACCTGAGCCAGCAGCTTGGTATTACAATAGTTTTTAAGGTTTCTCTAGGGATGCTAAGGAAAATAGAGATATATGTAATGGTGGTGAAGAAGACCTAGACTTTGATCTAATGCAAATTCCAGTTCAAGTTAACTAGTTAAATCTCCTCAGATACTTTCATCCTGGAAAGTTCCTGAATACAGGTGTGCAAGATTAAAATATAGAAAAATATAGAACAATATATGTCCCATCAGAAGCTTTAGGAAGCCCTTGTGTTTCCAGAAGCTGAGCCTCTCCTGTGACTCCAGATGCTAAAGGAGAGAGGAAATCAGCTGGTTTTTTTTTTTTTTTTTTGAAGAGTTCAACCTGCTTTCTGGTATGTTCTGGCAATTGCATGTTCCCTTTGAGAAAAAAGTAAAGCAAACTGTCTCTTCATACATGGTATATAAATTGCAAAATTGTAGCATCTGTCACCTTACTGCAAGCAAAAATGATTATTGCCAGATAAAATTTATGGTAGACAAACTGTATTACCTCACAGCAGAACATCAACTTAATCCTCAAAGTCTGTTTCTCTTCCTTGATTATAAAAAAGACAACTGTCTTAATGGAACTTGTTCTGGTTCTGGTTCATAATAATTGAAGTGCAACACTTTTCAAATGCAGACTCCAGAGGTTAGGCATGTCTGGGAATTTGACTCCTCAAGTTTAAATATTCAGCATACTAGATGTCAAGGACAAAAACCCCACAGTGAAGGCATTAACAACTAGAAATTTGCAGCTCTGGAGTATAGAAAGATTAAATCAAAAGCTAATTTCTCAAATACTTTTGGAATGGTATGAGAAAAAGAAACAGCAATCTGCAAGAAAGGAAGAAAACTTATGAAGTTTAGCTATCCAGTTGAATTTTAGAGATGTAGAAAGTATTAAATATACTGAAAGGCTTTATAGGATATTAGAGGATTATTTAGGTGCTTGCTTCCTGATGATAACATTGCTTATGACACTGAATCATTACAGATATCGATGCAATAATATCACAACATACAATATCACAACAACAGTGCCTGATAAACACTGCAGAAATACTGTTTATGCTGTTGGATGCTGTGTAAGCAGCTTTTTGGTTACTTGGAAATTAAAGCAAACTTCTCAGAATACAGGATCTCAAAGAAATTCGGGTGGAGATAAGCAACGTTAAGATAAAGGAAATGAAAGAACCTGATTTAAGTTCAGAGGACAAACAAGCACATCCATATATAAACACAAGTAGGCATGCAGTCACGCTCAAGAGACTTAATAGATGAAAGATGGAGGAGGGAAAATAGAAGGATGCAGTTCAGTGGAGATCCTTAATTGATTAGAATGCCCAGAGCAGTAAGGACAACTGGAGGAATCAATTAAATATTACAGATGAATTATGGCAAGCATAAAACTCTTAAATAATCAGGTGAAGGCAAAAAAAATAGACAAGTAAAAAAGAACCAAGAAAATGAGATATGCTAAAGGTCCTATTTTTGTGTCATGCACAGTCAAATGTTTTCTTTCTCCACACGTTGCACTTCTTGTATTTAATACTTCACTTCTTTGTGGAAATTAAAAGAGCACATTAAAATAACTTTGAATATTCAAGATGATTGTCACGTTCAAGTGTATCAGGAAGGGGTGTACCATGTCTCTAGCTCAGTCTGCTGGTCGTGAGAGGAGGAAAAAACTTTCCAGTGAAATATGGTTTAACAAATTTGCATAATAAGATTCTATATCACCCCCTCACACAGAAGCCATAAATTTTTTCAAGCTGGCTATAAGTTATCCTAACACAGTTATACACTAACCACTGACATTTTGGCTAGAAGTAACTTGTTGGAAGCTTTAATAAACTCTCATGAATCTCAAAAGGGACCGGCAGGCATTTGTAACTGAGGCAGAGACTCAGCAGAGGTTGTAAGCAAGTTGTTTAGAGACCCTATATACACCAGGCAATTTCATTATGTTGCAAAAGATTTCTTAGGACTGGTGGAAACCTATTTGAAAGAAAATTGGTTTACATTAACTGCTGTAGGTATGTTTGGGTTTAAGAGAATCTTAGAATGCTTTGGATTGGAAGGGGTTTCATAAGTAAAACACAGCAAACACAGGAATATACGTACAGTTATACTTACTCTATTATAATACAATAATCAAGTAATTTAAGCAGCAACACATGCAGAAAGTTTTAATTTCACTTATCACAGTGCATTTCCAATGCCACAATAAAATTACAAGATACTTCCTCTTACATGTTGCAATAACTTACATTCATATATGGTTTTGCCGGGATTTTTTTACCTGAGAGAATTGAAGAGCACCTTAGAAGCCACCTTTAGCTTTCTGTGGGTACTTACTTGTCTGAGGACAATACTTGAAAATGTTTTTAATATCATCATATAGCTGTTCCATCTTTAGCTGCAGTCAATCTGTATCTTCTGTTTGCAAAGAAAGACACCACCAAAGACAGCATGAACAGTAACACTGATATAGATTTGTATGAAGGTTCACCTCATTTCCAGCAATTTTAAATGAACACAAATTAAGGGGAAAGTAATTTTTAACTTTGTGAAAGAAACCCTTAAACTGCATACACATAGTTTCTCAGGATGAAGGTCAAATGCACCACCTAAATACTGAAATCCAATCTTTATAATGTATAAACAGCTTTTTACAGAATTTCAGCTGTCCTTTTATAAAAGCAATTGCCTTATACTGCAAGGTGAGTATGAAACGTTACCCTTTTACTTTTGTGACTGTGATTATGCTACTGTCTGTGAGCAGACAGAACAAAAATTTAAATATTATTTATAATTTACTACTCCTCTGTACACACAAACACATGCACCATACAAACACACAGAGTAGTCTACACATTTTGATTGTTTGAATAGACATAGGTGGGGGGAAAAAACATCACTGTAAGGGTGATCAAACACTGGAATAAGCTGCCTGGAAAGGCTGGTTGTAGGAAAACTTTCCTCAGACAAAAATCCCCTCAACCAGAAAGGCCCCCTGATCAACCAAGCCTAGTTGAACCTCCTACCTGCTTTGAAACAAGGGTGAGTGTGGAACTCTGTTGGTCCTTTCCAAACTAAATGATTCTGTAATTCTATGATTATGTAAATCATAAATCCTACTTACTATGACAATCTCTTCTGTACTCAGAAAAAAACCAGCTTTTTTTAAAAGATCATTCCTCTGAAATCCTGCAAGAAGATATAGCTCAAGGAAAAGGCAGCTTTCCAGGTGATCTCCTTCCATGTGTGACTCCTCAGGTGTGATTTCTTCCAAGTCCTGAAAAAGTACTACAAGGAAAGGTTGTGACCCTTTTAGGAGTGATAACCATGCATCACATATGTATTCTGTCCTAAGCAAGACTGTCCCATTCCACTATAAAAGGGGGAGCCAGGGGGTTTCTTTCGATAGATTTTTCTGACAAAAAATCAAGCACAAACACGGCAATATTATATCTGGGAACCATTTATTGAAATAAAAAAAAAAAAAAGTGTTCTTATTAAAAGTGATGGAGGGGGGAACAGGAAAAAGGAGCAGAGAGAGAGAAAAGAGAGAGAGAGGGAAAGAAAAAGAAGACAGGGGACAGCGTTACCACAGCAGCCCGCAGGCTGTCTGTCAGCACCGGTTTGGCAGATGGAGCGTGCGTGTTGTGGACCGCGGTGCGTTTGCGTAGTTTCCGTGGCAGGCTGGGCATGGTTTCCAAGTGCCGGTGGCAGCGTGCCTCTGACGACAGCTGGAAGCAGAAGGGGCCAAACTGACCCTCCAAGCGACTCAAAGCAAAAGGAAAGAACCCATGGTGTTGTGGCTAGCTGCTTTTCTGTGCCCTCAAACTCCTCCCCCAACTCCGCCTCACGGGCCTGTTTTTGGCGGGCATTTTTTGCAGGCATACGGGTGCTTGCCCCCATCAGCAAGCCTGTGTGCATGTAGCAGGGAAGAGCTGCTCACAGCCTGATCATGGAAGTTTTCTCTGCCCTGATTGGCTGCCAGGTGAAGCCTCCCTGGAGACAGGGCAACTCAGTTTTTTTAATAGGAATTTTCTTCACCTCATTTGTGATATATGTTGAGGCATATATATTGGTGCCTCTCAAAGATCTTGTGAACAGTTGTCAATATCTTTCATAAGTCTATTTTAGACAGGTGTTAGGATCTTTGGCAACCTGTCACTGGAATTATTTACCTGTCCCTTTATAACCACTTGTTTTCACCTTCATGACCCCAACGACTTTATCCCTTGTACAGGACTCAGTAAAAACCTCAAAAAATAACTATAAACCTCTATTTCCTATACTTCTAACTCACAGCAGCATTATTCACACAAAAATGTAGGAAAATATTACTATTTTCATGGATTTATCTCCTCATCTCAGTGTGAATACTGTTTCTTGGTATCCAGTAAATTCAGTTAACTTAGGCATTTCCAGCTACTGAAGTAACTGTTGATCCAACAACTTTCTGAGTTTATTTCAGGAGAACCCAGACATTAAGGAGAAGGAAACCAAAAGGAAAGAAGATGTTAGAACTACTGGAGCATAATTTATAGGTTGTGGTATTCTGACTGCATTTTTCCCAGCCTGCAGAAAAATGGCAATGCCAAGGCTGTACTTAAAAATAGGCAAATGTGAAGTAATTGCCAAAACAACAGAATCTGTCTATGTTAGTAAAACATCGCTTGAAACTCAAGAACAAATATTGCATCACAGTAGAAATTTTCATATTGCTGCTCTAGTGAGTGAAGGAACAAAGAACAGATGGCAATGAATTATTGTAAGGTTCTGCAAGACAGACTTAAAAGGTAAATAGGAAATATGGTTTCTACTGGAAACTAATGTTTATTGTTCCGATCAATTCTACCATATACCTTTTAGCACCAACACCTAGGTAGTATAATTAAATATAAATGCACACACACACACAAATATATTTGTATGGTAATTCCTAGTCACAAATTTTGTAGAAATTGGTCTGGAATTAAAAAAAAAAAAACCAGTCAAAGTTACTCGCCATAATACAAACATACTCATATGTATGAAGTCAATAGGACACACATACGTGCTTAGAGACATAGGATTTGCCTCCTTGATAAGCCAAGAATGGAGTAAAGTGCCTCCTTCCAAGAGAGTTGCCTGAATACCAAAAGGTGCTTACAAATTGGATATACCAATAAACCAGGAAAGGCTAATCCACTGGACTCTTATTGCAAATCTGCAGGTTATAAACAGTCTGCAAGGGATTCCTCTCACCTAACTAAATGCATTGAAATTAAATAGCTTCTCTGTAAAGAACTGTAATTTCAGTCTGTCATCATAGTGGTCAGTAACCACTCATTAATTTGGGGCTGATTCCAGACACCAAAAAAAAGTAGAAGCTCTGTTTCCAAGGTATTGCAGCTATTGCCAAGGACTATTTATGGGAAGAGGCAGCATTAGTAGCTGCTTATACCAAAGGCCAGTTTTGCCTTCCTTAAAGTGTACTAAAGAAAGTGTGATATTATCCAAATTACCTCACTCTTTTTCTTTAGGTCTCTTTCTATCTACACATGCAAACATATCAACAAGAAGGATATAAAGAAAGAGAAAAAGATGCATATTTAGTTTCCATCTTCTTGTCTTCAAAGCTTTCCAGGAAAAAAAAACTGTTACATTTCATTTTATTTTCAAATTTTTTTCCTCAGCTGGGTAGCTGGGATTCCTGCTTATGTAATGAACAGCAATATAAATTCTGCTTCATACTGATACTCTTCTGGTAAAATTTCCCTGTTTCCTGATTTACCGGTGTGTTCAAAACATCCTACTGTTAGGATTGTCTTATTATGTATAGAAAGAAATGATCCCTCGTTTGCTGGAGAGATCAATGCAAAATCATTTGGTGACATTTGAATATGTTAATTTATGGAGGGGAATGGATAATTTAATTTTAATACACAAGCATTTGCATACTTTCTTATACTTGAGTAAAAATTTGTCAAAATCCACTGCAATTAGTAAAAATAGAAATAAATCTTTAATTTCCCAAAGAAATCTTCAAACATCATGTAGGGAAAACACACTAAGCCCCAGAATTCAGATTAATCATAATTTGCCATTTCTGCAGGCTCATGAATATGGTGAAAATGTGAATCTTTCCCATGCAATATTGTGGGGTGATGTTTGATTTTTCTTTTCCTTCAGAAAAGAAACCAAAGAAAACAAGTAATAAAAGAAAACAGGCAATATGACAAAAGAGAAATATATTAAACCCCAAAATATTTATACAACAGTGACTACAGAACCCTCAAAACCCTGAATGTTATTTCAAATAATACATTCCTCCTGGTGTAAGGAAAGTGTTATCATTGGTTTGAAAACCTTTGAAGCAATCCACATTAGTGCTGTAGGCATTGCCATCCTAGTTTAGAAGTCCTAAATCATGAAGTCTAGACTTTCCTTTGTACTTTTAACCTTTTTCATTACCTTTCAGACATACTCAAATTCTGCATTTCTTGGAAAAGAACCCAGGAATCTAGGAAAGGAACGTGTGCTTAAAACTAGAAAACTCACCTGGGTTTTTTTCCCCTCAAAAACACCCAGCAGCCTACTTTCCATGGCATTTCCCTGCAGACAATCCCAGTAATGAGCACATCTGCCTTCAAACCTAGGCAAAGTGTTGTTCACATCAACACTGTATATATACACTTCTGTGCTTTAGTTGTCCATTGTAAAATAAAGGGAAGAATATTTGGTTTTTTCATAGAGGATTCTTGCAGATACAGATGAAGATAGTGAGACAGATCTTTAGAGATCTCAAATAGCAAGCAGCAACACACTAGTAACTACAAATTTAATCCATTAGAGTGCCTCTTTTCATCTTACCTATTCCGATTATCTTGTGAAGTCACACTTCTTTTACTTCCCATCCCTCAGATGCCTTTAAATTCTTCTAATGACTTTTTTCTTGTGTTGAATTTGAGTGATAGTAATAACAGTAAGACAGTATTAATTATCTCAGTTTCCTCCTAAGACAATCCAAGATGTCTGGTACAAACTGTTGTTATTAAGGAGGATTTGGATGTCAGAGCTTTGTAAGCAAGCCTAGACAACTTGAACTTGGTGATATTTCCATGAGGAAGTTGTTCAAGACTAGCTAAAACAGAGCTCTTGGTGAGATATTTCAGGCCACAGGTATGGACTGAGCTGTGAGGCTGCCATGATTCATTTGAGGTTTTGAAAGTAACCACTGATTCCAGAATCTGCAACTCTACCCTCCAGATAAGCTAAGCTGGTTACCAGGAGTTCAGTGTGTGATAATACTGAAAGGAAAGAAATATAAGTATGTCTTCTTCTGAGAGATAATTTCCTGTATATTCGATGAATGGGAATGTGGACGTTTATGTGTGCCCCAAGCTAAAAAGAGTAACAAATAATATTTTTGAAGTTTTGGAAGAATATATTCTAGATTAATGAGAAGGTCATATAGTGGGCACCGTAAACAAACCATGTGTTTTCTCCTTTTTTTATTTTTCTCTTTTGTTTACTGTTTTTATAGTAATTGACTGAGAACATAAGTTCTGACTAAAGAAGAAAAAGGTCTGTAAAAGAATTTTTGCAAAGCTCTGAGTGTCACTATAAGTGACTTGCTCCCTTTCTGTTTTCTAAATAACTTAATTACTACTGCCAGATCATAGCAGGAATACAATTCTTTTGCTTGTCTGAATTTACAAATCCCTCCCACAGAAGCTCAAAACTTATGGTAAGAATTAGGTCATATGAAACTTTGTTTTTGTGTATTGACAATACTTTCCAGAATACTTTCCCTTAGCTGCTATTCATGACTGTAGAGTTTCGACCTACCAGAAAAATTTGGTAAACTTAGACATTGACAGAAACAATAGACAGTTTAGTCTTCCCAGGGATACATACATTGCATCCATCTGTTTTCACTGGACTGTTAAAAAGCCACTAAAAGGCCATTACTTCAGGACAAGAGGCCATGTGCACAAACTGAAACATTCCATCTAAACAGAAGAAAACACCCTTTTACTCTGAGAGTGGCTGAGCACTGTCAAAGAGGTTGTGGAATTTTCTTGGACACATTCCAAACTCTACTGGAAATGGTTCTGCACGGCCTGCCCTGGGTGACCCTGCCTGAGGAGGAGGATTGGACTGGATGGCTTCCACAGGTGCCTTCCAACCTCTGCTGTTCTGTAATTCTGTGGAAATCTTCAGAGATTCACTAACCATGATACAGTATCAATGTATAGCTAGAAAAATAACTTTTTCTGGAGAAATAAGCCTAGCAGAATCTTTATCACAGATTTAACTGTTAAAGGCAATGTCCTTGTTCTCTGCTCTTGAGAAGCTGTGATGGATGCCACTGCCTACAAATTATCTCTACCTCTCTTTGGATGTAACATTATCAGGCTCTTTGGTGTCACTCCAAATATTTATCAAGATTTAGTACAATTTCAGTAGCTCCCTCATCTGGACAATGAGGATGAGGGTACTCAACTGCCTATTTAAAAGTGCTCAAAGATTTGTGGATGAAAAGGACAAGAAAAAGGGAGATAAATTTCTTGCTAGAAATCAAAAACTAAGGGAAGCTTTTCATTCTTTATTTGCAAATTCAATTCTAAAACTTCCTGCACTTACATTACAGAAATCAAATCATACCTATCAGAAACTTCAAAGTTACATATATTTTATTTCAGCCATTAGCCTGCTAAGCAATATTCTGCAGAGTTAGTTTTGATTCCATTCCAAACTGCAAACCTCGTTAGCTACAATGTTTTGATGTGCTTTTATCCTTCATTAGTATTTTGGAGCTTTTTTCCCCTCTTCACTTTACCTCTTTATTGCAAAGCATCTCACTCTCTTCTGATTTATGTATAGTTGTGCCCAGCCTCAAAATGTCATTAAGTTGATAGGTCACACTTTAAATTAAGTTTGTCATATAAAAGTGTAATTTAGATCCAATAAAACAGTTATTACCACTTTTAATTAGGAAAAGTAGGAGTCGGGTCTGTCTGAGAGACATTCTTAGACATAACCATGCAGAGAGCCAGGCTGCAGGTTTTTTCATTCAAGTAGAATCACTGATTATTGCAGCTGCCCTATTCTAATTCAGCTGGGGGTGCATTCATCTGTCAGCAGAACAAAACTCAATTAAGAAAAGAAAGATATTTGGAAATTACAGTTTCAAGTGTTCATTGGACCTCAAGTTTTAGTTGATTGCAATGGTGCTGTCTCAGATTTAATAAATGTGCAGTGTCTCCTTTTCAAGTGGTTACAGATGCATTCTTGCAACATCCAAGATCATGCAATTGGGATGAAGGCTAATATTGATCCATCTAAAAGCAATGGTTTTTTTTTCCACCGGTTGGTTAGCAACACTTGTCACAACCTGAGCAACAACTTATTATCTGTTTATACCTGTCAGTTTAAAAAGTAAAGGTAAACAAGGTAATCATTTACAGTCATTTTAGAAGGGAGATACATCTGGAATAGCAAACTTAAGTTCTGCGTGGTATGAAGCTGGATATGTAGGATATAACACAGGACATAAATGTGCAATTTGCAAAATGTCTGCACTTGACAAGTCTGCTTCTGCTGAATGTTACTGCTCCTCTTCATTTTATCAGCAGTGAATACATTGCCTGTTTACCAAGGAAGCTAATAAAATACTTTTGAAAGCACAATAATCATAAAGGGACACTGGTTTTATTTGAGAGACTAGTTCTAGTCACAAATGCAGAGATTTTAGGTTAGTGGAGATGTACTGAGTTTAAGAGTGTTACAACAGTGACAAAGAGGAATCAGGCCTGTGGCACAGACTCATCTGCAGTTTTAATCCCTCACTAAGATGGGGTTTTTTACATGCAGTGTCTTTTACACAAAAATACGAACGTGCTTGTGGCTGCAGAATAAGGATACTTTCATCAGAAAACTAAATGGCTAAATACAGAAGAGAACATCAGTAAGAAAATAAACAGTCATCTATCCAAAAGCAAATACGTATCTAACATGAAAAAATGTGACATTTGCCTTAAAATATAGAGGTTCCTGTTTTATTTAATAATGCTGTGTGGAGTTGTCTTTGCAATTTCAAAGGATGCACAATATCCCATCTTTTCTCAATATATTATACTACATCACTTAACTTTTTTTTGTTTTGGATGCAAATTTTATAGAGAGAGAGACAGATAGGCAGCTACATGTATACATATATGCACATATATATACACACATACATATACATGTGAGCATACAGTCAGAGGGACTTTCCAAGAGTGCACTTTCCAAAGCTGTTACATTTTTAAAGGACTGACTGAGTGTTAAATGTCAGTATTTTGAAAAACTAGGTATATTATGTATAGCTTCAGTCACCAGATATTCTTGTTATCTCACATTTTCCATACAGCTGCTCCTTAAAGTATTAGAGTGGCAAGGTTATGTGCTACAGTAGTTCATCTGTAAGGGGAAGTGATCAGCTCACCTCTATAATTGCTTTTCTAGAGCTCCAGGCATAGATTTGCCATGAACCTTTAATTCCCTCTCATACACCACCTACTATATCTTGTCTCCTGCTCTGTTCCTATGGCATAGGTACAATTCATTTTCTCAGCATTTTATTGCAACATCTGCCTGGCTCCACAATCTTATGTGCTAGATGCAATAAATCAACCACAAGCAGAATTTCCCAAGAGTCTAGGATAGATTGCTTTTTTCAAAGTTAAACTTCATGTTGTCCTCTTGCCTAATATATGCCCTGATATTGAGAAAGTCCCCTTTCACAGAACCACCTTCAGTTCAACCACTATCCACTATTTGCATCTGCCTCTGCATTTGTTGAACAAAAAGCCAAAAATTTACCTCTTCTAATGCACCCTAATATCCTGGTCTTGAGAATAGTCAAGAAACAATCCCCAGGGACAAATGTAAGACTGAAGTAAGCATTTTGTGATATCCTTCTGGTCTTCGTCTCTTTGTGGCTTAAAAAGAATTCCTTTCTGGATTTGTAGATAATATGTACTCCTTATTTTATTTATATCTTTCTATTTTTTACTATTTGTTGAGTCATTTTTTTTTTAACTATTTATGCTTTCAGCATCTCTAGGTTATGTCAGTGGTTTGAAACCAAACAGAGCCAGGAAATATTCCCAAACTGGAACTAGATCATCTGCTAAGCTGTTATAACAGTTGCTAGCACAGTTTTGGCTTGTACCAGTTAGAGCTCTTTCAAATAATTCCCAGGCACAATATGAGAGTTAGGCACAAGCTAACCATTCCAAAGCTAGATCATTCCCAATAGGTAGTTTGGATGCAGTTATTCTGCCTTGGAGGCTACAAGAGTTTAGTGCAAATACTAGTTGTTCCTTGCCAGTTAGGCTCAGTGCCAGAAAATTATGATCTAAGTGAATCTATATCTAGCATATCTAATCTGAACTTCCACATATAGCAAGAAGTTATCCAGTTTACTCCTGATTTGTACTAAAACCAATGTTTTCAGACCATTTCTGATCTACTACCACATATTTTTTTCATTTCACATTCTCTAATTCTTGTTTATTTACCTTGTTCGTGTAATTGCTAAGCCACATATCCAGAAGTATAAAATAGCTGCAGTATTAAGAAATAATCTAAGGGCCAGATCTGAGGCTAATGTAGCAGAAAACTAATGCCAGATGAGGTGTATTTACTTAAATGTGGTGATTTACTAAATTAATATTTTTAGCAAAAATGTATTGAGAGAGGGTTCAGATGTGTAGCATTTAAGTATGCATATAATATATCAGGATAAAAAATAAAATTTATTAAAAGACAATGTAATTACCTGAGAAGTGGACTGCCTGTGTCTTTAAAAGCATGCTAGCATACTGCTGTATCTGATAAGTCAGTTAGGAAATATTTGGGATATTTTATTAAAAATATGCTTTCTGAAATTCAGCCGTCAGATATATTAATCTGGAGGACAGCCAGGCTCTCTGATCCTATTAACCACATTTGAAAACCCTCATATGGCTGGAAAAATATGAGATCCATACCCCGTTTCAGAATAGTAATAAGGGAATGCTGCGAGTAATTCACAATCGAAGAATTGCAAAGTCTTCTATCACTGGACCAGCACATGCCAGGGGATGGGGGTAACCTGGTAACTTTGGCCTGATATGTCTGAGGATCCCACACTCTCCCACAGCTGGGACTTGGGTTCACTCAGAAGCTTTGAGCCAAGACCTCTCTGTTGATAGCTATGTGATGAATCCCCAGCATGGGAAAACTTCTTGAACTGCCGAGGAGTCACCAGTTGCCCACCATGCTAAAAATTCACACTCCACATTATAATAAAAAAAGTAAAAAAGCCTGTCTACGGTCTGGATGAGAATGTTAACAAACCCACACTCTTATCACAGGGCTACATTCATCACAAGGTCTTTCTTTGTGCTGTTCTGGTCTGTATGGAGAAAAGGCATGATATTTTATGTTAGACAGAAATTATAGAATGAAATAAGGATGAATATTTCTAAGTATAATAATTTTTAATGTACTTCTCTTCACTTTTCAGTTCCACTGTGGTGAGGCTGAAGTTTATACCAGCCTGTTCTAATGCCAGAAATGGCCAATAGATAATTAGCTAACTGTACATTAAAAATAATCACTTCACCTTTCTGTTGAGTCTAATAGCATGTAAAAAACTTGAGTTAATAGAGAGAGATCTAAAAAGCATCCAGTATTTATAAGTGGGTAAAAAGAGAGAGAATGGTTTCACTAATTCTCAGAGCAATTTTTTCTGGGATTACATCACCCTTATTGTTCAAACTTCTGATTTATCTTATTTCTAGTTTGAAGATGGCTAGGTCTAGAATGGCTTCAGATTCAAGCATTTATTTGACTCCTTCCATTCGAGTGTGCTGACATTGCCTCTGGTCTGACTGTATTGTGTTTGTGTGGCAAGGCTTTGGTAGCAAGGGAGCTGCGGGGGTGGATTCTGTGAGAAGTTCCCATAAGCTTCCCCCATGTCTGACAGAGACAATGCCAGCCAGCTCCAAGGCAGATGTGTCCCTGGCCAAGGCCATGCCCATCAGGACATGGTGAGGCAGGAGGTGCCCATGCAGCCTGTGGAGGTCCAGGTGGAGCAGATATGCATCTGCAGCCTGTGAAGGGCCCCACACTGGAGCAGATGGCTACTTGAAAGAGGCTGTGACTCCATGGGAGTCTGAGCTGGAGCAGTATCCTGGAAAGGCTTTGGTCCTGTGGAGACGGGAGCCCATGCTGGAGCAAGTTTGCTGGCAGGACTTGACTCCTGTCCAGAATCCAGGCAGGAGCAGCTTATTCCTGAAGGACTACACCCCATGGGAAAGGCTCTCATTGAAACAGTTTGCGGAAGACCATCTCCCACATTGGAGTGGAGGAAGAGTGTGAGAAGCCCTGTCACTGAGGAGAAAGGGGCAGCAGAGACAACATGAATGATCACAGCAGCCATTCCCCATCCCTCTGCACCACTGAGGGGAGGAGGTAGACAATTCATGTGTGAAGCTGAGCCTAGGAAGAAGGGAGGGGTGGGAAAACATATTTTAAGATTTTAAGATTTGGGGTTATTACCCTACTCTGATTTGATTGATAACACAATAAATTAATTTTCTCCAAGCCAAGTCTGTTTTTACCATGACAGTAACTAGTGAGTGATTTCTCCCTGTCCTTATCTTGACCCATAACCCTTTCCATTATGTTATCTCTTCCCTGTACAGCTGAGGAGGGGAATGATAGAGTGGATTTGGTGGGCTACTGATGTCCAGACAAGGTCACTCCACCACACTGACACTGATAAACCAAAACATGAAAGAAAGACTCTGACTCTGTGATTTCAGCAGGATTGAGAGAAAGTAGAAACAGTTGTTCAAAATTAAAAAAAAGAAGTTCACACATTCAAGCACAAATATCTTCAATAATTAGCAATAACAGCAAGGGGAACACAATTACAGGCAGACTAAATTGCTTTTTATTTAAATGTTCTCTTTTTAAAATGTATCCCAGTGTGAAAGTCCCTCTTTAAATTAGTGAGAGCATGCATAATCTCAATGTCTCCACTGGGGGTTGTAAGAATATATGTTCTCTCACTTGCTTAGTTGCGCATTTAGGGGATTAAAAGAAAATTATACAGCCCTGGGTACTTTATAATGACAGATATCCATAGTAATTTAGCTAATTGAGTGTATTCCAGCTTTATTTTAATTTACTGATGTTTTTCACTTGATTCTTTGTTATTTAGTTCTGCCTGAGTATTCCACTATAACTATAAGCCTTGACCCTGCAATCTCTTACTCATAGAAACAGACTTTTCTTCCCATACCAGGAAGGAGTTTTACAAGTAGATCTGTAACCATTAGAGGACACTTTTAAAACTAGGACAAAGAAATACCTATCTCAGTTTCTAAAACTTTTTAATCTACCAAGAAAATAAATCCAAGAAATGCTTCAGTAAAAAAGAGAAAGTTTTTTAAAACATAAGCAGTTTTTGTTTTGTTCATATCATTCATATCACTTTGTGCTCTATTTTCCTGTAAAATACAAAATTAAACAACATAAGTGAAAATATCATTGAACTTCCAAATTTCTAAGCACTTGATAGAATGTACTGAAATTTACTGGTTCTGCCAAGCTCTGATAAAAACAAAGAAATCACCCTGCTTGGAGAAAATTTTTCATGTTTTACTGAATATTCTGAATATGCTAAAAATTCACCTAGAGGTAATAAAAAAATCTAAGCAAAATTACTAGTTTGTAGGACAAGAAGAAGGTTAAAAAAAAGAAGCATGTTCTTTATAGAGTATTTTCTGGAAGGACGAACTCCTGTAATGCTCATAGAGTATGAGAAACACTTTGTCTGGCTATAGCTACCCTTACTGTAACATCACTGTACTTCACAACTGTTACAGTATTTAACACAGTGATGTACTATTTTGACTTGGATAGAGTCCATTTTCTTCATGGAAGCTTATATCACGCTCTTTTTTGGATTTGTGTTGAACACAGCGTTGTTAACATAGGGATGTTTTAACTACCATTGAGCACTGCTTATACAGCATCAAGGCCTTTGTGGTTTCTCCACCTTCCTGACAGTGGGGAGGCTGGGGATGCACAAGAAGTTGGGAGGGGACCCAGTCGGGACAGCTGACCCAGCTGACCAAAGGGACATTCCAGATCATATGACATCATGCTCAGCAAGAAAAGCTGCAGGAAAGAAGGAGAAAGGGGGAGAAATTTGGAGTGACAGCATTCCTCTTCCCAGTTTGTTGCATGTGAACATGACAGAGCCTTGCTTTCCTAGAGGTGGACAAGCATCTCTCTGCACATGGGAAGCGGTGAAGGAATTCCTTACTTTGCTTTGTTTCTGCACCCATCTTTGCTTTACCTACTAAACCACTTTTACCTCAACTCACAAGTTTTCATGATTTTGCTGTTCTGATTCTCTCCCCCATCTCATTTGTGAGGAGTGAGCAAGTGGCACTGTGGGGCTGAGCTACACACCAAGGTTAAATGGCAACACAGCTCTGAATAAGCAACTTTATTTAATAGATGGGAAAAGCAGAGCAAATAGAGCAAGACCTATTAGATATCACTGAGCAAGTCTATGATTCTGCCGTGAACAGACGGTCTCTTGCCATATCCTAGAAAGTAACCCATCGTCCATTTTCCTGTAATCTCTGTTACTTCCGTTTGCAGTGTACATCCAGAGAAAACAGCCCATACAAAAATGATAGAATTTTCTTTAATAACTGAAAAAGGTGTAAGTCAATCTCCTCACAGATAATACTATACCAAAGAGCTAAATTGCACTGGGGGTTTTGGATGCAGCCTCTGCAATCAATATTTTTAGCTATTTCTTTTACAAGACGGAAGACATACTTCTTATTGTGATTAAACTGCTTCCCAAAAGTATTCCAAAACTAGAATTGCAAATATGCTTTTGTGGTGCTTCAGTTTGCTTGTTTTGTTTGGAAGGCCTGACCTCCCAGTCACAGCAGTCACCATTCCCTGAGTCTACATAAAAACATCTCTTTTCAGCCTGGGACTGCTGGAGCAGAGGACGCTGAACACATCCTTGATGTGGTCCCCAGTGGTTATGTTAGCCTAGAAAACGCAGAACCCTGTGGCAGGCCAAAAAACCCTGCTACTCCTCAACAGCGCAATATTGTTTTACTGAAACTCTTTATTTGAAAGTCAGATACACTGCACTTTTAGTTCTACTAAAAGACTGACTAGGACTGAATTTTAGAAGTGTGCTTATAGTTTAAATTAGACCATGTCCAAACACATCTTTGCTAAAAGACATTAGCAATTAAAATAACTTTATAGATATGTAATGCCTGTAGAAAACAATGGGTGGAAATCATTGTTTCCACATCTTTTAGTACAATGATAAAGATAAATCCCATGGGATAAAAACATGCAAAATGGAAATTTTCACAATAGGATCATAGAGCTTGAAATATTAAAAATAGGGGTAACTTTGCCCTGGCAAATCCAGGGCATAACTTGGAACTTTACCAAAGTTTTTTAAAAAAGTGCTTTATATACTGTTTTTCCTGAATTTTACTGAACTTTGGAGGATCAGTTGTTTGAGTTGATGCAAAACTGCTAAAATATTTACACCATGAATAACCTTACACCACAATACATTTCACCAATCTAACACTGTAGGCATCAAAAGAAAAAAAAAGGCAGTAACTTTGAGGATAACATTTCTTCTTCTGTGGACTATACTGAAGGGGAAAACAGCAGGTGAGTGCATGTTGAGACGCAGAGAGACTTTTGCTGCAGGGTGGAAAGTTGAGGTAGCCTTCTAGACCATAGTCCTGTTATACACTGAGCAGCCTGGCCCTCAAATCCATGAGAACTCCTTGCGATGCAGGCAAGTAGTTCATCCAGCTATAAACTGTAATAAGTCAGTACATGATTGTTTCCCACAGTGCATTCTTGCGTGCTTTACTCAGGACATTATTAAATTATTCACATGGTGGTCTCCCAATACTTCCTCTGGGAGATTACTATGGACAAATAGACCTCACAGGAAATTTTATTGATGTAAAGTCTGCATTTTTCTTGGTTCATTTTCATTCAGTTGCTTCTAGTTATGTTCCCTTGGACCTTTCTAAGCGAATCCTGTGCCTCCTAGGTGTTTACACAATTCAACTGCTTGCAGATAGATATTGCATCCTCTAGTAACAAGCGTCTGGCTGGTGGTACGTACTCTCTTATTTTTTACTCTTTCTTCATAATCTGTCTTCCTTAGTGTATTTTCCTGTTGAGTTTCTTGACATGATAATTAGTTGTAAATTGGTGGATTAACAGCTATCTTGAAATCACCCGCTTTAATATGCAAAATATATGGACTAAGGACTAACTTAATAATTTTGGCTGGTACTTCCTTGTATACTTATTTTATCATCCAGCATCAAGGATGTTTCGAAAAAATTTATGTCCTTAGTGAAAACACACCAACAGTTGAAAACCGAAGTAGCAGCTGGGAGTATATGATCTATCTAATAGACTCTCTGTCTTAGCATCAATCTTACATCATTAATTTTCTGAAACAAACCATATTGACAGGCATGTCCACAAGTTATTTAGCCATGACCTGCCACTAGTTTTCAGTTGTTCATGCCAAATGGGAGGATACAATATGACTAGAAGTCCCCTGAAATATTGCTTAAGGTTGTTCTCTGAGGCAGATGCTTGTACTTGACTGCCCTACATATTCGTCTTGTGTACTATGGAATTCCAGTGATTCCTTCCTTCTTTTTAAGAGCTTTGTCAGATGCAAATTCAAACCAAAATTGAAATTCTTCCTGACTAATGCAAAACAACAAAAATCTTACATCTCTGAACACATAACTCGCAGGTGTACTGTAATTAATAGGAATATTTAGGAATAATTACATGTGATTTTCATTTTCTTTTAGTGTAAGCTTTTATAAGCTATGCAATTAAGTCTCTAACAACACCTTCCAGCTTAGTGACTTAGGTGAACATAAGAGGGAGAATTTTATTATTTAAATCATTATAAAGATTAATTATTCCTTTTATTAACAAGCAATATAGAATTTTTAAGGAAATACTGCAATAAGTTTTCACCTGTCTTTTTAGAGTTCTCAATCTTTCCACTAAGTTTCCATTTACAGCATTTAGTTATAATCCTTACTAATGTTTTGTCCCAACAATTAAGAATGCACTGAAAATAAAGCATGTACATAGTTAGAATCAACCTAGATTTTCTGTATTTCTAATTTGGATGCAAATTTTAACGAAAAACATATTTCCAGGGACAATGGAGGACATTCAAATCACTCAGTTTTAGACCTTCAGAACAGACTTTTAAGTTGGTATAAGTGTGCAGGTTGCCTGCAGAGTGAATGGAGACTTTCAGCTATCAAAGACCTCAGTTATTCTTTGGTGACATGCAATGAAGAAAACTGGTCTAACTTAGGTACTTCTGATAAATCACTTATAAATTACTCATAATTCTGAGCTTCATATTTAGACTACTTTATTAGTCTAAAACCAGTGTACATGACCTCCAGGTGGTATAACCTGAAGTCAGTTGGAACAATGCATTTAATCACCACTAAGGCCAGGGCATCAGAAGGGAAGAAACTTTAGGATTCTACGACCTTAGTTGGGCCACTTCTGAAGTATACCCTAAGTTTTCAAAATTTAGTGAGTCAAGGTCTATGGCAGCGTGAGCTACCTTTTTTATCTACTTGCTGCATTCCTTTAAAGGTAATAAGAGTAGAAAAAGTTGAGAGGAAGACTTTAGTACTGAGCCGCAGCAAAAGAGGTATGAGACAAGAAACTTCTGATGCCCATCTCTACTATGGCAGTACTTTCTGATGGAAGCATTTGCTGCTATCCATCATCTTAAAACTTTACCTTTATTCCTTGAAAGACTTCTCTTTCTTTAGGGAAGTCCACCCTGTATTTATAGAAATGGTTAAGCTAAACCTTCTTTTGATTTTTCTGACAAATATGCTGGCCACACTAACTGCATATAGCCAAAATTAAAACATCACTGCCATTTAACCATGCACAAGAAATAAATTATTTGTGTCTAACTCCAATAAAAAATATTATTTATGCTGTACTTTGGAAATTATGTGGTGACAGACTCATCATGTCTGTGGGCCTCATCTAACTAAAGATCGTTTTGCATGATTGAAAGAAGGGAAAAATGCCAATTCAAAGCATCATGTTATGAAAACTTTAACAGTTTGCATTCCCTCCAATTAACTGAAAGGAGTATCAGCACCACACATTGCTTTGTGCACCCACATCTTTCTGTGAGCACCTGCTACCTGATGAGGGCTTTTCACACTTAGGTTTGACTGTCAAGGAGAAAGCTAGCAATGTTAAAAGGCTTTTTGGGAACTACTGTCTTGTTTTATTATTTGTCACTTTTGTTAAAACAGTTGAAAATGAAAAAAAAAGTAGTTGCTCTTAAAACCTTCCATAAAAGATGAGAATGACACTTTATTTAAACCAGTCGATCTTTTCTGGTCTCTAGCAGCAGTTGCTTCAGAGGTGAGTGCCAAAATGTTTTGTGCAGATTATGGGAGAGATTTCATGGAGCTGTTTTGAACTCACAAAAATATCAGTGTTTTATAGGATTGAAATACAGGGTATGTATGCCCCTCATGTGTGCAACTCTTTAATAATCTATATTAATATTCCTCTATATAGTCCTCTTTCTTTCTTTCTTTCTTTCTTTCTTTCTTTCTTTCTTTCTTTCTTTCTTTTTCTTTCTCTTTCTTTCTTTCTTTCTTTCTTTCTTTCTTTCTTTCTTTCTTTCTTTCTTTCTTTCTTTCTTTCTTTCTTTCTTTCTTTCTTTCTTTCTTTCTTTCTTTCTTTCTTTCCACTATAGCTATTTGATAAATTGTGCCATCATTCCAAGAACACAAGACTACCATAGGTAGTGTCAAAAATTCAGCATATGACAGTAACTAGTGGTACCTAAGGACTTTGCTCACTCCGATGCTTATGACCGCATGTTACTCTTCTAACCTCAGCCTCACTTTGGAAGCCATATAACCTTGTTACAATAAGTCCTTTGGAGAGGCAAGATTTACTGATTAAGCCAGAAGACTAGAGTTCAAAGGTCTTTTTACTTGCAACTCGGAGCATGAACAAAGGTTCTTGCACTTACCTGAACCCAGGAGTGTAAACACACTCTAAATGACACAATTTGTTCCTACATGTATGATGAATGTTGACCTCTGATGACTTTTGCAGTAAATAGCAGCAAAAAATACATAACTCTCTCTGCTCCTACCTACAAGAGCACCAATATTTTCTCCCATCAGGATGATGGTTTTTAAAAGCATAGCTCAAAACCTGTGCTCATTTTTAAAAAAAGAAAAAAAGCAGAATTGAAGGATGAAGGTAAGAAGGTATTTCTCAACACCTATTCAGACCCCCTGCATTTTGGAGTACAGACTGTTCTCAGATAATAAATAAATAAATATATCCCAACCAATATAACTTCTGTATTTGACTCAATATTTAAAATAAATGAGCATGACAAAACAAAACAAAACCAAAAAACCCCACACCTTTCTGAACAGAACCCAGTGAATAAAATATGCCACGAGGAAGCCCCTGTGATAGCCGGAATTCTGCCTGTCTAGGTCACAGATTCAAAGTAAATGTTGAATACAGCTAATGCAGAATAGAGCTAGCTGTAGAAGATACGGAGAGGCAAAGCAACAAGAGGAAAGACCTGAGAGCTAAAGCCACCAAAGACCATGATAAAGTGCTGCAGGTGAGAATTTGAACCACATATTTGGGGGGTTTTGTATATATTAGCTTCATGAGATGAAGCAGTTTTACACTAGGAATTGGAAAAAAATTATACCATCAGAAGGCATAAACAGCTGTGGGAACTGTTCTTTTTTGGCTAGCTACTGTCACATTACGATGCATTATCTCCATTAGGGCAGTGTGGCATGCTGCACCTGGCAGTCAGCATTTTTGACTGATGGACAATGCACATCTATTCCCAACATCTGTAACTGATGGACAACATACATCTGTTCCCAACACCTGTAGCTACGCAACACGTGGGGTTTTAAAAAGATCCAAAGATGAGCTCCACTGATTTATTAATTATTCGGCTCTTGTAGCATCTATGTAAAGCTGAAGCAGGCATTTCATCATCACCCTAACCTTAATTTCTACTATATAAAGAGAACAAGTCATGCCAGAGTGTGATTTAGTACACCTGAGGTCTGGATTGTCTTCTAGAAGTGCCTGTCTCTGTTGCCCACAGACAGAGCAAAAGACAAGACTCTTCTGACTTGATTGTCTTGGTTATGTATGTGAAGTACACAGGATGAATGTGACCTCTGTACTGTTCTCAATCAAGTCCAGCAATACAAAGTCTTTAAAATGTAATGAGGTATGGGGCCACAGAGAAGTGTTGAAAAGGACATGTGATTTAATGGTCCTGTTCTGGTCTGCTCATTTAGGAGAAATTTTTCTGCCAAACATTCACCTAAGTTCATCTGGAATGATGCTTTAGTGCTGTGAATGCTTTTATATACACCAATAAATGAAACATCCCCATGAATCACAAGTTTTGTAGATTCTCACACTCTTATTAATTAGAAAGTAGGTCAATTTGATGGATGAGAAGGTGAAATCCTATTTGGTCTCACCACCCACGATCATAAAAAATGAGAACTGAAGATTCAAAGTTCAGATTTGAGTATTAAGATTCAAAATACATCTTAATTTAATTGCATTTCACATCTAAATAACATAAAACTGTTGGCTAGCAACAGATCCTCTTAAATCACTTATAACTTTGTGTGCTCCAACAAAATTCTTGCACAGGTAAAGCCACTGTGGACATGAATAAAGATTTATAGATTAGGCCAAAAGAGCATAAAGACAAAGCTCATGAACCCTCTCCCAGACAGAATCTGAACTGTTCAGCTGCACACCATAGTCTATATCCGTCTGATATTCTCGTTTCTATTTGTTTGCAGAATAATGGTACTCAGCAGCACCAAACACTGACATTGTCCAAGGTCAGGAAAAAAGTCAGTCAAGGAGTCAGGATCTAATTTGTGAAACAATGCAAGTAGTCAGAGATCATACAGAGGGAAGGTGAGGGTCATAGGGCCAGAGACATTAAATCACAGGTGAGTAGTATGTATAGATCCAATTTCAAAGCGACCTTGCACTTAAGCACATATTTTCTTTTGGTCATGATTAATCATAAACATCAAGCCTGTGATGAAAGATGTGAATGATTTTGCAACAGACTGTGTGGATTAGTCCAGAAAGGACTTTTTTCATTATTGTATCTATATCCGTACTACAAGTAAAATGGGGTGGGAGATAAATTCAAGATTATATCAAAATCCAGTCCTTAGGTATTATCTTAGGCATTTACATAACAATCAGTGCTCCAGCAAAAAATTCCTGTGCCACAGCTGAGAATCATAGAATCACAGAGTATCCTGAGTTAGAAGGGTTCCAAAAGGACCATTTAGTCCAGCTCCTGGCCCTGCACAGAACAACTCCAAAAATGACACCATGTGCCTGAGAGTATTGTTCAAGTGTTTCTTGGTCTCTGCCAGGTTGGTGCTGTGACCACTTCCCTGGGGAGCCTGTTCCAATGCCCACTGTGCGAAGAGCCTTTTCCTAATATCCAACCTAAACCTTCCCTGACACAGTTTCAGGCCATTTCCTAGGCCATTCCCTCTGGTCTGTCACTGGCCACCAGAGAGAAGAGATCAGAGCCTCTTCTTCCTTTATTCAATCCTTGTGAGGAAGCATCCATCCTTGTAACGAATCTGTAAGTCTCCTCTCTGTCTTCTCTTTTCTAGGCTGTGTTTGTTAACAGTAGCAGCCATGCATTTGTGTATGCCACAATGCCAACTCTTGTGTTCCAATCTTATACATAAAAAGCAAACTCAGTAAAATACAAAATTCTGCTTCACTAGAAACAAATTTGACAGAATTTTGTCCAGACTATCACTTACGCCTCTCCACATGTAACATGTTCTGAATAAGACATGCACAACTCAAAAGATCTATTTCCACATCATTAATAACAGCTATAAATCACGTCCATTTCTCTTCCAGCAGAAGACAAGATGTGTGCCCCAATTCAAAACAGTATGTGCATCAATAACTATGTTAATATCTCAAGTATCAGAGAATTAAAATAACCAAGTATTCTAAGTGTTGTTGCACAAACCATCCTGCACAAACCATTTGTGACGTTTGCTCTAACACCACCACTTCAGGAACTTTGTAATTATCTGAATTGAAACAATAGTTAAATGTCCAAATACTACTAATGTATGATAATTTGTGGCCTTCGTGGCAACTGAGGTATTACATGCATTATACTTAATAAATCCTATTCCAATTTTGCAGAATGACAGAATGGTTGAGGTTGACACAGATCACTGCAGACCATCTAATCCAATCCCCAGCATATTCAAAGACCAGGTTGCACAGGACCATGACTAAAAAGGTTTTCAACATCCCTAAAAATGGAAACTACACAAGCTCTCTTGGCTTCAGCACTGTCACAGTAAAGAACAAGTGTTTTCTTGTGTTCAGAAGGAATTTCATGTGTTTTGATTTATCACTGCCTCTTGCCCTCTTACTGTGTACCACTGACTAAAGTCTGGCTATGTCTTCTTTCCCTCATGTTATGTGTTTATACACATTGATAAGATCCCCTGAGCCTTCTTACCTCCAGGCTGCTCAGTCTTAGCACTCTCAGCCTCTCCTCATATGACAGAGGCTTCAAACCCTGTCACCTCAGTAGCCCTTCCCTAGATTCTTCAAAGTATGTCCTTATCTCTTTTGTACAGGGTAGCCCCAAACTGGACCAGTCACTCCACGTGTCTCACCTGCTCTAAGTGGAGGGGAAGATTCACCACCTTTGGTCTGCTGGCAGCACTCCTCCTAATGCATCTGTTTGCCTTTGACATTGTTGGCTCAAGGGCAGCCAGTTGCCCACCAGGACCCTATTCTGCAAAACTGCTCTCTAGCCTGTGGGCCCACAGCATGTATTGGTGCATGGAGATTTTCCTCCCTCCATGCAGGACTGCTGAACTGCATAAGATTCCCATCTGCCCATTCCTTCAGCGTGTGTAAGTCCCTCTGAATAATAGTACAAGCCTATGGTCTATCAACCACTCCTCCCAGCTTTGTGCCCTCTGCAAACTTGCTGGCAGCATACTTGATCCCATCATCTAGGCCATTAATGAAGGTGTTAAACAGTATCAGAATTGGTACTGAGCCCTGGGATACAATGCTGGTGACTGGCCTCCAGCTGGATTTTGTGCCAGGGATCTTTGAACCAGGTAGTTCAGCCAGTTTTCTCTCCACATCCCTAGCCACCCAACTGCCCAGAACAGCCTATAATTTTAATAGGTTATGTTACTATTAATATGCATTATATCTTGCTTTAATTTATCACTGCAAAACAGCAAAACAATTTGCCTGTTGTCAACCACACAGAGTCTGCTCTGACATATCATAGCTGCCCAGATATCAAAGGCCCAGAGTAAGCCCAGGGGATGAAAGATATAATTGACTGGTTATGTCATTGACTGGTTATGTCTTCCACCTATCTGAACTCATGTCATCACCCCAGCCACAGCAACACATAATTCTGGCTCATCTGTGGTCAAGGAGTGAAAATCAGAGGGTGCACTGTAGAAAGAAATCTAACAGCAAAAAAGATTATCCCATGGTTACAGAAAAGAGATTGTTGTGCTGAGGTGGGACAGCAACAATATTGCCAACCTGGAACAAATATATTTACCATAACTTGTAGCAGTATAGCAGTGGATAAAGTTGGCCAGCAATTTACTGAGCAAAATTCCAACAGGAGTAGGAGTCCTATGCTCTAAATCTAGAAATTTGAGATTTCGAAGTCTGAACAGATCACCTAATATTCCCTGTAAGCATATGGAGAGGAATAGGTGCTACTTGAGGTTAATTAATCTAAACCTAAAATAGACATTTAAGATAGAAGTGAATCAATTTCTGCATACGCCTTTTTGTCTCAATGATTACAAAAAGTCCTTAGGGTGACTAGGAGACTGTTTTCCTCATTCAAAGCATTTTCAGAATATGGATTCCATTATTTCTTCCTTCAGGAACTGAAGAGTTGAGCATCTAAGGCAGACCTTTGGAAGTAGTGCACCTGTACAAATCCATAGAGAAAGAAGCCTTGAAGAGAATAAATGGGTTATTTATGGAGCTTAGTGATAAAGAGGGTGATGATGGAGGTGGCAGTGACAGAAGAAAAAGAGGAGGGGTGAAAGCAGTCACAGAGCAGGACAGTAGACCACAAATGGACTTGTAAAGATGAAATTGGCAGCAGTCTAACAAGAAGATGTCAGAATTCTGCATCAACTTGCTAAACCAAGCAGAGGGAGGCAAACCCAGAGCAGAACCTAGGTCAAGATCTAAGAGTCACAGTCATTAAGCATGTGAGTGGGTAAAAACAGTTTAAAAGGTACATATAAAACGTGATAATGAAATATGCATTAACTTAATTAGGATCATCAGAGACAAATCATTCTCTTTTTATGTATTTAACTAATCCATGTGAATAAAAAATGATTGAAAAAAATTAAAAATGTAGACTAAAGACAGCAAAAAGACATTAATGTTCCAGACAGATGTCAAATTAACCAGACAGCCTTTGATGACAGTGTTCAAGAAACCTAAAAATGTAACAGTATGAAGGTTACAAGGGGTAACACAAAGGTAGGAAGTATTTGTTCCTGGCAAAAGTGCCCCAAATGTATTTGAGAGAGTTACAGACATTTTCCAGGAATAAATATTTAGAAATGAAAAGATGAATCTATTTTTTCACATTTTATGTGATTTGTAAGGTTTACTCTGCTAGATTAAGAGCTCCTCTCTTCACCCCCAATATCAACATTCTCATGATAATATCAGCATCCCCATAATGCTGATATTTATTCATGTCTTGTGGACAGTAAATTCTTTGCAAATTTGCTGAAACCTCCTTTCTCCTAAGGATTATGCCTATCCATGTGGGAATATTCAACTCTGAGTTGTCCCAGTCTTGCTGCTCCTGGATTTTTGACTGGTTTCTGTGTCATTTTAGTCTGCATTTGAATCTTAATATTTCCCCTTCTGTTTCCCTTCCATTCCAAGGAAATAAAGCGTTGTCTTGGCCTTAACTTGTTCTGGGAATGTTACCCCAGAGTCTTGAAAAGATTCTTGGTTTAGGATGATATTTTATGTTTTTTCAGTTCTTTGGATTGGGAATCAAAGGAGCTGCTCTATCTGTGGGATAACTACTTTGAGAAAGGCAAGAAAATAAGTTGTAAGAAAGTTATGTGTAAACTGCTTTGCATGGACGTGGGAAAAGCACAGAGGTGAGTACTTTCATAGTTTGCTTCATATTGTCCATTTAAAAAGTCTTCACTGTAAGCTTTTATCAATATAACCATTTATTAACATAACCAGTTATCAATATAAACAATTGTTTATATTGATAAAAAGACTACTTGTGTTTAAGGTAACACAGTATTTATCACTGTGTTAATAAAGAAACATTTATTAAATCCAATATTCTGTATCCAACAATATCCAGCACTGTAGACTCCAGGCTAAATGACCAGTGCACTGATTTGCAACACTCTGTACCTCAAGCAGAGATTTATGCTGCATTTTTCAAGTGTAATTTTATTACAACCGAAAATTTAAAGCACTGCATGCATATCCTACTTATTTGCTGAATTCACTACAAACTGTTTATTATTCTTTGACGATTTTTTTCATCATGGGAAGGAAGATGCCCCGAAGGGTTGAGGAGAATGAGTATACATATGTAGAATCCAGAAACATTCGATCTCATTAAGCAATGAAAATTGTCAGTGTCGCACAGGAATGAAAGAATATGACATTACTAGTCTTATTTACACAGATGATTAGAAAGAGATAAAGTAGCTGACCCAGACAGCTAAGAAATACAGCATTAAAACCACAGCATTTTCTGCCTTATTTTTTCTGACCTACTTTTCTTTCCCATAATTGTCTTACAGTTATATCTGAAGTTCACATATTGGTTGCATCCATTATTCTGGCTTCCTAGTTATTTGTTAAATTTAGTAAGAATTTGTTTGATTAGCTTTGATTTAGTTCCTCTTGGGAGCCCTGAAGGACTGAGAAAGATAAGCAAATCCTACAAGTAGGGCCTACGCATGTACACTATCTCATTAAGGAATGAAAAGTGCTGGGTTAAGGCAAGAAAGGAGAAGAAGGGTTCTTCCTATTTACACTGATCATTTCAAAAGCCAAGGCATGATTCTCTATATCGTTAAATTGGTTTCATTCTGGTTTAGCTAGGTAACTAAGGTAACTACTTTCAACAAACTTCGGAGTTCATTCAAAATCAAGGAAATTTGATACTTCTCAGTATAGGAGGTTTGCATCCTTAATGAAATTTTTAAAAATTACTGTAAAAAAATCTTACTTTTTCCCTATAATTCTTCACCTTTTTGTCATAATAAGAGTGCCTCACTAATGCGCATTTCAGATCTGGATCTTCCAAATATTAGGAGCTGGCCTTAAAAAAACCTATACTTTTATTTAAGAAGCAGAAAGACTATTTCAACCATTAACAAAAAAGGTAGTATTCGGTCCTCAGTCTGTTTACTATAGATAGCTAGGACTCTTGCAAGAAGTAAAGCAGAAAGAAATTAATTCAAAATGTTAAGCCTTTATTTTTGGTTACCATTGTCAAACTGGAGTGTCTGATTTATTAGATTTTCTATGTACTCTTTGTGCAAAATTGACTATTTCCACACTGTGTGTCACACCATCCCTTCCAAACTGGTGAAGTCTCCTTCTACCAGCTCATTCACATTTCTGTTGCATTTTTTAAAATTAGTTTTAATTAAATTTGCAATTATAGTATTTGCCCTTGAGAAAGGCAAGTTAAAAGGGATTCTTTTCAACATTATGATTATTTTCTTCATTTTTTTCCAAACCTTTTTCTACTTTCTCATACTGACATGATTAGCTAAATAAACACATAGAGAGGTACAGCGGGAACACATTCCCTTTAATAATTTTTCCTCTTTAGAGTGCAAGTATTTTATCTTCATTAAGAATTTAAAATAAAATTCCTGGAATACATTAACTTTGAAAGGTTTATAAGTCACCTAGATGCATATTCAGATATAGGATTAGCTCCTAATAGGCCTCTACCTCACTGAATATATGACCTTCCTAAAGAAAGGACTGTCAAAACTACAACTCCAGCAGTATGCTGCAGATCATGGAATCACAGAATCATAGAATGGCTTGGGTTGGAAGGGATCCTAAAGATCATCCAGTTCCAATGCACCTGCAATGGGCAGGGACACTTCCACTAGACCAGGTTGCTCAGAGACTCATCCAACCTGGCCTTGTACACTTCCAGGGATGGGGCATCTACAACTTCTTTGGGCAACCTGTTCCAGTGCCTCACCACCCTCACAGTAAATAATTTCTTCCTATCATCCAATCTGAACCTACCCTCTGTCAATTTAAAGCCATTCCCCCTTGTCCTATCACTACATGCCCATCACAGTGACTTTTCCTTTCACGCACAGGGGCAGAGGTACAGAAGACCGTGAGACATCTTCTGAACTGCTGCCTCACTTTTACAAAGCAGAAAGGGCAGGGATAGCTATTTCAAAAATTAATTTTTATTTTTGATGAAAAATAAGGTTCTTATGTAACCTCTTGATAAGAACAGTTTTATCTATCTGGAAAGTAATCATCACTTGTTGTGAAAGTGGATATAAAAACTCAGAAGTTGATAATGTTTGGATTTTTTATCCTACCCCATCCTTCCCTAGGACGAGACTTACTGGTTATAATGTTACCAGCTTGTGAATGCATGACAATCTTGCTTTATTCAGTAACACACTGAAGGATTACAGAAGCATAAAATGAAACTTTCTTAAAAGGAAACCCAGCCCCTAAAGCCAAGTCTAAATATCCCAACAGAATGATGAGGTCTTTTGCAGGGAACTGGGGGAAAATCACCACTTAATGCCACCACTTTAGAGACTGATAAAGGTGACAAGGCAAGTGTCTGATCAAATGGAGAGACTTGTACTCAATGAAACCTGTACTAAGTGAAATAATTAATGAATTTAAAATTAGATATCTGTCTCAGCATACAGTCAAAAAGATGACAGGACCTTGTCCTTTAGGAACAGCAAAGAGAAAAGCTTTCACAATTTCAAAGAATTTCCTACCAAGGTGTTGGAAAAGCCATAAAGCCTACTCAGAGCTAGTGTTTTGAATCCTGGCCCTGTCTCCTGTCCCAGAAATGCCTCACATCTCAGACCCTTGATGATCACCTACACTGTGAGCCCACACAGGGCTGGGATGAGCCCAGAGCAGCTGCCCAGCAGCCAGGTGTTCTTCACAGCGTGGTGGCCAGGGGCAGGATTTTTCTCTTAGTTACAGGTTGACACTTGTCCAGATGTTGTTTTCTGCTGAGACATATTGAGATATTCTAACTTGTGCCCTTTACAGTTACTGTGAGGCAGCTTGTTTTTTAAAACAAACAAACAAAAGATAAATAGGGGCACACTATTAAAAAACTAACCTTGTGTCTGTGCTGTATGATTACTACGTTTGAGATCTAATTTAGTGAAGGTCATTTGTGCTAGACTAAGAAATGAAAACATTAAATTGGTTTTGTTTTGAAAAAGGCACTGCCTTTATTTTTTGATTTTTGTCTATAGGAATTTGCTTTCTCTTGTCCTTACTACTGCCTGGCATGTACCATAATATCATCTTATCCCTTTAGTTTTGTTCGCTTTCCTTTCATACTACCTCTTAATTATCCCTTTTGTACCTCTAGTCTGTGGTCTCTGAGCCTCTAATACATGGCTGCACCAATTCCACCACCCCCAAGGCTAGTGAGGTTAAAGATTAATGAGTAGACTTTACCCAGAGGCTTTACAAAGGTTACACATAATTACAAATAGGTCTTTTATGCAGTGTTGAATATGTGAAAGCTACTAAAAAAAAAAAAAAAAGTGGAAAAAATAACAAAACTTATGGGATTTAAGTCAGCCATTTAAATCTTCTCAAAAAAAATAAACAAGAAGTTCTACCCTTTGTTCCAAAGATGGTGATAAAAACAAAAACACCATATGGTGGAATTTAGACTACATCTCAATCTCGCAACATCACTGCCTCCTAATTCTCCTTTCAAATTAAGTAAAATGTTTTACACTAAGAAGATGTAAAGACAAAAAGGTCTAAAATTGTTGGTAACTCTTCGGCTAACTAAATTCTCATATTTGACAATTTGTTAAAGGAAAAAAACCCAAAACATTTCTCCTGTTGGCAAAACCTTAAACGATTGCTAAACCTAGCTGCTTGGTGAGAAAGACATATGCTGGCTAATTGTCTTAATCTTGTGTTTTCTCAACTCACAGAAATACCTTAAAATGCAAACTCAGTATCTGGGACTTTTATTAGTGCAAGTTTAAATTTAGGTTCATAGAATCATGGTATCTTATTAATTAAATAGTCTGACTTTAAGTTCTAAATTCCACCAAATCCCATTTAAGCTAATGGAAACTACTTCAGAATTTGTCTTCAGGCACTACATGTTTGCTCCACTGTTTTAAATCTTTCGGTATAGCACATAAATGGAGATCCATAGAAAAAAAAATTAAAAAAGGTAAAACCACAAAACCAACAACAAAACCCCCCTCTACCTTTTATATTGTATTATTAATGTTTAAATAATGGGCTAAACCTGTCAGAAATGTCCAAGAAATTTGATACTTTAGGATTTCCTTCCAGTTCTGGATTGTAAGACTGTGTTTTCAGAGGTGCTTTGTCTCTTTGTTTTCAGTTAAGCTTAGTGGTGACTGAAGCTCTATAGAAACACGGCAAATTTCAGTATCACTACTTTTTTCAAATCCTTACTTGTGAAAGGACAAAACCTCATTCCTCAATAATCCTTTTAGGCAAAAAGTGGCACCATTCATTAGTGATACCACTCTTCATGAGTAAGAGAATAACAGAGAACCCATAAAAACACTGAAGTCCTAGAATTGTCTCTGAAAGTGATCTAAGCCCAGATGCTTTGTATGTGTATTTGGATTTCTCATTTAAGCATTTGCAATACAGGTGCTCTGTTTTCTTCTGCCATTTTCTTTCTCTTTTGCCTTTTCTTCTCTTTTGCCTGCAAGCAGTATGTCTAGCCTTTATTCTAGTCATATATGAGTTTAACTCTTTCAGAAAGAGGCTGTTGAAAAGATAAAATTTAAAACTTTGCATTTGATCACTAAGCAACTTGAGTTCTTATCTGAAACATGAGATAAATTGTTAGATTTCATTTTAATTCTGGTTATTAAATATAACACTTTAGCATTGCATGGTCAGGGACCAGGTCTCTAAGTGATTAGACACACATTAGGCAAGCAGTAAAACAATCTTTGGATTACTTCAAAAATTATAATTTTTAATTATTAACTAGTGGCTCTTATGTGGTTTATGATTAGTTTACCAAATGTGAATGTCGGAATGTGACGTAGAGCTCAGATTTTTTTTCCCCGCAAGTGAATTACTGCAACTCAAAGCAAACATTATCACTTACAGTTTAAAATTTTCATTTCCAGAATTGTTCTTTCTATTCAATAATAACATGCTTTCATAGCTGATCACAAAGCAAATTTAGCATCACAATGTTTTTGAGAAGGAAGCAAACACAGAACCAAAAGGAAAGTAAAACCACCCAGGCACTCAAACAGGAGAGCAGCGTTTTTCACTGCAAAACTTGTCTTAAAAGTGAGACAGGTTTATTTAAGCTTTTTTATTAAAGAGTGTTGAAACTCTGCATGATATGTAGGGTACTTCTACATATATAACTAGTTTCTAGCTCTTTCATAGACAAAGTTGAGCTACTCTGCAAGCAAGGAAGCAATGCTCCAAAGGCAAAAAACCAAAAGATGTGAAGAAAGACACTGACTCGAATCTTAGAGCGCTTAAGCTGGAGGAGGGTTAATTCTTAAATTTTTGATTTATTGTAGTTTTTTGACTACAAAATTATTGCTTAACGTAAAAGAAGCCGTGCTTTTAAGAGCAACTCACACTGCCCTACCAGTAAGAGGGATTCAATTTCCCTTTTGCAGTATAACCAGAATCTCTTGATTTTTTTTTTTTTTTAATATTGGACTTTGAAGTAAAATTTTTGACAAAGTATTTCTTTCTTTTCCTAGCAATGAATAAAAATTTCATTTTTTAGGAAGAGTATTGCCGGCAGGTAAGGCAGGTGATCCTGCCCCTCTGCTCAGCCCTCTTGAGGCCACATCTGTAGTGCTGTGTCCAGGTCCGGGCTCCTTCGTACGAGAAAGACATGGAGCTTGTGGAGCAGGTCCAGTGGAGGGCTACAAAGATGATTGAGGGACTGAAGCATCTCTCTTTTGAGGAAAGGCTGAGGGAGCTGGGCCTGTTCAGCCTCGAGAAGAGATGACTGAGAGGGGGTCTCATCAATATCTATCAGTATCAGAAGGGAGGGTGTCAAGGGGATGAAGCCAGGCTTTTCTTGGTGGTGCCAAGCAATAGGACAAGAGGCAACAGGCAGAAACTGATGCATAGGAAGTTCCACCTGAATATGAAGAAGAACTTCTTCACTGTGTAGGTGACCATGCACTGAAAAAAATTTCCCAGAGAGGTCGAGGAGTGTCCCTCACTCACAGATATTCAGGAACCATCTCGATGTAATCCCATGCCGTGTGCACCCTGGGATGGTCCTGCTTGAGCAGGGAGGTTGGACCAGATGACCTCCTGTGGTCCCTTCCAACCTGATCCATTCTGCAATGGGTACAGAAGCAGGAAATGACCTCTATGTCCAGATTCTAAATATTCTTTTTTGTGGTGCACCAAATTAAGATTTCGCTTGGTGCTTTGGAGATGAGGGAAAGATTGAAAGGAAAGAAAAAAAGAAATTAGAAAAGAAATTTGGTGTTGGCTATTGATAGATTCTGCTTTTCTTCCAAAGGCTATTCTAAAATTACAAAGACATCTCATAGTTCCCATCAAAAAAAGATACGGTACAATTCTTTTTTCCTGGACCTGCAGAGCTGAACCTTATTCACACAGATAGAACCACATTGGCTTCAGTGAAGCAGCTTGTATGTTTGATACAAACATAGATATATATTCTTATATAATTGTGTAATTATCAATGTGCATAACAATCTGCAGGACAGCCACCTCATGTTTATGTCTGACCTGCTTTAATTACATTAAGCACAGCTAAAACTTCTTGTCCTCCTGCCAGGCTGCTACACTTTTAACTCTGTATGATGCTTCTAGGAAGGAAAACAAACCTGTGTGCAATCTTTCAGATTCATGGACTTCTTCTATTGCTTATTTTATTTCCATGTAAGCTTGAAGTAAACAGGTACATCAGTTAGCAGTATGAAAACAGAGAACTTTGTATAGATTACAGTTTGCATGAAAGCAAAGGCCAGCACAGCATGCATGCTGGTGCAATGGAGGAGAGTAGAGGCATAAATCACATCCTTATATTGTGAAGAAATCATTCTGCTGTCACTTTCAGTGTGCATGAGAGGCAGGTTTCAATGTCCAGCTGCATTTTCCACTCTGACTTTTGAAGCCAAAGTATAGAAACTGGAAATGTTTTGAATCCTAAGCAGCATACTGAAAAATATTTTGAGAAAATGTGGAAAGAATGAATATAACATATTCCTTTCTCTAAAGGGAACAGTCAAAATTACTGACAAAGCAATTTCACTGCATGACTGTGGCTTCTACGGCTGTGTTAAGACTTCTCTTTGTGTCAGTGCCCACACTTGGGTAGCTACAGATCCATGGTTACACTCTTACATCAGTATGTCTGAGTACTAAAGGTGTTATTGCAAGCCAATAGTATGGACTGCAAAGGAGTCATGAGATAGTGACTGTGCTACATTTCCTTTAAAGTGTGCTCTATTGATTTGGTGGTTTTTCCTGCTGAGTGTGTTTGTATCTTGATGTCTTGGATATCTCCAATCAAGTGACGTAGAAAATAGAAGATAGATTATTTGTTTTATTCAATTATAAATCCATTTAAATTATACTAAATTTGCTTCAGTTTTCAGATGGCTACAGCACAAGAACAGTGAACTGTACCAGATGGGTCTGCTGCTACTGGGAAAAAAAAAAAAAAAACCAAAAAAAACAAACAAAAAAAAAAAACCACACAACAACCAGCCAAATTGAAACCTTTTCTTCATCTGAATCTTATCAAAGTCTGTTATTTGGTGACTTTAATTTCATGAAAATTGTCTCACTAGGTGACACATGGAAGTGCCCTCAAGTCTTGGGCCTAGGGGTATCCCTGCGCTCAGATATACATCCACCAGCAAGTAATTTAAACTGAACAAAATCATATTTTGAAGGATGGTAAAAGCAGTATAATAAGTACTAGCGCTTTTAAATCCATAGCATGTGTTTTATTTAGGTTGCATTCTAACAAACTTGACCGCTAATGATACCCTCCATTAGTACAAATTAATATCTTCTGTAATTTCCTTCTACCTTTTATGTTGTTCTTTTTTTCCCAAAATAACTTTGTTGTTCTCTGAAAATATACATATGGAACAAATGACAGCTATTCTGCATGGCAGAAATATGAAGAGAATTTGAGTATATTTGAAGTTATATGGATTTCTGAAACATACAATATAAGCAGAGTGTTTCTGTATTTAATGAACACTGCATCTGTAGCAACAGAAAAAGGGAAAACATGCAATATGCAGCCATTTACCTCAGTGATATAGCACTGTGTTTAGCATGAATGGTCAGGGTTTAAAAGCTTATACAGCAAAGTTGAAGAAAGTTAATATGCTAGTACCCATAAAGAATATATACTAATTACTGGAGAAATGGAGACCACAAGAACAATAAACTGGGTTAAGCCAAATACCCAACAGCTCATCTCCAACAATGGCCAGCAAGATGCCAATAGAAAGGAGTAAAACAGGTCAAGCATACAATGATGCTTTCTCAGCCTCCAGCAATATGTGGCTCTTGGCTTTCCTGAACCAGAAATGTCATTTTGAGGTGGAGTTTGGGGCCAGATTACTAAGAGTTGAGGGGGCAGAGGGAAGAAAAAGTCTTTAAAATTGAATGTTTGTACTGAGCCCACTGTAAAGCATCTATAATAAATTTCTAAAATACTACTCTAATTCAGTTTTCTTGTCGATTGTTTACTACGAACAACCTACAGGAGCCTATAATATTTAGTGCTAATTGGGCGTGGGAAGGTGTTAAAATTATGCAGAAGCATTGAATGTTTTCACTAAACTTTGAAACCTCTATGATACAGCTCACAGTACCTCAAGAAAAATTCACTTACAAGTTGGTTACTACTCACATGTACTAATGTACGTACTCTCGTGAGTTATTAAGAATTACAAAAATTATTGAAAAAAATCCTGAAATGTCACAGATGTCCCAGTTTTAGAGCACCAGAGCCACAAAGCATTTAACAGGGGAAAAAATTCCAACCAACCCCAGAAACCCACAACAAAGCAAACAAACAAAACAACTCACCAAGGAGCAAAATGAAAATAAGGCAGAGTGCTGGATACACTGTCATGTAACCCTTCTACCCAATTCTTACTTCCCCTCACACTCTATTTCTCCCCTGAAATTTTGTTCCATGTTACAACTTGATCACTGAAAACTCACCTAAGGGGAAGTGATCTCAACCTAGAATCAGCTTCTTGGAGCTGAGACATAACCCCGCAAAGGCATACTGGGGAACATTAATAGATGGGTGGATATACTGCACATGGAGGATGAAAAAGAAATCATAGTGCCTTTAATGCTAATCAGTAGGGCTTAATTGGAAACAGATCTCACCAATAGAAGCTATGTCCTGTTGAGATCACAAAAATATGGCTGACAAAGCCATCTGTACAGTACACAATTTGACCCAGAAGTTCATCACATTCTGAACAATAAGTTTTCTATATTAAAAAAAAAATCATTATGGTATGTATTCAATGAATTAAAACTGGCTGATAATCATCACCTAACAGGCATGTTTTTAGTCAGATCTCACCATGATCTCTTCTTGCCTCCACACTAATCAATATTGCTATCAATGATATGGAAGAAAATATCATTAATGGTAAGGTCTATAGATTACACAAAACCAGTAAAGTGGTATATTAGGATAAGGACAGGTCAGTTCGACAGAGCAATCAAGTTCACTTAGAAAGATGAGACCATCTGAGCATCATGCTTTCTAAAATAATTGAATTTAAGGACAAGCATCTGTGAAAACGGAATTTAGGTCAGAGTTGAAGAAAGGAACAGTTTTTGAAAAAGTGCTGTTTCTGAAGTGATAAATAGACAGTTTCCAACATGACCTCCTGGTATGATGGAATACATAAAAAGCCAAGCTGTGGTCATATTCAGAAATAAAAAATAATACTGAGAAGAAGTACAAACTATTTATTCCACTGTATATAACCAATAATAATATTAATAAAATAGCAAACAAAAATGATAAAAACTCTGTTGTCCAAAAAAGATGTTTTTAAATTGGAAATGTTCAGTGAAAATGTAAAAAAACTACCTAAGACCTGGAAATCTCACTTTTTCTAGGAGCCCAGTGCTGAATCCTGTTAATGCACATGGGAAATATTATGAGTTGGTTTGATCGCTCAGTTGGTTGGTTGGTGCATGTCAGGGAAAAATTTCTGGCTAGCAAACAATGACAAAACGTCTTCCACTTGTTGCAAAATTAATCTAGACTAAATTTGAGTAGCAATAAGTGATTTTTAACAAATAAAGCTATCAACTGGTAGAATTTATTTTGAGGCATGGTGGAACCCCTGTTATTTGAAGGCCGTACCTTTTGTGAAATATATTCTTCACTCCACCCAAATTTGTAGATGCAGGAAAAAGTATTTACGGAAGAGATACTCACAAAAGTCTGTACATGAGTGATCTAAGACGTTGTTATAGATGAAAAGAATAAAAAAGAGAGAGAAAAGATGCATATAATGAACCAAGAGGAAAATACCTTCCTTGAAATATAAAATAAGATTACCTCACTAATGCTGATGATGTACACCAGAATAACCATTTAAACATTTCTCAACTTTTTACACCTCAGTATTCATCTCTGCAGTTCTAAACAAGGCTAGTAGCAGAGGGAATAGCTTTAAGCACAACCTGGTGACAGAAGGAGAGAAGGGGACACATTTGATGGAAAATGGATTGCTGTACAGTTTTGGACAAGCTTTGCTGCTGTTGAAGCACTGAGAAAACGAATGTCCAACAAACACCTGAGGGTCGAGGACCCTCAGCCAGCAGCGCAAGTAAAAGGCTAGTGACACAGGTCAGAGCACAAAGGGAAAGAATCACATGCAGGACTGAGTCTACACAGAACTGCTGTTGGGTTGGATAAACATTTTGCACAGTAAGTGCAGCATTGCCACTTCCGTGCACTTCATCCAAAACACATTGAGCTCAGCCAAGTAAGAGAAAATATGCATGGGTATTGAAGTGGTCCCCACAAGAGGTGGCCCCGTACAAGATGTGTAGCAATGCCCACCTGTAATAGGTGAGCAGCTTCTGATGATTGGGTCTTCTCAATCAGTGGACAGTCATCAAGTAAAAGTGACACCATCACAAAGAGACAAGCCAGAGGCTTGTGTATCTGATGTATCTCTCAACTTCCATATCGTTGCCATGTTTCTGGCTACAACTTGTGAAAATATGTAAATATTTTCATATTCTTCCACAGACAGATTAAATCATCTTTTTATTGTGGGAATGTTATCTTGTTTCCTTTTATTTTCTAAATCAGAGTATCATGCCTAGATATGGGCAATCTAATGATCTTTAGAGTTTTATTTTTCTGTTATTATCTCCAAATCAAGAAGATTTGCACTATCCACATAAGAGCCTACAAGAATATTACTACTGGATTATCTTTGATGATATTTACTTAACGTACCCAATACAGGTCAAAAGCTCATAATAAGAAAGCAACCTGACTCCAAATCATACTCCAGACAGCAGAACCTCGCACACTGTAGGCTGCATGGCGGATTTGCATACGCTTTCCCTGAAAGCCATGTATTGGCCAATCGATGTTTCCAGCAGCTGCTAATTAGCACCATTCCAGATTGGACTGCATTATGAGTCAGTACCAGGGAACAACTCAGGACAGCCTGTTTGTGTGACAGAAATGTGTTCTCAATAGAAGTGCAGATTCTGCCTGATGAAAGTTTTCTAGGTATTTGAGCGTCAGTGTACCCACGGCAAATAAAGCCAGAGGATGCTCTGTCCTGTTTATAGCTGCAATATATAAAGGTCAAGGAGGACAAGTCTTAGAGAAACCAGTTTGCTCATAACTGGACAAATACTTCTCAAAGCAGGTGTTTTAGACAGACAATAAAACTCTCTGAGCATGACCCCGTCTCTCAATGCAATAATACTTTTGAGAATACTGCTCCAACTGCTGACCTAGTATATACTGAGGCAGCTGGTACATCCTACCTTGCTAGAGTACGTAAAGGTTTTCAAACCTGCTAATGACTATTAGTGTCATAACACAGAGGGAAAGAACTTTCTGCCAGATGCTCAGATAAATATGTCCTTATTTTTAGGACCAAGAAAAAGCACTTTCATTAACAGCATCCTCCTGGAGGTTTTCAGCCCAGTCACAGTACATGCTCAGCACCCAGAAAGGGAGTATATTCCATGACTGTGAGCCTGCAACTCAGCTTCACAGATCTCTCAGCAGAGAAATTTCTAATACATGTCTCTTTGTGCTGTGTAAATGCACACCCACCCTTGCACTCCATTTTGCTGGGTTCAACTTTTATTTCAGAGACACATAAAAGCCATCACTGGTAAGAGTTTTTATAAAGGAGTAAGAGACAATATCCTTGATCCATCACATAATTTCTATATGTGACTACTGAGGCTTTCTTGGTGGTCTCTCTTTTTAGCAAAAAACCTGCCTTGAGTGTCTCACTGGTATCTCTGGTAACACAATGTGAAAAACTGTGTCTGCTTCTATAACACAGTAAAAGTGACCTATAGCTCAGTCTGTTTCTGCTAGCTGAAGGTTATTTTGCTTTGACATATCCTTGCAGTGTCCTGTGCTTTAATTAATAATGTTACTGCCATGTATTATGAAAATCACTCTTTTGCACATACTGGTATCTTTCCAAATTAGGCATTTTAAAGTTTAAGCCTTAAGAAATGCATAGACTATTTTCAATCAAAAGTCCAATCTATTTACATGCACAAGAGCTGAAAGATTTTTCATGCAAGTGGTTGTACTCTTAGGTTTTTATTATTTCTGCTTGAGCAGAAAGCAATAAATATGTCTTGAGACAAGGGAGAAAGTTAATAAAAAACTGTCCTTTCCTCTTTGTGCTACACCCTGTTTTAAAACCAGCTTGTCTTTCTTGAACAAATTAATTGGATTAGCTCTGCTTCAGCCACAAAGGATAACACTCTGTGTCACAAGCATATTTGTATAATGAACCATCACTGCACTGATGTATAGTAGGGGACTGATCCTGAAATTGTATTCAAACAAGTATTATTCCTAGCATTAATATTACAATTCAGTTTGTGGGATACAATTAAGAAGAGACACAAATTTAAAAAAGTCCCTGCATGAGTGAACTAATGATTGAAATGAAAAAATAAAACCTATATGATGCATGAGGATATAGAAGGGAGGCTTATCCTACATAAGCCAGCTAGTCAGAGGGAAGGTCCTCACTGTCAAAAGATATTAAAATGGTGTCCCTAGAGATATTGTCAATGAAAATTTCACTCTGGTTTGAGAAGACGTCAACAAAAGGAATAAGATTTTATAAAAAATTATGACTACTTTCCCAAGGTAGAAATCAGACTGCATTCTTGAAAAACAACTACTTTTTTATTTTGAAAAGAACAAAATAGCCATCTATTTATCCTACTCCCCTTCATCATGTTAATAAAATTTTAAGCTGAAACTATTATGCAATTAGTTTTTACTCAACATTGCTCATTTTTTGTTTATGTAAATGCTTTTACCCATCTCAAAATGGTATGCACTCCAGTCTCTATCCTTTACAGCTTTCATTGATCCTCATTCATGTTTTATAAAAATAATTTTGGGGGATTTCTGAGTGTTTGGGAAATAGTTCAGAATAGGTCTCTGACTGCTACTGTAACAAATAAATGAATAAGAAATAGAATAGTCATGAAGGAACCTAACCTATGAAACTGAAATGGCTGTAGTTTATACAAATAGGAATTTCTCCTTTAAAAATTAAAGTGATCTTTTGTTTCTGTTGCTGGCTATTCTAGGGCTGGCTATTGATACTGAAAGACCTATAAATTCCTACTTTCCAGGATATTACTATTACGCTATGTCCTATATGGACAATTTATCACAGAACCTTATATGATGTTTTGCTTAAATGTTCAATAATCGTAACTCTCAATAAGAAACAATTGGAATTTGTTCTTAATTGAGTTCCCAGGATATTTTTTTAAAGAGGACTGACTTGTCACTTAGTGGTCAATGAAAAATGCCTGTGAATTAGACCACAAGGACAAATGTCCTCTCCTAAATATATAGAACATCTAGTCAGGGCAGACATTCTGTTGTTTGAGAAGTTGATTTCATGGTGTTATTACTATCAATTACTGCTATCTTACCTTCTTCCATTACACAAGGGCAGCAGCTTAAAATAAAACTATAAGTTCTCATTCTGGGTGTTGTACAAAGAAGTAATGAGGGTCCCAAGAAACTTCCAGATGTCCATTAAGGAGGCGCATTTATCACTAGTCAGCACATCCTGAAGTTACAGATTTGCAGCTGCTGCTAGGTGGGAGGGAGGTTGTCACACCTACACCTGGCCTGAGCAACTATTCACACAGGGTACTATGCATGATGGAGGGTACTGTATTGTAGGCTTCTGCATCCAAAGGAACAGCTCCAGAGATGTCTAGAGCTGGGCCTGGAAGATTGGGCATTCTTTAAAGAATCCTTCTATGTAGTCACAAACCTGTGGCTTGCACAGACTCTTTCTTTCTTCTTCCTTCTTCCTATATTGTTTGCGAACAAAATATGGGCGATAAATTTCTAGCATCTGTACATATCCACTCGTAGAAACTAGATACACCTTTCAGTTATGAAAGGCATAAATCCTTATTAACTACTGTTATAGGTAGCATAGAATTATTCAAGCGATAAAAGAGTTTATTTTTTCCCTTGGTTAGTTGTAAATGAGCCTAGAGGGAACCCAGGAGTTCTAAGTTAAGCTCATTTCATACCTGTAGCAACAGCTTTAAAACCTAATCCTGGATATGTTTATACATTTTTAATAGGACCCCAATTTTACATACAGTATCCTCCAGTGGCTTCTGCTGCTGCAGAATTCTCCTGAACAGTTTTTTACTGTTAGGCTCAGCAGGTTCAATGTTTGATTATCTTTCCTCCAGTTCAATATCTTCTCTTTTCCCTTTGTTATATACCAACAAGGCGACTATATGCAGGTTCTCTGTGCAGGATGCCTTGTACATGAACATGCAAGCAATGTGGAATCGATCTGGGCTGAATCCAGTATTCAAGGAATTTAATTGAATTATTGAAATTCAGGGTCGAACCCTGGGACATTGATCCTGTATTGTCAGCTTCAAATCCAAGGTGCACTGGCCGCTTGATAATGTGTTCATATGATTTGCAGTAGAAGGGGTGGTGAATCAAAGCAGTGACAGTATCGCTAACTGACAGAAAACAGAGGAACTGATGCTGCATACATTTAAAAATAAATCAATATAGACTGGCCTGATTGAACAATTCTGGCAATGTGTTGTACTGGCATGGCTGCTGACTTACCAGTTTAAGAGTAGGCTCAGGATTCATGGTAGCTGGAAAGCTGGAGAGGCCTGTTGCTGCAGCAATGCATTTAACTTCAAGACAGAGAATATTTGCTCATCTGTTTTCTTTGCCAGAAGCTAGGAACTATTGCTGCAGCTGCCAAGTGAAACAAAGCAGGATGAAAAGAGAAATGAAATGATAAAATAATACTTACAAAAAAGTAAAAAATAAAAATCCAAAGAAATGGCTTTCATTTATACTGATGTAAGTGTAAGTGCTTTGCTTATTTTCCTCAGATACTAAAAAGATCATTGAGAATTTGAGGCTCGGGTCAACTAAAAAAAAAAAAGAGAGAGAGAAAGGAGTTTAAAAACATTAATGCAAATTAATGCTCAGCCTTTACCATCTCTGCTGAGACCTAAGTCACATCCTTCCTCAAGTGCAGCTGCTGGAAAAAGGAGACAAAGCGGAGACAGCTGCAGGACTATACTGCCCAATTCCATGTTGTTTCTTCCATCATTCTCTCTCACCAATTCACCTGCTTCATTCAATTTATCATTGTCTGCTTCCCTTGAAATGGGACCTGAGGACACTTGTCTGAGCTGGATTGCATGGCTGTCGCTTTAGCTGCTGCAAGAGGACAGCAGCTTTACGGCCCTTCTGCAGCCTTATTCCCTTTGGGGGGAATAGGCAATAGACAGTCCTTTCTTCTGTCACCAGGATGTTCCAAAGGCCTAAGCCAGCCTTCCTTCTTTCCTTCCTTCCTTCCAAAGGCCTAAGCCTTCCTTCCTTCCTTCCTTCCTTCCTTCCTTCCTTCCTTCCTTCCTTCCTTCCTTCCTTCCT
>VZTE01003324.1:3088985-3103236 GCA_013397775.1 Eulacestoma nigropectus | reverse complement strand
TCCCTCCCTACCTCCATATGGCCAGTGTATGTCAGCGGCAGTATCAACAACTCCAGGCCTTCAGGGCTGATTCCTCCAAGAGACCTAATGCTCTCTATCCCTGTGGAGCCAAGGGGCTCTATGGGGCTGATCCTATCAGTGCCGTGCTGTATGTACAGGACCCCTGACTCCAGTGGGAGCCAAGGTCATCCAGCAGGACACTGGATCATTGCCTTACGAAATTGCAGAGTGTATGTATCTACCTAAGGCCAAGGTTTTGAGGAGTAGGGTGAAGTCAAGGAGACAAAAGTAGGTGCTTGGCACCTTTCACCCTCAGAATATTTTTGAAAGGGAGCAGACTGCTGAGATATGGACTTAGTGAACACCATTCAGAATTCCTACAAAACTTACTGATTAGTTTTCTATAATATTAAGGTACCCATTCCTTATACCTTAATTCTTAAATACAGAGTGTACAACACACACTGGAATTAGTCTCATTACCTCTGGGAGACCCTAAAAAATCCAGACTTCTTCTTCAACAACTTTTACATAAAAGAAATAATATTAGTTATTTTTTAATTTAATAAATAAATCAGGTATCACCTATCTGGCAACCCATCCACGCCTCTTTTCCTTACTCTACCTAAAAACACATTGTCTTGACATCTGCAATCTAAATTACAGGTAACAGCCAACACTGGACCAGTGTGGACCCACACTCTCAAAGCAGGACAGTTGCTGGAGTTCAGTTTTGCAGAGGTTTTTTTATGGTGAATCTCAACTCAACTCCGAAAGCTGTACAGTGATGCTTCTTTCTGCCCAGCACTTGATGTTCACTTCTCACTTAATCAAAGGTGTATGTGGATGCTGTAGACAAAGGGAAAATTACTCTAAAGCCAGAATCCTTGTCTCTGAGGTCTTAACATTGTAAACCTCAAGGCAAAAGCCAAGTAGTTACACTCTCTACATTAGGATGTCTCACCATGTAATATGAGAGGTAATATCAGGTCAGAGTTCCTCTCTCCACACCCTGAAACTCCCCATCATGCAGATCCCCCTTTTCACCCATGAATCTAGAAGATATAAAAACTCCACTGTTATTTTACAGCATGAATTGCTCTGTATTTGTTGAGATATTGGGATTGTCACTGCTTTTCAAGCAACACTTCAAGCAAGTTTGTATTTTAAAATCCATTTACTTCAAAATGTATTCCCAAACAATTTTCAATTTTCATCCTTTCTTGCCTGTTTCATTCTACCCTATTCATATTTTACTTCTATGAATTCAAAATAATAAATTAATTTATTAGAAAAATGACATTCTGTAAGGGCTGACATAACAGAAGGCAGCAGAAACGATGCTGAAAATGATTCAAAATAAATAATCAGTGCTGTGTCAGGAGACACTACCTTCAGTCCTTGCAAAGCATTTGCTATGTTGAAATTATTAATGTTATGCCAGTTTAAAAACAGGCAGGAGTTTTGGCAGCAAGAATGCAGAAAAACCTTCTAAGTGGTAAAACACTTAGTTTTCAGAACTCATAGGGCATGTCTATACTAGTGTATGAAATGAGTCAAGCTGTCTGTTCACCAGCCATGAGGGGAAGTGACAAAGCAAAGTCGGCATCCCTGCAGCTAAGTGCTCTTCCTGCGAATGGAACGGTTCATCTGTCCTTCGCACTCAGGGCCACTCCAGATCATACCCACACCCATGTTCATAATCAAGTAATGTGTCAGGGAACATATTAACTATGAAATCAGGTCCAGGAGGTAGAAACAGGATTTTGTGCCCTTCCTTCAGCTCATGGGAACTTCACAGCCTCTTATTCTGATCCAGGTAAATAAACCAAGTGACCCTCTGCAACACAGGCATTCCTGCAATTCTGATGAAAAAGAGCTTTTGTTTCAAAGAATTTGCATTAAAACAAATCAAAACAAAACAAAACAAAACATGCAAATAAAGAATCAATGAAACAAAAAAAAGCCCACAAAAAACCCGCCCAACAAACAAAATCTCAACAACAAAAAACCTCCAACAACCTTTAAGTAATTCCTGTCTTCTCTTTCCATATAGCTCTTTGGAAGGTGGGACTGTACTTTTTATGGTAACAAGTTTTATTTAATAAAGGCTGCTAATGAACCTCAGTATCTTTTTTTCCACTAAGGACAAGAGCTGAAGCTCAGTGAAATCAGTGGAAATGTTCCTGAAGAACTTAACAGGAAATTGATCCAACTCTCTTGATCTTTTGTTTCCCCTGCAGCGTTTTTCTTTTTATGTTGGTTCCTCTTTCCCTTTTTTTACTATCATCCAATTACCATCTTTATTAACATAAATCAAATATTAACATATGATCAGTGCATTCAAGTAAAAACAGAAAAATACACTCAGATGCTAAACAAGTGTGAATTCAGAAAAATTAAATACGTTGATTTGTAAAAGTTACTTTGTTGAGACCTCAGTAACTTTCTATTTAGAAGAGACTTTGTTTTTGGAGGATTCACTAAAACATTTCCTGCATACTTAGAACTTTCTTTGGTCTATGTGGAACCCATTACTGTAGTCCACATACAGGAATTCTGAGGGGTCTTTAATACACCAGAATAATCCTGTAGATCTTTACAAGGGAAAAGAAAAAGCACTGTGAGAAAAAGCTTTGAACTGGGAAAGTGTTATAGCAATATACTGTTTATTTGCACAAATACAATTTCTTTTATTACACTCCAGGAGGGAAAAGAGAGAAAAAGAAGAAGCAAAAAGTATCTTTGTTTTAAGTTCGTTGGTCTCAGGCATTGGTAGCTGCAAAAGAAAATGAAATCCCCTTCCCTCTTTTGTGCAACAGCACAGAGGGAAATTACCTAGGAATGTGAATCATTTCTGTACTGCTTTTGCTGAAACAAGAGTGCTACTGCAGTGTCTGTACCAAATAGAGCTATGTGGAATATTCAAAGCAAAATTTAAAACACATAGGACACACGCCATCGCAGCTCCTGGGACTGTAAAGGAATTGCAGTGCTGCCTGCTAACCCCGATATATCCACCATCACTTTATAAGCACTAGGATTGTTTTTAGCACTTCTCCATGCCAGGGAGACCCTTAGCATATTGTGTTGTGAAGTGCTTGTGTCTTCAGTGATCCTAACTGGTTCAGGTTGCATGCTCAGAAGAAACCATCTGGATTTCATGTGCTTAGATATTTTCTGGGTTGGTTTTGACAGAAGACATCAAGTATTGACCTGACGGGCAACTGCCAGAGAGAGTTCCAGAGTGCTTCCCAGCTCCTGGGCTTCTCTGCACATCCTAGCCAGATCCAGACTCTGATGCCCCTCAACACCGAGCAAAACTGGTTTTGCAGACAAGACTAAAAAGCAACAACAGAAAAACATTTGAAGGTCCACAGACAGGAAAATATCTTTCCCTTCAAAGAAGTAATACCAGATTATGAAAGTAGTTTAGTATTAGGGTTGCTAACGTCAGGGCCACTTGAAGAGGAAGGGGTTCCAGGAAGTTGGTGGTGGCAGGGCAGTCAGGGGACAGTGTCCTGCCTGGCATGGTCACAGAGCAGTGCTGCCTCAGCAAGGCCAGAAGAGTCTGTCTCATTACTCATTGTTTGCTGCTTTGTCCGGTTAAATATTACTTTGATTTCAACAGACCAGATCTATAGGCATAAGGACAAGGTAAGTCTCAGACCTTTTTTGGCTTCATTTTCCCAACTTCAACATGAATTCTCTTGCTCTGGGACACTTCTCCATCTCCAGCTTTCCTTCATCATAATCAATCTCATTATCAAATCCTTCTCACTGATAACATTAAGCTTTTAAACTAATTCAGTTTTTATGCCACTACTACTTCTATTATCAGATTTTTGTAGAACATCTTTTTTTCCAGTTTTGATACCATATTTATTATGTCTTGTTTAGGTCAAAAATGTTCCTTACCTTTAATGGGCCTCCTTTTATTTTTATCTGCTTTTATCACATCTTTATACAAATAGACCAAAAGTACTCTTGGTTTTTATTTTGTTACATTAAAAATTTTTCATAAGCTTTGGCCACAAAATAGGCTTTCTCTTCCTACAGCAGTGCTATTAACTCTCTTCCTGTCTTCACCTGCTCCATTAGAAGTTTAACTTGTTGAGTTTTTATGACTGGAATTCTAAACTCCATACCAGATAATGTCTCAACAGTGCAACTTATAATTAATACTTAATGCTTTCGTTTTGCAAAAGCCTCACTGGATACATCTGAGAATTGTATTTCCATTTTTTACTGCTACATGCACCTAGGTGGTGCATAATAATTCTTTGACTGACTAATACCCCTAAGTCTTCCTGTTTCGACCAGTGGGCCTTCTGATTGAAGAAATTCTCATTGCTCCCAATGTTCATTACCTCGCATTTCAAACTAATTAAATCACATACCTTGTCCCAGTTCTAAAGCCTATCCATTTCTTCCCATGTGATATTCTGATCATCTTCCATATTGTTAATGTCTGCTACATTTGTATTTCTTGAAAAAAATATTAACGCTTTCCTATATCTTGCATTCAAGATATTGCTGATATTTTCCATGGCATTGTGTCTGATTTTGATTCTTGAGGAATTACAGCCAACGATTTACTTTTACTTTAGCAGAAATTTTTGTAGTTCACACACTATGGTCTTGTGCTATTCTACCTTTCATTGCCAATATGCAATTATTTTCCATGCGTGTTGAGTTCAAGTATGTTAAGTGCTAAAACAATATCTTTAGACAAGCACAGTTATCAAAGTTTAGTCAGATGCAATCCACTTGTTCATTCACAGGCCATTCTATCCCCTTTTTCATTCATCTCCATATACTTAAATACAAAAGGTGTCCTTAAGCTTCATATACAACTAATGTAAGATTAGCAGGTTTTATTGGGCCATTTCTAATACCTTTCTCAGACAGACCAAGTATGGCTTCTCTCTAGCTGTATCTCTACCACAAGCTAGAGTCACTGCTTCCAGCTTCTGGAATTTGTGTGCCATTCTCTCTCCTGAGTAGTCCCTGGTCCATGCCTGAGGAGCTCAGTTCTCTCAGCAGGATACACTGAGCACCAAGGCATCCCCTAAAGGCAGCCCCAGCAGTGCCAGGGTTTCTAAGGGGGAGCTGTGCATGAGCAGGTCTTGCTGGTTCAGTCGGGGACCAGGACTTCCAGAGGCTCAGCAGCCCTTATTACTTTAGACTGAATCTCCTAGGAAACAGCAAACTGAAGCTGTATTATCTTTGCCCTGAAGCCTGCGGATCTCCAGTCCTACAAATAGGCACAAACAGGCAGACATAAAAATATAGACACTTGCATGGACCACCCCGCCTGAAGAGATGCTGGGAGCACTGTGCGGGGTGACTCCAGCTAGACATTCATCCTATAGATGTTGGGTTTGCCTCTGGAGGGGATGATCTAGCTCTGTTGTCAGTACAGACAGGAAAGATAAATGCAGAGTGGAGAACAACTGATGAAAGGCAGGTCCTGAGAGCAAAGCTCTGTAGGAGGTAACACAGCTTTGTGGAAATGGTGTGCACTGAGTGGAGACTGCAAGCTCCGAAGACTTCTATCCTATTTGCAGAGAAAGAAAACTCTTTGAAGCTTTTAATTCATTGTTTGGATAAAACCCATCTTTTTCAAAGCAGTTATTGAAAATATGGGACTATTTATTAATGAATATGATTTTTGAGTTCAAGGATGTCATCTTATCATGGATGATAGGATGAAATAAAAGAGAAAAAAACATTTAAATTGTATTTTTGTAGCTTGCATCAAATCCAAAACATAATTTACATATACCATAAAAACAAGATAAAATTGATATGATTTTATGAACAGGAAATGCCATTTTTTAATCTTTGTTTTAAAAACACTTGCCTTGCTGATAAGCACCAATGCAATTGTCACAGACAATGTCATACGCATCTTTTCTTTCTGCACATGAATAATAACAAGAGGGCAAAACAAGAATTTTCCAACTCTTCCATTTTCCTTGTGTCCACCAATAGTTTCTGAATTTGTTCTAATTGCACCTGGGCTCATTAGGTGGTCCATAATCCAAAGACTCCTGGTACCACATTCACTTGGCTCCTGAGTGAGGTGTATCTATCACTGTGCCAGGTGAACATTTATAAACTGGGGCAAGTAGGATGTTAAATAAAATGGAGGGCATGTGCCGAGAACCATAGAAAAGCATCCATTATACATAGTCCCTGCCAGAAAAACTTAAAGGCTAAAGCCTTCTTGCTGCAAGCAGCTTGGCATTTACGTAGCTTAACTGTCAGAGTGTGCCTCTACTCATTCAAGGATATAGCCCAGTCCATAAAATTATCCATGTGCATAACTGCTGATGGGTTTAGAACAGCAGAGGTAAATGACTTATAAATGGATCTCACAGATGGCAAAACTGTTCGAAGAAGATTCTTCTTCTCCACTGGTGTGAAGTTGACTCTGAGGTACATAACTGCTGAAGCCTGAGAGAGGGCCAGAGAGCAGGTAAAAACAAAAAAAAAAGAGGTGGTGGGCATTTTTTGCCATGCAGCCTGAGCCCTTCTGGTGGCCCGCAGCACACCCACCAGCCAGAGTTTATGAAGTAGGTGTAGGCTCCCAAACTGAAAATAAACAGAATTTGGAGGTGTTCAAAGTTGGAATAATGGCTTTTATAGCAAGGTGGTCCATCTTCTGCACTTAATTTCAGGAGTTGAATGCGGCTTTCAGAGTGAGTTCTGCTTAAGAGAAAGGCCATTATGGGATCCTACAAAATAAGCAATCAGTATTGTTCAGAAAGTGAGAACAGGAAAGAGGGAGAGACCAAGAGGGAGTACACATACATATGTAGTATACCCTGTCAGAGAATAAGGAATGACTGTTCTTAGTTTTGCAACAGAGTACCACAACCATTTTCCTGAAAATATGGTTACCACAAAGAAAAATAACCTGAAGATGCATTGAGATTTACAAATGCTTCTTTACCTGATTAGATTTACTACGAATTCCCCAAGGCTCCTCTTTGCTTTCAGGTCTCTTTAGTTTCAATGATAAACCAATTGCATTGATAATTTAACAATCCACATGATTTCCTTTTCAGAAGAAGTAATGTCATATACAGCAAATTGAGGCTTCCTGACATTTTAAAATTATTAATAAATAAAATCAGGTTTGGAAAACAGAGAAAGCAATGTCCATGAACTCTTCTCATTGCCATAAAACTTTATGTTAAAAAATAAAAAATAAATTGCACTGTGCAACACTGGAAATATTTCTGCACTTTCAGTTCAAGTCACAAAAAATATATATCCTCATTTATCCTCGCTATCTTAACAAACAAAAGCTCAGTAATATGGGAAGAGTATTCATGCATGAGCTTGCAAACATAGCACAAAATAGCAAGATTCGCAATGTTCCAGGCAAGCATTTTGTCAGCTCCTTCAGTTTGCATGTTGTTTAGAGTGTTAGGTGTTTAGATTCCGTGATAATAGGCTCTACATCAGAAAAAAAAATAAAAAGAAAAAAAAAAAACTAAGAACCTATCTAGCTAACTTTCTGGGAGATAGATAGAAAGATATGGGTTTATTGAGGGTTTCAAATACTTTTTTACTTTTGAGGCCTTTGCTGACTGTTCAGCTACAAATAGAACTTATCAGCTTCCCCTATTTCCAGTACATGTTATGTTATAGATTTCTTATTTTGATAACTTGTAGATTTTTTAAAGACAGGTCATATCCCTAGACCCTAGCATAACAGCCAAGAGTTAAGAGAACTGAATATGACTTCTTCTGGAATAATTTTGGCTTGAAATTATTCAAGGGGAGAAACTGGATTTTTTTAAGTCTGGAAATTCTTTTTTCTGCAAATGTTGACAATAACCAAGTATCCACAAGAAAAATATTAAAAATAACCAGAGACCTCAATGGTATGGTTTCTTATACATCTCTAAATATGCCTAAATTTGATTTTATTTCTAGACTGAATCTTAAACACTGATTATTAAGCAGTAATAACTAACCTATAGTAATTTTCCTATAAAAACAAGACCTCTTCCTCTTGTTGAGATTACAAAAATGCAACAGGCTGTTATGAATAGGTGCTGCTGCACATCAGCACTTTTGGACTGTATCTTTGTTCAAAAACAATGGGTATTTCTGTCAGCAGGATATCTGCTAACAAGAGTAGCCACCCTACTCTCAAATCTAGCAGGCAAGAGGAGTCTCTTGCATTTTTACACTATTCTTAGTGTGAGATAGTTAAATGAGGCCACCCTCTGGCCATGGTTCACCTTTTGAGAAAAACATCAGTGATTTTTATGCTTGACTTGTGTTTTACTGAGACATAACTAAGATAGGACAATCTATGCCTTTGGTCAGTCTGCTTAAGGTAGCCATTGGGGTGGCATACATAGTAATCACAGTGTCCTAAGGACACAAACAAAGCAATTTTTGTATGGACCAATACATTTTATTACTAACTGATACACAAAAAAAAAATCCAGACTCCCAAGCAAGAGATAGATCATGAGCCTGAAATGATCTAAAGAAAGGCTATTGTGCCTGGAAAGCTGCCTGTTTTGTTCCTCTGATAAAAGACATTTTCTCTTCCTAATATCTTTGCATGAGCTAGAAAGAGTCCTGATAGTTCAGGAGTCTTCCCAATCTTTCCAATAGCTAGAAAGTGGTACCAGGTTTCATTTGTACCAAACGTGCTGCCTATCTTTTGTCTAATACACAGTGCATCTTTCTGCCAGCCTAGGCAAGATGTTTTTGTATCTCTTCTGGAAATTGCTCATATCCAAAAACACAGATCTAACATCCTTCTTGTGATATAAGCTTACGCTAAGCAATGTCTCCACACTTCCCAAAATTACATGTGCCTGTATCTTTATGTATTCTTTGATCATGTTGAAAGGATGAATCCATTGTGCTTGTTTATTAGCCCCAACAACTGTGTTCAGTACATGGGTGGAAACATTCCCTTCAGCACGTTAATTACAAATTCACACTAGGGGTTCCTTTGTGTTCTGAGAGAATACAGTTCTTTGATTACACAGGACCTAAGCGGCATTTCAGAATATCAGCATTAATAACTCATTCCTACAGATCTACCAGGTAGAATTAAAATTAGGAAGAAGGGTTATAACTTGTCAAACTATGTTTCTAATTAATGGAGTTGTGTTACAACAACTACTTGCTCCTTCACAGACTGCACTGTTTTTCTAAATACTGTTGTTCTCATGTCACATGATGAAAATCTGCAGTTTTGAAAATCTACCATTATGAATTTACAGGTGAAGATAAGCAAATATACTAAAAATATATAAAATCTGGTAAAAAAGGGGTTATTACACAAATATTTTTAATATCTTTCTGCAGAATGTTTATAGCCATGAATGATTTCAGATTATTTAGTTGGTATAATGTAGGAGAAATAACACTCTTCTTATATGGAATTAATAATTTCTCTAAAAGCTTTTTTTTATCAATTTTGTGATTCTTATGAAGAAGAATCTTCTCATGGAGACAGAACAGTGAGCTGAATCTTTCAAAGCTCTAGTAGTGTGGCTGTGTTTTGCTTGGAAACTATTAAAAAACCCCACTCCCTTTCATGTTTTTTTACCCTGTTTTATTAGTGAAGGTGGGTAATATAAACCATCTATGGGTGGGATTTATCCCTTGTAAATTAGGCATCTAAACTCCTATTGTCTAAGTACAGTCTACCTCTTGCTTTCCTTGGAGTTAATGGAGAGCACTAAACACCTCCCAGGAAGTACTCAGCCTCAGACAGAAATCTAGCAAAGACCAGATGAATTCCTCCTTACAGAGGTTTGTGTCTTTCTATTAACTATAAAAAGACCTTCGGGTGATGAGCTCAGGTTTTAACTTGCCACCTTCAATATGCATGGCAAACATTCCTTCACAAATCCACATAATTACTGTCAAATCACTATTTACAACATGACTCCCTGGTGAAACCTACCGGGCTTACAGACAATGGACAAGCTGTTAGCAAGCTCAGACTTCTTCTGTGATAATTTGTTTATTTTGTCGTTATCTTATCCACCCTTTTCTCCCTGGTAGATGTTTTACACGCCTATGTGTATCTTGCCAGTCCAAAAGCAAATCCTGGCTCTGTGGAAAATGGCAGGGCCAGGACTTATTCTCCCTCAAATATCATAAGATGTACAGAACAGTTAGGCCTCAGTCCTTAAAATGGTTCACTAGCCTCTACAAATTATTGCTCAAACCAAAAATCTACAAAGCACATATAAACAGACTGATCGAATAAAATGACTGTGACAGTAAGATCAGCTTGTTCTGCTCCTAGGGGAAAAAAAAAAAAAAGAAACAAAACCCCACAAACCAACACGGAAACCATACAGTGTAAAATGATCCTTTCAATGAAAATTGAGTTTTTATGGTTCCTTATTAGAGACTTCCCTTACAACTAATTATATTAAATTTCTACATTCTCTGCTTTTTCTCATCAGTAATCTCACAGTCTCCAAATCTGTGAAAGTAAATGCTTAGTCAGAGTGTAAATTGAGGACAATTATCATTATGACCACACAGTAATACAAAAATAATTAGACCATTGCTAGCAGCAAAAATATAAATCAAATCAGTTTGTAATAGGAACATTAATAATTTGTTAAAGATACAATCTATTGCACATGAAGATGGGAAAGCAGCTGAGCCGAGCTGCTGTGCTGAAGACAGTCCTTGTTTTGAAATAAAGAGCAGAAAGTTCACTGTATGTGCATCAGTGATAATCTAGGGGTGATTGTGTTCAAGAGAATTTACAACCTATTCCAAATGCGTGAACTCAGTGGAACCGGGAAATCAAATGGTTGAATGGTATTTATTATGCTACCCTTATCTTTGCCAAGGTGGAGAGAAAGACTGGAACAGTTCACTTTGCCTCCAGGCATCCAGTAATGAGCCAACCGGTGGTGCATTAGGAAGTAGTGGGCAAGTGGCATTATCATCAGGTGCATTTTTAGTAGCAGAGTCAAGTAGCACTGGGAGCATTATAAGTAGTGCAGTCGAGTGCTAGAGCATTGGTTATTATAGCACAGAAAGCACAATGGCTGGAAAGCTTTGGGAAATATAACAAGCAGAGTTAGGCCTGAAACATCCACTTTAAATACTGTCAAACTTTGAACAGCAGCAGCTCTAAACTCAGACTTTCCCTTTGGCACCTAGGGATCACTCTAACAGGCAAAACCTGAGTCTCAAATTCGAACTCTCCCAAATCCTAGAAAATCCTGGATGCATTTCTGATGAAAAGTAACATGGTCCAGATTCTTTCAGACCACAACAGAGAGTAGAGCTGGATGCCACAACGAAAGTTTCAAAAAGGAGCTATTTGGCATAGCAAGCATTAGTAGTCAGGGAGCCAAGGAAATACCAAATGTGCAATCTAAAAATTATGGAAGAATTACTTAATTACTAAAGTCTTTCCAGATAACAATACCCAAAAAAACTCTTCACAATATCAGGGATAACAGTAAACCTTTAGGCAAAGGCGTCTGTAGGGTGCTTGCTATAAGGCTTTGAATGGGAGGAGGGTCTACTGCATCACAAGTAACTCTGTATTATCAGGCTGTCAAGACCTGTTCTGAGGGAAATGTATGCCAGGTGGAAGTTACAGCACAAGGACTACCTCACAGTCCACGTTTTTCTGCTACCTTTGCCCAGAGTCTTCCCTTCTCCACATGTTCTCCTCTGGGGACCAACCAACCTAAAATACACAGTGGGTCTGCTCCAGCATTTTACTGGCAAGGCATAAATTTTGTGAATCAGGAAGTGAGTGGAGAGCTGTGTCCAACACTAATCTATTTTTCTCTTATGAGTGGGTATGAGAGGTATTGGGATGAGGGGATAAACACATGGTCAGGTGGCACACAGCAAAACTGGTGTAATAATCACAGAATAGAGAAAAATAGGGAATAAATGTGGTATCTCGGATGTTGTTACAATACTGATATACATTTACAGCAGGTAGCTACCTCACAGAGAATCAGAGAATCAGAGTATCATTAAGGTTAGAAGAGACCTCTAAGATCATGACGTCCAACCTTTAACCTAACACCATCAAATGCACCATCAAACCATGCCTCTAAGTGCCACATCTACACATCACATCACCCTCCAGGGATGGTGACTCATCCAAATTGCATCAACTTGAACAGCACATATTTGGACTCAGGATATTTGTGCACTGGGAGTGTATCATCAACAAAAGTGACAGTTGATTGATAGGAGATCTGGACTTTGGTCTTTCAGCTGTATACCACCAGTGAGATCATAGTAATGCTGGAAGTTGTTGATATGTTCTGAATGGAAGACATGGCAAAGTCTCTTTATCTTCTGCTCTCTTCATTTGTAAATCCACACAAAGCTGTAAATCTTCAGAATGTTTCTGGTTCTGCAGCCCTAGCCTGTCTAGATCGGCTGGCAGCTTAAGGTCAGAGGGCAGGTTAGATGAAACATCTGCATAAACTGAAGTCCGCCACAGGAAAGAGTGTAAAGACTGTGAAGAGTGCAGTGTCTTCTCTCTGAGGTGATACAGCAGGGAGCAGCAGGAAGGCTAACCAGGGGCAAGGTCTCAGGAGATACTACTAAAGGGTATGTGGGAACAGTTTTCCTCCACGTCCTCTTGGACTGAGGGCAGTTTATACCTGCATTAAATCCTGCAAACAGGAATGAAAACTGTGCTCAGTGATAAATTAAGAGCAAGTAATTGAGAGTCCACTATCTATTAAGACTTTCCCCAGCATTTAGTGACAATAAAAGGCTTTGATGTTGGTATTAATTATGATGGGCAAGGAAAATGTGGCTGGCATCTTCAGTTAGCCGCATGGGGAGGTTTGTTTTATCTGATGCACAAAAACATATGCTAGCCACACAATCTACGCTCACAGAGCATGGGAATATTTCTCACTGGATAGCCAAGAGGTGACTCCCACATAAGAAAACCAGAGAGGAGGAAAAGCTAGACACTAAAATCTTAGCCATTTAAGTGGGAACTAGAGACTGAAATCTAAAAATGCTAGCAAATTGGTGCAATTATGTTGAATCAAATCAGAAAAGCAGCTCATAACACATTAATAGAATTACTGTAATTGCTTAAGGAATACAAGGAATCCAAAGGATATTTTCTTCTTTTTGCCTAATACAATAATATTTGAAATCTGTCAAAAATAATTTCTCCTTTAAAGAAAAAAAAAAACCTTCATTGTTGAGGCAATTACTGCATTTCCCACTTTTCTTAATGTTCAGTTACTTTCAGCTAAAAAGAAAAGGTAGAGAAAAACAAGCATATCATTGGAGATTGTCTTGGTATTAATGAAAATTTATGTATTAGTATATATTACATTACAAGCAAACAGCTCTTTTGCTCTCTGTGCTGTCTTTTTAAGAAAACTTATAAGAAGAGAATTCATAAGAAAGTTGCAGTTTAGTATGATGCTCTTCTTCTGCTTTACTTTTGTGCTGTCTTATATAAACACATTTGCTCTTGAAAGAGGATTTCTGCAAGGCTGCTTCAGGGAGGGACCAGTGCTTTTGCGGTGCCTGGACTGATACTAAAATCCAGACTGTCTGGATCTGCAACTGGTAACAAATTGAGCTGGTCCAACAACAAATGTAGAAAGAAATGCCAAGGTAACTTACGTTTTTCTTATGCAGAACTATCATTTATGGGGTATGCTTCTTCTTCAGGTGTAGGTCAAAACTGATAATGTGCTGCAGCTCTTGTAAAGGAGGTACACAGAAGCAATGTCTGTGCAGATTCATGTCTGAGCTTGGTGGGTGCATCTCCTCATATATCTTACATCAATTTTTATGAGATATTTTTTCTCTCCTGGAATTCTGGATGTTGTTCCTATTATTCAGCTATTTTCCACATTTGTGCTGTCTGCCTACCTGTTTCTGCTGACAGCAATTGATTAGGACTAGTCCTTTGCTTTGCTATGCAAAATGGAGATCTTTCTCCTCTGAACTTAAAAGGATGTCACTCAGAACACTTTCTCCTTACAGTACCTTTAACTGTCTGCAGAGTTTTGCTCCTATTTATGGTGTGTTTTGACTGATGGGTTGGGTGATGGGCATCCCCACAGTAAAACAGAGCAGATAACTAACTTGCAGCCATGTTCTCTCTCTGTTACTTGGGCCTCCTTTCTCTACAGTCATGAAATATGAAGGGCTTTAATTTTTATTCTCTTTTTTTTTGCCATGTTAAGATCAACTTTGCAAAAAAAAAAAAAAA
>VZTE01003324.1:3058319-3088931 GCA_013397775.1 Eulacestoma nigropectus | reverse complement strand
AAAAAAAAAAAAAAAGGAATGGGTAGACAGATAATAAGCACAGTCACAAAAGATACGTTTTCCTGAGAACGAAGTCTAAAATATTCCACCTTAACACCCCTAAATGAGCTATTTCTCTCCGAGTGATGCAGACAAACCTGCATACGTCTGGGCTCCTGCCACCCCTCATTAGAGTTTTAGTGCATCGATGTCCTGTTTCTTTTATTGTCCTCCACTAAGCTTTATTCCCTCAGGAGCAGAGGGAGTGGAGAAGACACCAAGCAACAGCCAGAGAAAGGCCTGTCAGTGCATTGGAAAGTCTTGCCCAGGGGAGGGAATTACACTCTGAATATTAGTCATGCAGATTAGCCCTTCTCAGGGGGAACTCCAGGGACACTAGCTTATAGCACTCTAACAAATGTCTTCTGGTAGTTCCATCACTAAAAATAATGTTGCCCTTTCAACTTTGCAATGCACAGTTTGAAATGAAAAAGTTTCCCTGTTTTGACCAGGGCTAAATAACATGAGAACTTCATGTATACCTCAGTGTTTCAGTGTAAGCAACCTTCTCCTGAATTAGGACATATGTCCTCAGTGAATGTATGCACAGTTCATTTGAGATTTTACACACAGTTTTTAAGAGAAGTTTACCCAGTTTTTTCTTTCTGTTTATCAATATTTTTGATATTTGTATCTTTTAATTCAAAAATGTTATCATCAGATTTTATTTTATTTCTTGCTATCACCTCTGTAGTAAAGAAAAATGCTGAAGAATGGTTCTGGAGAAGCAGAGGAAAGAGCAATATTTTCTGTATTTATTAACAGTAATGTGTGAATAGTAGAGAATACCTAAGTGTCTTTACATATGGTTTTTATTTACATAGATAGGTGGTAAAAAATCACAGATTGCCAAAACAAAAATAACACTACATTCTTAGAACATAAACCAATTCATAAACTTCAATTATGCCCTTAAAATTAAACATCTTGAGGACTTGAGAGGTGTAATTTCTTAGAGAGAAATTTTATGCTAGTGAAATAGAAATATTTACACTTATTTTAATAAATTTCTAATCTAAACCCCATTATAACCTGAGTCACTGCATTAACTTCAGTGAGATTTGGGGATCAGGCCATTTGAGCACAAGGATGAATAAACAGACTTTGACATTTCTCCTAAAGTGCAGGGTATGCAAGCTTTTTGCCGGGTCTTCCACTGTAAATGCCCTTTTGTGAAACACTGAGATGTAAATTCAGGGACTAACATCTTCAGTGCTTTGTTTGATCTCCAGTGCCATGCCATGATTTAAGAAGAGGCAGTTTCTAAAGTGCACTTGCAGCTGACTCAGGCAGGCCTTTATAGTATTGATTGCAGGTAATGTTTGCTTTATGTACTGCTCAGTACGGTAATCCTAGATATATTGAAAGTGGGATCAGGGATCAGTATAAAATGATGTGACAATGTTTAGAAAAAGGATATACCCCTACCAGTTCTTTGTAATTACAATACAGGGAAGTTTGATGATGCCATTACTGTATTAATTCAATCTCTATAACTGTTAAAGTTAAAAGGAGCAACAGGATTACCGTTTTTAACAGGAAAGACTTATATTTGGATCATAAGAAGTTTCTTTAGTAAAGATCACCAAGATTTCTCATTGATTTGTTTAGACAGATGTCTTGAGTAGTTCAGAACTGTTCCACTGTTTCATATATAATGAGGTCCATAGCATCAATTATGTATGTAATTTCATCAGAAGAAATGTTCTTTTGCAGCTATATGCAGTGTGCTACATTTATTCACACTACAAGAGATGCCACTTTTAAATCTATCAACATATATCACTACCATAGCTGAATACTGCACTGTGAGAACCTTAAACTCCAGCATAAATCTGCACTTTTTCCATCAAAGCCTGGTCTCTTTCATACTGGCAATATTCCTGATGTACCTATTTGTACTCAAGTTGTAGATAGTATAAATTACCAGCTGCCAATAAATGGTGGAATTCTTTTATTTTCCTCCAAGATTATGCTTAGAGCAAGGACTTCGCGTTAAAAAGAAAAGATCGCAATAAGGCAGAAAAGGTGAATTCTCAGGAGGCAGAAAACCAACAATATGTTTATATAAAACTGAGGCCTATACTCCCCATCAGAGCTGGAGCAGAAACCTCCCAGTTCCTTCATCCAGTGTGTGCAGCTGGGTCTCTACACAAAAATTTAGTACCTGGTCCATGAACAGAGTGGGACATTTGCAGTTTCCCTTGCTGTGAGCGTGACAGTGGAGAAAGCAATAATAGATGGCAATTCTCTGTTAGAGCTATTAAATAAGCTAATATGGCTGGAAAAATGCACAGTGATATGTATAACATTTACAGAGTTGGTTTAAGTATAAGATTACTCAACTATTCTAGGATTTATAGCTGTTGAACTACAAATATTCCCCACTGTGGACAGAGTTATGTCAATATACCAATTCATTTGGGAGGTTTTAAAATCATTAGGGAAGGTTTGCAAATGATATACCCTCAAGATTCACTGTGATTTACCACTGTGATTTACAACTTGAGATGCTTTAGCTTGGGATAATCCAAATGCTGTTTAAAGCTCAACCACTTGAAATTAACTAACCTGTTGATTCCTGACTGATCTATGTCTAACCCCTTTGCATTGCCCAGGATGGTTTATCTTCAGGATCAAGAAATACAGGCTGAAATCCTATAGTCATAGGAATAAAATACTAGTGTGGCTGCTAAACAAAATGAAAAAGAAAAGGTGCCTTAATTACAAAGCTGTAAGTTGTGCTGTGAAAACATGGAGCTATACACAGTAAAATGCAACTACTTTTCAGTGGTATCCTTACAAGTAAAATTCCAATGTCCAAGTGAGAGAATGAAATGTATATTTTCTGAGTTCAAATACATTGAAATACTGAACATTGCTGTGCTATTCCTGCCAGGGAATGCCTGTTGAACACCTGCTGTGTTGTCACAAGTGTCCATGAACGTGTATGAAAAATTTAATACATACTCGATATGAAACAGTGGCTCTTTTTAAAAAAAAAAAAAAAAAGCCACCAAACTCCTGAAGAATGTATGTTAAACCCTGAGCCATACTAAATTAATTGTGTTTGCTGTCCTGCTGTCACCTTTAGCAGCCCACTAACACAGCATCAGCAGTGGATCGAACTCACTTCAGGGTACCTCATACTCTGGAAATGGGAGTTTAGGGTGTAGGTGCACGTGTGCCAGGCACAGTTCTTGGGCTCCAGTCATCCACATATTTGATGCCTGTGGGGATGTTGGAATAGTGTCAGCAGCTGCACTGTAGATGCACACAAGCTCTGAGCTCATCTTTTCCCCCAAGTCTCTGAGGAAGAAGAAAAAGCTTGATTTCAGGTTCTTGTCATGCTACGTGTACCTGAATGGCCGAACCCACCTGCAATACAGGATCAGAAAATACAGGATGAAATGCTGCACTGATGGAACTAAGAAGTAGGACAGTTATATCCTATTTCTTCTTTTGGGAAAGACAGCTATACACACACTGGCTGTTCAATCTGGCAGTAAGCCCCAGGCACCCAGGGAAGACAACCAGTTTATCAGTGCCTCAATCACCATTCCAATTTGCCATGCAGAAGCTCTCTCAGAGCTACTGCCTGACAGCTCCTTCATAATGGTTCTGTGCAAGCTCCAACACCATAACTGCTACAGGAGGCCAGAACTTTGCCTTGGTCATTCGCTTCTTCCAAACTACCCACTGTATTGTGATAAGGCAGCACAGAGATGCAGTGTGTGTAGAAAATCCCTGTATTTGAGGAGAAAGGAGATTCCTTGCATCCAAAATCCCTATACTTGAAGAGAAAGGAAACTCTCTGCATCCCTTGCAAGGGATGCTTCACAGGGGACCTGTGACCCCACTCACAGGCAGCAGTCCCCTTAAATATCAGGGAATCTGGTCCTTCCCATCAGTTCACTTGCCAAGTTCCTTCTATGCTTTAAAAGGATATTTTTTGTTTAAACGGGTAATCAAACAAGCGTATTTGCCATCCCCTCCTCTCTTCAAATGCTTGTTGCTTTGGAAAACGTATTTTATCACAAGCTACAGCGTATAATTTGGTGGGATCCCCCATGCTAACTTATTGGCAGTGTATCACTGAAGTATACTTAAAATTAGGCTCCACTATGAAATGTCACGTGTTGTTTAAGCACTGCCAGCACTCTTGCCACTGCCTTGAACATAAACAAAGCCAATCTCTGCCCCAAAGTGGTTACAGAAAGGGCATTCCAGAATCAGTCCCTGTATGACTGGTAGTACTTTGCTGCAATCTGCAGTATGCCAAAGAAGGTGTGTGCTGTGCATTACAGACTGGGGTGGTGCCCTACTTTTCTCACTCAGAAACTTATCAAACCCTACAATATCTCTAACGAAGCTGCAAAGGGAGCTGCAGGCAGAGAGCCAGGCAGTGACTGAACACACATCCCCAGTCACACACACACACCAGATGTAACACGCTGGGACAGTGGTGAGAGACCACACAGACACCTCCTCCCTCCATCCCTTCTCCTAACACCACTACTTACAAGAACCTTTTATTTCTCTACATCGAGCAATTTCTGCCTAGGTTTGTGAGTGGCAGTCATGAACGCAGCCCAGCTCCGTACCTGAAGGGATCTTCTTGCCTCCATCACCGTTTTTCACCCTGGTCATTTCTCCTGCTTGTTTTTACACGACTCTCCGCCCTGGGTCCAGCGGCCCCGAGCCAAGCCCCGGTCTTGGCCCATGCCCATCTGCATCCCACTCCCCATCCTGATCCGCGTCCCCGGCGCGGCTCGGGGCGAACTGCGGGCGGGCTCTGCCACCTCGTGGCTATTAGGGGAAAAAACCCAACCCGCTGCTCGCGTTACAAATTAAAATCTCCTCTCTCATAAATATCAACTTGTTAAACTCTCACTGCAGTTTTAAAAGGCAGAAAATTAAAATGTATACCTCTGTCTCAAAAATTCGGTAATTAGACATAATCCACAGGTGTGATTTTAATGATGCCAGCTCTTCAGACACACGGGCTGAGCGAATGCAATGTGTTGTTAACTAATTATGTTGTCTTAATTTGCCAATTTAAAAAACTTAAATGTCCTGAACAAATAAAATCGTTATCTCGGATTTCTTCACCGTACCTGCTGCCTGCCGGCATCTGATGCCTGGCACTCTGGGTTTGGCTGCACGGAGCAGCATTTGGAGGGTTCTGGGAGGCTCTAGCAGCCCTCCGGCACCAGACAGCAATTGGGTTTGCAAACCAGGGATGCTCACACCATCCTCGCTAACACTATCTGATAGTGGCTTTAAAAGTCAGCTTGTCGCCCTCTATTACCTTTCCAACACGTATCTTAATTGACCAGGGAGAAAGCGTCGCTCAGGCAGCGTCTCCTATCGAACAGAGCTGAGCTGATTCCCCCACCCTCCCTGCTTTAAGACAGCACGCAGGCATGGGTGGCATCTTCTCTTTCAAGGAAATACTTTGCAGTTCTCAGTGCCGCTGTGGCCAGTGAGAAACTTCCGTCTAACTTTCTTCTCTCAAAAATGTAAAGTAAGAAAACAAAATCTATGCATCATTTAAAGATGCCCTAGGATAGCTTTGAATTATGCAATCCACAGTTATGTGAGCTGCTGTTTAAGGGATTCTTTGGCTCTTTTGTGACACTGATCAATCCCCTCTCAATTTTATTTAAAAGACCCAGTCACTGAAGCATTGAAACCACATTATCCACATCTTTCATTCACATGCCTGGAAAATAATGCAAATAAACACATAAGAATGAAATATATGCTAACTAGCTACACTTTTCAAAGGTTGGCCCCTCTGTAGAAATCATTCTGAGAGGAAATAATGGGAGGATCAAAACCAGCTTTCAGTCTATTTTAATCCAGGTTCAGGTCATTGCCCTTGTCATTCAAAGGGTTTGTTCCTAAGGCGCAATCAAATTGCACAGGTTGAGGCTGTTGTGCAGAAAGGTCTGTTGCTCTGTGAAAGGCATTCCCTTGGCCTGTGTCTGAGCACTCCACAGGCTGTTCTAAATTACCCTGGCCTTTAGCATCACAAGGTGCCCAGAAAAGAGATCAAGCACATGTTTAACAGGGCATATCAGCCACCACACCATTTCCTCTCTCATATCTCTGCTTACCAGTGGCCAGCAGCAGGACCCAGCAGTGGTGTGGAATGCCAGGACCAACTCTGTGTGATAAAGGTGTGCCCGGCCCTCTGGGGGCTCATTATCTGGGTACGATTTAAAGTGATCCCCAGAGAATCTGCTCCCAACAATGCTGTATATCAAGGACTGACAGGTAGAGCAATTTTCAAACATCCACAGCTGGAGTACTTACACAGGAAGATTTCAGAGCCATATTAAGTTACCTGCCTTGAAAATCCTGGTGCTGAATACAGACTTGGGTTATTGATTTTGGAGGACTCCAAACACAAATTCTACAGCCCGCCTTCAGTTAGCCTCCTCCCCTGGGACCAGATATGGAAAATGATGCTGTCAACCCGCTGCCCACCCTTTCCAGAAGCATCTTTAGCCCTTTGTCTCCCTCCTCTCCCGGCAGCAATCTGACTTTTCCATAGCTCATCCTTCAAGATTATTTACCACTGTTGGAAGGACAACTGGGAAAAATTCCTAAGAGGGGGACTATGTCCTGAAATCCAGATTCAGCTCCCCATGCAGCAAATTTTAACCATCCTGAAAAGACAAATGCCCTCTTACAAACACAAGCAAGACAAATATATGGCAATGTACCCTAGAGGATGCTATCCTGGACTGGTATTCTGTGGATCTGGACTGCAGCCTTGTTCTGCCTCTGGCTTACTTTGTATGCATTTTCTCCACCTTGCAGTCAATTTTACAGTAGCTTCTAGCTCAGGCACTTAGGCATTTGAACTGCCAAATAAGGTTTTGAAAGGTGTGCTCACATTTGCATATATTTTCCAAGAACATGTCTTTATTTATGCCTCTCTCTAGTAGTAAATTTTAATCCTGCTAACAGCAGGAATAAATGTAGTGGGCAGAATAAAGTAGACCCTAGGAGCCTAATTTTTTTTTCTTTTTCTCTTCAGACAATATATAGCCTTTCAAGCTTGCCTTTAAAGGACAAAAAACCCTAAAAACCTCAACACTGAAAACGGCTTGCCTTTTTTTTTTTTTTTTTGCTAAGCCACAGACAAACTTATGTCCCTCTGTAGAAAGGGAAAAGGAGATTGAAACAGCCTTAAGACAACTGAAGTATCTTTTATTTCCTATACTATTTAACGATGGTTGCTATTACTTTCAGAATCTAGTATTTTGCAGGTAATAAAAAGAGTGAAAAATCAATCAAAACAACAGAGCTCATTCCTAGAGGACAAAAAATCTTCAATATATAACTGACTGCCAGAAAGCAAGTGTTAAAATATCCTGCATCAGGTAGAAGTGCTGCAATAAGGAATGGAGACAAAGCACAGAACTATAAAAGAGACAGCTCACATTTTAATTGAAGAATTGAACAGCGGCTGACAAGGCGCTGTGCTCTGTTTCCGTGGACGCTTTCAAAAGGCCAAGCTGCAATGCATAACACCCAATTCAGGCTGCAATGCTCCTGAGAGGGTTCAGGGACACAAACTGCTTTTATTATTGTTAGTTAGGCATCAGCAATCCACTGAAAGTGAAAATCAGGCTTTCCCCACTAGGCACGCTTGGGAAGCTGACACAGAAATCTTACTGGAAAAGGTGGAGAAAGGAAAAATAAGCAGTCGGTTTTACAGAGTCTTAGTGAGAAAATATTGTCATTGCTTCTCAAAGAGAACGAGGCTATCTTTAAAGCCTCAATTCTAATTCCATTAAAGTCGGTGGAAGTTTTAGAGATACTTGAATAGCAGAGAGATTTTTTCCCTTCTTCAGTTTTCCTTGCAGATCCAATTAATACAAAAAAGAAATTGACTGATTCACCTATTGTTCAGGTCTCGCTTGCCTTGTCATATGTAAAGCTTGCTCCTAAGGTCTGCAGAGCCGTATAGCATCTATCACACTTCTGAGCACTCCATAAATAAGTAGCATGAACTGTAATGAGAATACTAATGAAATGTGTAGTTTTGTGATTGAAAAATCTCCTTTCTTGAGTTATATTTTTTAAGGAATATTAAATGGATGATTTGTAGCACCTGATGTCACAAAGCCTTCGAAGCTGATATATTGGTTGCCAAGCCACAATATTATGGAAACATTGATATTTTATATGTGGCACAGTCTTGTTATTTGAGAGGTATTCCACTGCCAATTACAGATCCAACAGCTGCCACTGGCTAGGCAAAATTTTATTAAAAAAAAGGAGAAAATATGTGAAAAGGAGAAAGGTAGCACGCAGGCAGAGATACTTTCAACATGCTTCAGAAGAGCATAGAGGGGATCCAGCAGGGCACATGCTGCTGACAGGAGGCTAACAGAGGGGGGGAAAGCAGAGGGCTAAAAGAACTGCTGATCCCAAATGCAACCTTCAAACTGAAAACAGGAATTACCATGTGGTGTATCTAACAAATGAGGCTCAGAGGATTAAAACATCACATCTAAGGCTCTACAAAGAATTGCGCTGGATGGAATTAACGCCAGTGCTTCTGATTCCTCTTGGTGCTCTGCTGTATGTGTGTCTCGTGTAGCAAAGAAAAGGGTTAAATGAAACCATAGAAGCAAGTGACTTCAGCAGATGTCTGACCTACTGCAGAGATTGCTGTGGAGATCTGCCATGGGAAACTCTATCAGGGCACACAGATGAGGCTAATTGCTCCATGAGGGACAGAAGCCAGGAAATACACACACATTAAAAGAAAAAAAAAAAAAAAAAAAAAAAAAAAAAAAAAAATTTTTACTCCTTCTTANCAAAATAAGAAAAAAAAAAAAAAAAAAAAAAAAAAAGAAAAAAAAATTATTACTCTCTCATATTCTAAATTTGGACAGACCCAAGGGCCAGAGTTTCTGTGGGAAAAAGGAAAGGGAGTCTGTAGAAAATCCTTTTGCCTTGCAAAAGTTCAGTTTGAACTCTGATTTCAAGAAGCTTTTTGCCTCTCTTTGAATTCAGGCTGCATTAACAAGCACTTTGACTAACATTTAGGCAGGTAGCCAGTAGGGATCCTGACATATTTGATGTCCCTTGTTCCTTATGTATTTTTCACTTTTTAAACATAAGCCTGTGAAAGCAGGCGTGTAAGTATTCTGTGTAATAAGATCTATAAGGTCTTATTATCTCTGCCTTCCATTGCAGAACCTTTTCATTTCATGATGATGCTGTGGTTTTGGATTATATCATAGTGGAAAAATCTTTGGAGCAGAGACATCTTTGCTATGTGTTGCTAGGCTCCCCAGCACAGTAGATCTCTAATTCCACTGTTATCTCTATTTTTGTATTTTTGGGACAGCTTTCGGCATACAGGTGTTGACAGGTGCTGCTCTTGTCTTCCACCCTGTTGAGCCATAACCATAAAATAGTTACTCAGCTCTAAAGCAGCTGGATGCTGATGGGAACCCATGTTTTCACAAAGTGTTTTTGGAGCACAGGCTTAAATTATGAGTTTAATAACATATAATGGCATAGAACTTCTGTTAGTTAAACAACACAGCAGAGGAATTAAATGTATCCTTCTCAATCAGCCCTACAGCACAGAAAGCATTTTATATTCAAGTTTTAAACAACCTACAGAAATTATCGGGAGATTCTATTAGACTTGGTCAGGAAAAGCTTTGGCACTTGATGAAAAGTTAGCAAAGCCAAACTAAACTGATTTAATATTATTACAGTTCTTCCTCTAAAACATATGTTGTTTAACAACTTCTGATGCCAAATTTTACAAAAACAAGCTACTTTTATTTTCATGAAAACATGAAAAATTTCATTGCCACATTTTTCTGTGAAAATTTACACTTTGATAGAAAAGCAGCTTTTAGTTCAATGAATGTTGTGAATGCCTCAAAACAGATGTTTGCTGATAAATTAATCTGTATAACTGAATCACCCTTCTGTAAAGCTGTTGATATAATAATTAAAATAAATAAAATCCTATTATAAACTGTTCCTACATGGACAATCCTTTCTCTAGTACAACCTATATATTGTTTTAAAAGATTTACCAGTAAAAAGGGTGGGTGAGATAAAGCAGCTTTCACTGTCTTTGTTTTCCATCATTGCCCATTAAGATTGAATGAGCATGTTCCTTCCATGCCAGTGCAAAAGTCTGTCGCCAGTCTCTTCGTAGTGTCCATACTCTCAGTTCAGTGACTTTAACACTAATTTTATGGTTGCTTCATTTCTGGGAATACCTCCATTCAGTAAAGCTTCTAGGACTGCGACTGCAAGAAACAAAGAAATTCCAATAAAATTACCAGTAAATTATTAAAACTAAACCTGGACTTAATACAACTAGAATACCATCTTCTGAATACATCTATAAGCCACAGTTAAGAAAAAGGCATTTCTCATAAACATTGTGCAAAGGAAAGTAAGAAACTATTTAAATGTCCAAGTTCTCTACTGGAACTATGTGTATATAGGATTACAGCTGTGTAAAATTATTCACAGGTGTAAATGCTATTCAGGTTGAAGCTTCATATTATCCTTGATCATGTCTCATTCTTTCTTTCATTTAGAAATCTCTTTTTGAAACTCATTTCAATGATCAATCTTTTTATTATAAAAATTAAAGTATTTGCTGTAACATTAATTAATTTTTCCCTGCTGTAATTATTAGAACTGAGCAAATAATTCACAATGAATAATTCATCTGCTGACTGTAAACTCATTTTCTGCTTGCTGAATAACCGGTAGCAAATCTACTTTCCAGTTTATTTGTTAATCAAAATCATCTGATCATTTTGGTAAATATTTTTTTTCATGAATTGAACCTGAACGTTTCCCTGTGAGGCTCTGATATACAGTGCTTGCTGCCTGATCCGCATTGGTACAGTGTAATCGGTTTGGTGAAGCATGTGACTTTATTTAATTTTCTCAGTTTGGTGAGTATTATACTCTGGGCATGAGTACATCTGTATGTGATTTTAAGTATTGTTTTCCTGCCAGTAGAACTCAATTATTCAAATGTCTTTGGGGAAAGACCCACTAAAGGAAATGTGAACGTGTGAATCTATCAAATGCTGAGCCAGTATTTCCACCAATTTAGTTACAGTTTGCACGAGTTTTAAGCAACTATTATGCTACTGAAAGTGAAAATCAGTAGTATCAAATTCTGAAGACATATTTTCTGACCTCCAGTTAAAATGTAAATTGTTTCCATGCTGTGGTGGATATTAGGAAACACTTTGTGTGTCGGAGAAGTCCTTGCTTGTCATAATGAAAGAAATTGTGCAGATGATGACTAGTACATTTCTAAAGATTTTTTGCCTAAATAAGAGAAACTGGATAAAATTTCATCAGAAGTGAGCACATAGGAAAAATGGTAAAAGGTGACTTCCACTTAAAGCAATCTATTCCTGACTGAAAGCCAGTGGGCTTGAAGGCCTGTAGGTACTTTCAAATATCCTTATTTTTCAGTTATGGTTTTAAGGTGACACTCCTTACCTGAATGATGAACCTGCTGAACCTTGCCTGTACAGTAGTGGAGGCCCATCTCCTGTGTACCTGTAGGGCATGAATAATATCATCCTTCCAACATATGCACCATTCTCAGCCATACCTCAGAATAGCTGGGTAGCTGATAGATGAGGAGACAAATTTCTTCTCCTCCTCTCTCTGCATCTTTTCTCCCTTGATGTGTTCTACTGTTTTTTCTTTTCTTGAAAGACACACTACAAGAATATTGTCTGTGCCCACAGAATTCAGAGACACCATGTGAAAGAGTCCAAAGGCCATTTTTTTCACTGTCGCATAAAGGGAAAGGATCAGATCATTATTACATTAATTCAAGAAAGTATTCTACCAAGCAGAGTTATAAGCTCTTCAAGGGAAAAGGCAGAGGATATTGGTCTAATGGGCAATGTGTAGCAGAGTTCTGCCTACTCGATTCCACAAGAAAAACTGTTGTTATGCTTGTTAACTGGATTAATGAGTTTTTCTTGATTGGCATAGGGTTCTGGTAATGCAAGAATTAAAAAAGAAGTTGAAATTAACATTACCATTGCTTTAATGCAATTGAAACAATTGCCTTCTCATTCTCCCAATAATGTCTGAATATTAGCTTTAATAAAATAAGATTCCAAAATTTTAAATAGTATTGTATTACATTCTCAGTTTAATAAAATAACTTGGCATATAACGGTACAGAAACAAGGGAGAGAATATAACACCAGCAGGGTTTCTTGTTCATTAAAGAATTGACTTTTTAAACTCTCAAGCAGATAAATTTGCAGCTTCTCAGCAATAAAGCAAAATGGTACATTTTGTGCTTCAATATTATTATTATTTCTCAACAATCTTAAGTCACATAATAGGACATTTTACACAGTTGAATGTTTATTTCCCTTTCTATTTTCTTCTCTTTATCTTCAGGTTTTTGTTTTTCCATTACCCTAGAATTTCTCAGAATCAATGCTCTGTAAAGCAAACCCTTCCATTGCCTTGCTAACCTTCTGTGCTCTGAACAGGCAACAATAAAGCTGATGAAGATAGGACACTTATAATTCAAAGAAGTTTTAAGAAGGATGTCTCAGTTGTGTCAGGCAGAAATCTTAGGTGGGCATCCTGGCATAAAATAAGTTTAATTAAAATGGTTGGAGTGCACCTGCGGTACTGATGCCTACAATTGAGCCAAGAACAAATGTTTCCTTTAGAGTCACTTCCAATGTACAAACCATGCCAACATATGTTAGATATCAAACCACCAAAAGTCTTCCAGAAATGTTCATTTTTGTACATTTTCTTTTAAGGTAGTCTCTACCACTTGCTCAAATGTAGGATTTTGCATAGTAGATTTATACAATAACGTGTCATAAAACAAGGTCCAGGTAGGTAAGTGTTGTGCTTTCTAGATCTCTAGTCCTATTCTCAGGCATAAATTGACCATGAAATTTCAAAGGGCTTTTTTTCCTCAGGTTAAATTATTAGGAACCACTGCTGTTTCTCCCTTACTCTGAAGCATGGGCAGTAATGCCAAGATGTAGCTGTCCTGATGTCGCTGAAGAGCAAAACACTGAAAAAGAACTGTAGAAAATTACATCTATAATCTGGGTCTTTAATTAATATGGGGTTGTTGGGAGGCATTTTTGGATCACAGGTATAAAGATGTGTGAGCACGTGTTCTCTGGACCAGGCGTCAACAGTATAATTCCATTATTTGATATGACTGTTAGTGAGTGAACTCAGACCCATATAGCCTTTCTCAGTCTTCAGGATGTTGAACGTGTTCTCCTAAAAATATTTTGTATTGAGTTATTTATTGCAAAAATAATTTTTCAGGAGCTTGTTATCTGTCAACTTTAAAGACCTCTTTTTATTTTAAATAAATTCACTGGTATACATACTCAGCATTTGCTTGGTGTGCCTTTAAAAGGAAGTCTGGGATATCATTTACAGGAGCACCCAGAATGGAAAACAACTGTCAAACTGTCAAAATTTTGGAGACTTTTCCTTTGACATGAACTTAGAACTTCCTTCTGTTTTTTCTTTGTTTTTTAGCACTTTACGTCTTCAAAGTTCTTATAAGCATTTTCTGATCATATTTATTATTTCTATTTATAAATAATGACTGTCTTGAGGACTAACAAGACTGAAATTGGATTTTTTTTTAATTCACACACAGTTATTCACTCACACAGAAAACAACATCATCAAGCTGATAATTTCATTATATAGCCTCTCCTTCACTCCACTAGTACCTAAAAAAATTCTATCAAGTTAAATCTACGAGCTCTGAATTAACACTAGAGATTGCTTTTCCATCTCTTTACACCAAAAGACAAATTTGAGAACATCAGAAACCAGCCATGGTTTCAGCTCAGCTTAGACAAGCACTGTTGATCAGACAAAGCAGCATAACATTTCAGAAATTTCACCAAAACACTACGGCAGCCCCGTGAGAACCATGGAGTGCAGATTGGCACTGCGCCTCATGGAAGCACTTGCAGCTGGAGGGCAGGAAGTTGTTTTCTACTTCTCCTCTGCCCTATGTGCATCAGAGCTTGATGAGTCTCCCTTATTACCAAAAAAGCATTCTTGCAAACAGGCATTCCAATATTTCTAGGAACGAGCTCTCTTTCCAAAGCCCTGTAGCCAGCAGAAGTGGTTAAATCGTTGCTGAAGCAAGGACTTCAAATGACTTCCATACCTCCAAGCTAAAATGTCATAACCCACAAACTAAAGAACCAGGCTTTCACATTTATTTCCCTGTCTGTCAAAATGAATACTCAATTATTTACAAAAAGTGGAACAGCTTCAGTAAGCAAGACTGAAATGCACCAATAGGCATGCTAGAGAGATAGAAAATCTATATTTAAAATCAGAGAGAGAGGAGAGTTGAACCTGCAGCTTGCACTTCCCAAAAACTGCTGCAAACATCAGGATCGAAGAGACAAGAAAAGGTGCTAAACAGAAGAATACAGCATGACACATTCACTTTTTTGAATTAATTTCCCTTGTCAATTCAACACTTGCTCCCAAATTTCCCCTGCATTACTATAGTGGCAAAAAATTTATCCAATATTTTCTGGGGTCAACCAAGATATTCCCCTCAATCTAAAATTATTTTTAGTTTTGATTCTCAGGAGCTGGGAGAGAAGCAACCAAACAAATCTTCTTTTCAGGTTGACCCAAAGTGACTTCTTTTTGTTGTTTGAACACTGAACCAAAAAATAAATCAGTGATACATCTCTGTTTTGAAGGTCAACAAGACTTGGGAAGGCCACTAGAAATAAACAAGGATTGCTACTAAGAAGCAAGGGATATTTTTCCATACATTGTGTGATTCAATCCCAGGAAAACAGCTGTGAGAATAAACTTGAGCAAATAATTTATTCTTAAACTGCCAAGCTAAAGAAAAGTAAAGAAGGTGACCTGTAGGATCCTTGTAGTCTAAATAGTTAAAAGTGTCATAGAGAAACACTAGCACTATGAACTTCTATAATTAAACTTAAAGATAGTACACAGTTTGGAGCACTCATTACTTAATCTTATTTAGGAAAAGCTCATCTTCCTAACTGGTCTCATTATTAGCACTAAACTACGGTCACTTTGGACCACCTCAGATCACCTAAGATTCTACCTGGAAGAAGAAGGGACAAGAGAAGAATAGTACATGTATGGAGAATAGATGGCAGCTTCATAGCCAAAGATAAATGGGGGAAGTAAAGTACCAGCCCCTAGTCTTTGCTGACAGAGTATTTGCAGCCCAGTAGGCTGATTCCAGAAATAAGAGGCTGAGAATCAACAAAGCACTGAACTTGTTAACTGTAGTAATTTTGCTGTCAGAAGTATCTGGTTTGGGAGGATAAATAGCCCCTTACACTCCCTTCTTGCAAGTTCTTTTCCCTGGCTCACTGATATTGCTTCCTACAGAAGCTGAATTTCCCTCATATATTTCTCATTCAAGTCTTAATTTCTGCTGTACACAGCCAGGAGATGCAGCTGTCTCAGTAGGAAATTATTGTGAAGTCAATGGAGCAACAGTATTTACACCATATGGATATCCAACATACAGACTGGAGTATCACACAGAAAGACAAGCTATTCTACTCTGTCCCTAGCAAAATTTACAGGCATAATACAGCTCTAAAGGATCCCAAAGGAAAATATTTAACATACGTCTCAGGAGACTCATGCAATTCCAAATTACTAAAGTTGCTGCTAAAGGTCCATACAGATAAGGAGACCTGGCTAGCTGTTCCAATCACTGGCTTCATTAAAACAGTCCAGGAAATGGCAATGCTACTATGTTATCACATTTGGGAGGCAAGGAGCAGATTAAGAAAATGGGCTACAGCAGGAATGCAAGTAACCCCATGGTGGCCTTATTCAACATCCCTTATGCCTTTGTATTGGGAAACCCCCATTCAGAGAAATGAAATTCAGATGTCCCTGGAGGGAGCAACGGCTCTGCTCTTCCATGAGCCTGTGCCAGTCAAAGGCAATCTGCCTTTCAGCGTGAGGCAGTGTTTTCACAGAGCTCAGCAGCAGCCCAGCGATCATTGAACTCGACGTGTTTCACATGCTTAGCCATGGGTTATTCCTGAGGCTCTCTGGAACTAAAAGTCTGGCCTCCCCAGGTCACTCTGGCTGTCAGATCAATCACACCAGTGTGCCTGCACCAGCAAAGGCAACCTAGGGACTGTCTCCTAGGGCTAGAAGGACAACATACAGAGCACAAGAAAGGCACAGGGCCAAGTGTTACATGCCATGCATGTATCCAGTTTGGAAAACCTCTAATACACCCAAACTTGAACAAACTTGGGTTATAAAGAGGAAACCACACTGGGAGGCAACTACACATCTGCAGTGCATACTTCCGTCAAATGGATCCAGGAAGCAGCAGGAGACTCGGTCAGTGATGAGCAGCTGTAATTCAGCTGGTAGAACTGACTTCCCTCTGCCCCTCACAAGCTCATAAAATGGCCATCCCAGAATTATGAAAGATAGACTTGAAGTGAACCTGAGAGATCATCTTTCTACTCTTTGATCCAATTGCCGTACTATATCTGTTTTTTCCCACAGGTATTTTTCATATTTTGTTGGGGTTTTTTAATTCCCAAGCTGGAATTAAAAAAACTCCAAATCTGCTCTAGACACTCAATTCCATTGTTTCTCCTCCCTTAGTGTAAAGACAGAGTCCCTCCTATTGTGGAAATTCCCTGTGTTGCCAGCAAAGTGCAGTCTTGGACATAGATATGGGATTATTCCTTTCCTCTTTATTGCAGCTTTGCATCCTTTCAGTTAAGAAATCTTTCCTATGTAGAACACCACTTAATCTCACTGAGCCTTTTTGCACAACATTCCCAGGATACAGGTGCTCTGCAGATTACATAGGAACACAGAAATACCAAAACCATGATCTACTGGAAGCCCTTCTTCAAAATTCTCCTTTTCCTGGCAGAAGGGTTGTTTGTGATTACCCTGCTGCTAACAGCGAAATGGAATTTTGTCCTCGTGTTCCTCATCTGACTGAAATGTCCTGGGGACAGAGGCTGCACTTCCTCCGTACTCCTGCCACACGCAGCTCACGACTGCCTGCAGTGGCAGCAGCACAAACCACAGTGAGTAGTTTGAGGGGACATGAGGGTGAGAGGCAAGACCAAAAAAAAATCATAATTAGGCAGGGATGAAAATTCCCTCTTAGGAACAGGTGGTATCCTGTAGTGGTATCACAAGGACGTTTGTGACAGAGTGAGCATCACTACTTTACTTATTTTCAATATTCCACCCCTATCAGTGCAGTGCTCTACATTGTCAAGGCAATGAAAAAGTTATACAGCAAAGCCATACATTTCCTAAAAAGATAAAATTGAAATATTCAGAATATACCTATGTGAATGAGAAACCTTTTATTTCGATAGAATGACTTGAAGTACAGCTTATAATGAATCAAAGTAATCACTTTATTTTTCCTCTTTATAATCTCTTCTCCCCTTTGTGATATATTGCAGAGACAGAATGGGTAATTTTTATTTATCTATTTATTTTCTTATTTATTTTTAATGAACTGACTGGTCTTACAGCTTATTTCTTGGCAGGTATTTTTTTTTCCTCCTTCTACTAACTGACTTAATTAGAGTAAAAACTAAAGTCAATCCATGTTTCAAAAGATAAAACTTTTCCCTGGTGGGAGTGAGAGAAATTCCCAGCATCCTTCAACAGAACAGTTAATTTTCTATTGCCATAGTTTTGAAAAGCTTGCAGATCTGCAAATAAGAAAATGTAAACTGCATGTCAATACAGTGTTCTGTCCTGGTTTTTTATTCCTTGATTAGTTTCAGTTTAGCCATAAAACAGGAAAGTAAACAAACGAAATCATGAATCTAAAGATCAGTGTGTTATAAAGGAAGCACAGTAATTCAATTCAGTAGACATTACCTGTTCAGCAAATGTTTCACGAATAAGCTCATTACCAGAGCTGCTCTGGGACATTCCCAATGAGCCATCTTCCATCAGAATATGCAGTACCTTCAAAACCCTTGTAAAATCACCTCACTTTTCCCAAAATTTCATTTTGGATATAAAAAAGTAAGGAAATTCTCCAGAGGGTTGAATTCCCTTTGACAGTGTATGCAGATCAAAGTATTTTATGTTTTAAAAAAAATTATCATAATTCGAATATTTTATTTGTGTATTACTATATTTTGTAGTGCAAAAATTGTCAACCTCAGAATTAAATGCCTCAATATTCTTGAAACAAACTGTTTCTAGCCACCTAATACAACTTCAAAGTAAACTTCCTTCAGAGAATTTTAAAATCTTTTGTTTCAATTCTCATTCAGAATGCAGCCCGATTGTAAAACTTCAGAATACATCACATAGTAGCACTTCCTTTCAAATTCCACTTTCAGTGCTCAGGAACATGGTTTAGTAGTGGACAGCAGTGTTAGGTTAACAGTTGGAGTCAATGGTCAGAGGAGTCTCTTCCAGCCTAAAAGACTCTATGAATCTAACTCTTCTACTCACTATGGGATATAAATCAAAACCCTCCTTGCACCACTTAACATCCATTTTTGTTCAGGAGAATGGTTTCCTCTGGAGGAAAGTGTGAGAGCTGTCACATCCACTTCAAGACAGCGCGGGTCCACTGAGCAATTTTAGGAACTGATTTTTGAGGTGCTAAAAAAGGCCTGAAAGTCCCAGATTCTGCCAATGTTCTACTATGATTTCCTGTCTTGTTTTATGTAAAATCAGGATAATTTTTCATAAAGAATACAACCAGGCTAAAAGGAAAAAAAAAATTTAAAATAACACAACCCAGCATTTCTTTAAATGGTATTTTGCACAGTTTATCTTGCTCCCATTGGTGTCAATTTTCTAAGAGCCAACACTGAAAATCAAGTTTAGAAATGTGATTCTCATTTGAGATTGAAGAAGATCCAGTAGTCAGAATCAGACTATACCAGTCAAAATACAAGCATCCTAATTTAATATGTGTTACTTGTACCCTAATAATGTTTGCCATAAGGATGCATTAAATAAGCACACATGGCATTTCTTTGTCCTGTCTTTGCTACTGTCACTCCATTTTGAGGATAAAGTAGTCTTTCATAGGTTTGCTCAAGAGACTCCAAGTTTTTTTAAGCCTCAATCTTCATTACTTCTGTCTTCCCTAAGGATTTTTCAAAACAAGGTCCCCACATTTCCCATCTGTCGCTTCGGGGAAAATCCACATTGAAAACTTTAAATAAGGTTCACTTCTTTTTACACAGCTATGATGCACCAAGCAAGTATTGTTTGGTTTCATATGAAGAAGAGAATATGAAAATAAACATAAAGATTCTGGTTTCTGGAAAGGGCTGTTAGTAATCTCTGCAGACTGAGTGTAGCAAAGGTGTTTAATGTTGAGATAAGAAAAGGAAAAATATTTTAAGGAAAGAGAGCATTTACTTGAGAATACTTTGAAGACTACACAGTCAGATGAAGCAATCTAAAGTCCTGGATTGAGGAAACATTTTGCTAATGCAAATGAAAGAAAAAGGCATGACCAGGAAAAGATTATTCTTGTAACAAAAAAATACAGGAACTTCTTTTTTTGTTACTTTAAAAACACACAGAATGCCTCTACCATGAGTTTTTTATAAAATTGATCAGAATTCACAATCTGTACACAGCAGATTCCTCAAGTCACATTTCACATCCTCTAAACACTAATTAAAATCTGCCATTTAAAACTGAGAGGCAAAGAAACTCTATATTGCAACATTTATTCTATTTTAAGAGAATTTTTTTGGGTTCCTCCCCTACAAAAAAAAAAAATATTATTCTGCTTTAAAAATACATACTTATTACTCAGCTGTTCTTTTGTATTTTAAAACATGACAATGTAATTCGTCATCTATATTCATACTCAACAGGTGTGGATATGTTCCCTGTAGATGTCTAGGGCTGATCATATTCTCCAGCACATAAGGCAGTTGAACACATTCCACACAAACTTTGCCAAATTCTGTAAAACTGATCACTTCAAATCACAGACAGTTTAGGAAATATGTGTGTATGTTTTTACTTCCAGACACAGCAGTAAATATCTTATTCCTCATTCCATATATCAGCTTCCTGAAAAATCCTGAGTTAATTTCAGATTTATATAAATATGCTTTCAAGTTCAAAAGTGTAACTTCCTGCATCTTTCACCATATAACTTCTCTGGAGCATTGGTTCATTTACACGCATTTCCCAGCCTAGTCAGCTTCCCATGGTATTGAATCTGACTTTGTGTGATCAGATCTGTGTTCAAGTATGGAGCACCGAAACAAGATTTGAATGTTGGAATAAAAACCCAAACGGACAAAACAAAACACATCTCTCATATTTCATTTTAGCATAAATCATTGATACCATCCAGGTGGGTTTTTTTCTCTTGAATAAATCATAGAGTGATGAGATGCATCATACGTGTTGTAGGACATCCTTTTCCAGGTAGGTGGAAGTCTCTGTGCATTGAGTTTGAAGTGGGCTAGCAAAAATCCTGTGATTTTTTGCCCTTATCTTTTGAAACCTGCTTTTGCCCCTTTGGTCCTTGCTCTTGTGTAGAGTTTCAAAGTATATTTCCATTCACATTCCCTCCAACAGCATTGTCGAATCGGATTTTTCTAACTCTTTTCCCTAGCATGAGCATTGTTTTACCACCTCTCATTCCCTAATGCTAGCAACCTTGCTGTGGAAGATCTGTGATATCTTTCAGACAGGACAGGCAATATGTGCCAGGAATCTCGCCAGCTCTAGGTGACTCATCACATATGGTGGCACCAAATGAAACAGTTTTTTATAAAATTAATCAGAATTTGTAATCCGTACACAGCAGATTCCCCAAGTCACATTTCACATGCTCTAAACACTAATTACAATCTGCCATTCAAAGCCGAGATGCAAAGAAACTTTATATTGCAACATTTATGTTATTTGAAGAAGAGATTCTCAAAGGCAAAAGGGCTGTGATATGCTTGTCTCACTAACGTGCAAGAGGTATTAGGTGCTGCCTGGATGAAAATTGCCTCTGAAAGTGAGGAGTTTTACTGTGTTTCATATCGTATCACGAATTTTTCATCATGTCATTGCAAAGCCATAACTCTGTTCAAGTTCATTCAAAAGGCCCATGAACTCTGGCAAACCTTTTGATAAATACCTGAGTTTTAAGGCAAATTTTATGTTACACCATCAACATTGCCAACAGTTTTAATACACCTCAGTATGTTGAGTCTGCATGTGGCAGCATATGTGATCCAGGCAACTGCACAAATCATTGCAGCCATTCATTCAGGTCTGTGAGCCATTGTTATTAACGCAATAACTTTGTAGTCTTTATTGGAATAATTTGGTACTATTATCACTAAAATGTAAGTTTCTTCTGTTTTTCACTTTCATGCATTCATCAGTTCTAGTCACATGAATACTATATTTTTTCTTTCCACTCCTCCTCTTCTCACCCTTTCTCTCCCTTAAAAAAGTTGGAGACCTTTCAGAAAAAATGTGACATAGACTGGCTCACCTCCATCTCTGGTCCTGACACATATATTAAAAACTCTAAGCAATTATTGGTTTTGCATCTAGTTTTGGACGCACAACACTGCACACAACCCTTATCTCTCTTGTCAAAATTGAAGTCATTCTTCTAACCTCTTCTGCCCCTCATGCTCACAGAGCACAAGCGTAATTAATTCTATTAAATCTCTGATTACTTTTGAATTATATAGCTATATATGATACACATGTCGATAGAGCTTATATATATATTTAATTAATATTTGTTAAAATAACTATACTGGAAGAGAAAGACAAGAGGAAAACCCAGTTATCAGAGCTTAGCATTGTCCTGTGTTGTTATTTATGGTAAGTTACATGCCAGCTGCATGAACAGAGCTGATCATGAGAGAAAGGGCCAGCCAACAGAGCTCCCAGATTCCAATTCAAGCCACCAGTGGGTTTCTAACATGCATCATGCTCACAGCATTAGAATGTCTGAATGAAAGGAGCAAAATGCTGCTCCCCCGCACAGAAGGAGCAACCACATAAAAACAATAAAATCAGCTTACCCTCAAAGCAGAGTTCATAGCCACTTCTGTGAAAAACAGTGCTGAAATCCAGTAAAAATCAACACCTGCGGTTGAGAAGCTCATATGTTTGGTAAGGAGTTGTCCTAGGTTACAATGTAAGATGTGCCCAAAAGAATGTATTCTATCACTATCTTCATAAACTGTAAAAAAAAAAAAACAGTGGGGCAGTGTTCCCCACCTCCTTCATGACTCATCCCTGATAAACTCTGGGGATATCTCCTGTTAATGGGCCAGCTGTTGAAACCAGGTGGGGCAGGGATCCTTATCTCTCCCATGACCCATCCTCTCTCCAGGGGGATATCTTCTGTTAATGGGCCCATCAATGCCTTGCCTCATGACTCACCATCCCACTGTGAGATGCTCCGCCCAGGAGGAGGAACTAAGCATTCCCGTCTGTCTATACTCAGAGGTTTGTAGCACCACAGGCAGCCCTTACCTACTGGGCTCCCAGAGGACAAGAGCTACACAGCCACCGCTGGACCTTCTGAGGAAGACCAGACCCTTTGACAGGATCACGGCTTCAACAGAACCATCACTCCAGGAGACTGCAGGCGCCGTTTAATCGGACTGCTACCAACACCCTGACAAACAGGGTGTCAGGTTTTATTCTGACTCTGTCAGTGGTTTTTCTTTTTGTACTATTGCATTTATTTTATTTTTCCTATTAAATTGTGTTTCTGACTTGGAGTCTCTCACTGGTTTGCTTTCAAACCAGCACAGGAGTCCTCTCAATCTCACTAATACATCCATAAAATTCCTTAGACTGATCATCTTTTACCAGCAGGATTTGTAGTGGTTAAATATGGACAATAACATTAAGTCTAGGAAGATGAATTTTTCTGCTGGCAATATTTTATTTCTAGGAATACTTTCTGTACACCTTATGCTTACCATGGTTACCAGGTTACCTGTATCTTTTAAACTTTGTTCTGAATTTTTCAAGCACACTTTATTGAGGATAGAGCATCTCACCCAGGAGATGACACCAATGGTGTACGCTGTACAAAAGACAATTGGAGAACAAGATCAAGCAGTGCACCCATCATCACTCACAGTGCTTCTCTGTTAGCTTTCTCATCTGCTCAGCTCTTCAAAGCATCTTCCCAAGACAAGGGAAGATCTGGGATATCTATCACACCAGGATCAGACCCCAGGAGATAGCATGGATGATATTGTACCAGACTTGGTTTCCTCCATCTCTGTTCCCCTGGAAGTGACACCGTTCCCACAGCATATGAGGTCATTTATGTAGAGTCATCAGCAAAAATGTGGAGGTTCTCAGTTTTCTCTCACTGATCTGTTGGCCACTGAGGAACTGAGCCTTGAAATATGGTTTGTAAATTAAGTGTAACTAAACAAAAAGCAGCTCTAACTAAAATAGCTCAGCAGGCATTGCACTCTCAGGTACAGTATGCTGTACAGTGAAACCCTAGGTGTGCAGCAAGTACCTATGTCATGCCATAATAAAACGGCACTCTGCTGGGTGACAGCACAGTCTTCAAATACTTTGAGTTCCTTTGAATTGAAAAAAAAACTAAACAAATTCACACAACATAGCTTTTATTTTCTGAGGACATCACATGGGCTACAGATGAGGCCAAAAGTGAGTGCCACACCATGTGGAGAGTCTGCTTGGAAGAGATTGAACTTCATCAGTGAGGGGATGAGCCAGGCCATGCTGACCCTCTTTCACTTAGCAGCAAGAAGGCAGCTGGGGGGTTTCACTGCCTGCTACCGCAGCTGATCACAGCATATAATCTGATTCATAAATTCATCTTCTGTTTTTAAACCTCTGGACAAGGACAGAAGGGAGTTTTTATGTCACTAGTCCACTTGGCAACCACTTGGAAGCATGTTCTGAAAAATCATTACTCTGATCAAAAAAAACACTTATCTAGCTTAGAGCTCAGTTACTCCTAGCCAATTTACATACACTTGTACTTAGGCCAAAATTGTTCCTTAGGTTAGGTAGCCCTTCTTTTTTTCCCAGCTGCCTACTCCTGTTTGATGCATTTGTCTGAGTTGAACAAGTTTTAAACTTTCTCTTACAGGTGATGGGTGCTTTTCCTCCTTGGTCATCTCAGCAGCCGTTCTCCAAACTCATTCTAATTTATATTTATCATCACTTTAAAAAATGTTTTTTTAATGCAAAACATGTTCTAGAGTCTTCCATCTGCTGCAATTATATTAATGGCACAGCAGAAGCCCTTCCTTTATTGGTCCATACAGCAAGAAGTCAGACACGACAGATGCCTCTAAAATCTGGATTTCTAGGCTTGCAGTTTTGTGTATTAAAATTCTTACTTATTTTTAGGCATGGGGAGCTGTACTGGGCACCACTCCTTTCATGTTTTTGGGGGGTTCAATCTAGCAGCCTCAACATAAGTGGCATAGAGTCTGGGTCTATGCAGCTGTCATCAGTCTCCTGTAGTTCCTGTGTTGAATATGGCATTTCTTTGCTGTTGCATTGGGTTTGTGTGGCAAGGTTTTTGTAATGGGGGGCTACAGAGGTGGCTTCTGTGAAAAGCTGTCTCCTTGTGTCTGACAGAGCAAATGCTGGGTGGGTCCAGGATGGACACTCCACCAGCCCAGTCCAAGCCCATCGGTGACAGTGGCAGTGCCTTTGCAGCAACAGAGTTACAAAGGAGAAGAAAAACCGGCACAACAGAAACTGAAACCAGAGGAGCAAAAACATATGACAGGAATAGCCCTTCAGACACCCAGGTCACTGCAGAAGGAGAGGGAGGAAATGCTCCAGCACCAGAGCAGAGATTCCCCTGCAGCCCCTGGTGAAGATGATGGTGAAGCAGCTGTGCTCCTACAGCCCATGGAGGTCCTTGAGGAGCAGAGACCCAGACAAGAGCAGGTGGAGGCCCAAAGCAGGGTGTGACCTTGTGGGAAGCCTGTGCTGGAGCAGGCTCCTGACGGGACCCATGTTCCCATGGTGAGAGGAGCCCAGGCTGGAGCAGGTTTGCTGGCAAGATGTAAGACCTCATGGGGGACCCATGCTGGAGCAGTCTCTTCCTGAGGGGCTGCATCCTCTGGAATGGACCCATACTGGAGTAATTTATGAATAACTGCAGCTTGTGGAAAGGACTCCCATTGGAGAAGTACATGGAGGATCCTCTCCCATGGGAGGGACTCCACACTGGAGCAGAGGAAGAGTGTAAGGAGTCCTCCCCCTGAGGAGGAAGGAGCAGCAGAGACAACATGTGATGAACTGACCATTGCACCCTTTCCCCATCTCCCTGTGCCGCTTGCAGCAAGGAAATAGAGAAATCATGAGTGAATTTAAGCCTAGTGTTTTAAACCTTGCTTTAATTTTCTCATTATCTTACTCTGATTTGTTTGGTAATAAATTAATTTCTCCAAGCCGAGTCTCTTTTGCTTGTAACAGTGATTGGTGAGTGATCTCCCCCTGCCCTTACTGCAACCCATGAGCCTTTTGTTATATTTCCTCTCCCCTGCCCAGCTGAGGAGGAGAATGATGGAGCAACTTTAGTGGGCACCTAGCATCCGTCCAGGGTCAACCCATAGGTACTTTACAGCACATGATATGGCACTAGAAATTTATGTTTAGGCAGCTGAACCACATCCTAGATATCTCTACTGGAGGTATTCTCATCTGAACCAGCCACCTTATATAATATATAAACCTTTCCCTTTGGTGAGATGAATTCCATAATCCAGTATTCAAACAGATGTGTCCAAAGTGTTGTTTTGCCTTCTGGTGAACTTTTCTGGAGATATTACTTTGAAATATTTTTCTAAGTTTATTTTGAAACAAATATAATGGCAAGTAATATTTTCTTATTTATTCATATATTTCATGGTACAAACAGCAACATGAAATACAGAATATATATTTTCAGTCATATAAGTAATGACATGACAATCTACGTTTCTGCTAACATGCATTAACATGAATAATATAATAATTAAAATGTTCTAATTTTTGAAGTGTTATTATGAACCATTATTACCCAAGGCTGGTGGAAACATCTTATCTTTATAGATTAATCTATGTTGTAATTAAAAAAGTCATACTTTTGATCTAGAAAGTTAGATGACTGTTTATGAATCTAAGGAACAGCTTTTTGCAGTATCCTAGAAAAGTGTTTCTCAGCCAACACCTACATTTCAGAAAGACCTTCTGCACTCGTGAGTACATTGGCCCAGATTCATCCTGCTCCACTTTAGTCATCAAACTGAAAATCCTAAATTGTGATCTGTATTAATTTGTAATTTCTTTCACAGATCTTTTAACTGGCTAGGGCCATAGACAGAAAGGATTGCAGGGGTAAAATAGGATTCTTTAAAATTATATTCTCTTTGAAGACAACAGGAAAATAAATGAAATGTCTGAACACCTGCAGGGAAAGATCCTTTAATTACAGCAGGCCTTTCTTCCTACAAATCTGGAATTTTCTGCAGTTCAGCTTATGAAAGTTGTCAACATCTTTACTATGAATGTAAGGAACCCATAGAAAATAGTAACTAGTCCAATCTGCCTGTATCTCTTTTGTTTCACCTTAGTACATTAACAGATGAGAGCAAGACTCCTTCCTTCCAGCTAATTTTGTCTGACTCTTGCTTTGCTGGCAGCATAGGGACTCTGTTTCAAAGGCTGTGCATGTACTTGTGAAGACTTCTTCCATGGTCATTACACACCTTCCTACAATAGGTGTGATGGCTTAAGGAGAGCCTGTTTTCTGACTCGTACTACCATGATGAATTATCTAACTGCTCAGCAGTTGGGCAAAAAATTGATACTAAACTTAACACTCCAGATTCTCTAGCAAGTTACTTCTGCAATATGGGTAGTGCTTAGGTGTCTCAATACGGCTTGAATAAGAGCTTGAGTGGGAAATAAGTGCTCAACTCCCAAGTATGAACACGTATAGGACCCTGGAGTTAGATGCCCAAGGTTCAAGCTAAGTACAGAGCTAACTAGTAAATGTAGATGGCATTAAGCTTAGACAGTCCTGAAAAACTGGACAATTAAATTGATGCCTAGGACTTAAAAAAGTTTCAAGAAACTAGGTTCCCATATGCAGGGGTTTCAGCTGATGTTTCTTATTATTTTGTGCTACCTGAAAGTCACTAGAAAAAGAGGTACCTCCAGAGGATTATTCAGCCAGCTCTGTGAATTGTGAATGTGACTCTGGAGATGCCTGACACCATTGATTACAGAGTCAATTAAGGTTTTAAGTTAATTATTCAGTTAAGCTAAAAATTAGATGAGATGCACATGAGCCTGATTGCTTCCATTATTTTCATAATCCAGGTCTTGGAAGAGGATGCTCAAAATAAGAAATTATGCTTGATACATATCTTATAGATCAAGTACCACCAAATATATAAAGTAGTAACTACACTTCACGTTTATATGTAAATACTTTGGTCATTCATTATATGATGTCATAGTTGGACATCTAAGAGGCAATTTCTCTCACCTCACCTTGACACCTACAGTAATTACAATATTTATATATTGTCTAGATTCCCTTTAGAATTGTTTCATGATTCATCTGGCATACTGCAGTTTTCTAGCTTCAGTTGAGAGGTGTTGCACACTAGAAGTGCCTACCTCCTTTGCCAGTTTCAAAGGAATTCTAAATGGCTAGCTCTGACTTGGATGTCTACAACTCAGATGTAGGAGAAATTAACCTCTCCCCAATTCTACTTGGTATACAACTGCATAACATGCAATTCTGTTAGTGCGTTATGAAATAATAAAAAGATACAAAAAGAAAAGCATATTTCTGATGGTAATTTTAATTTCAAATGAAATTTTGTAAAATATTATCATTTTCTTTACAAATGGCTTTGGGGGAAATGAACTTTTAAAAAATCAGGCTCAGAGAAAAACTGAAAATCTGGACATCTCCTGTGAAGTAGAAATGCTCAGTTTTGAATAACGCTTTTGTGTTAAGTGAAAAGTATTTGCATAGATTATACTAGGGAGTGATAAAAATACTTGTTCCAGTTCCTTAAAATCAATCAGTTGATGATGTCTAGGTACAAAACAGAGTATTTATATGTGGTTTGGAAAAAAAGAGACCATGTAATTTTGTATTTTCCACTTAAAGACACTCAGCTGAGAATGCCATGCACACATTACCATCCATAATTTAATTTTGCATGTAATTTCATGCACACTGTGAATCCATCTCAAGCCTACTGTGTCTACAGAAATCTCATATTTTGTAAGCAAATATCACTTAGGCTGCACACCTCAAGTTATTGTTAAGATAACCAATCAAAAGAATGCAGCCCAAAGACACATGTACTAATTTGATAAATTACTTCCACAGATGTATTTATCCCTTGACTAATGAAGACTTTAAACCCCTAAATAAGTGAACAAAGGAGTAATGTTCCCAGAAGCATTTGCCTAAAGTAATTTGAGGTTATTTAGCAACGAGCACAATGCACGGAGTCACCGTAAATTCAAGACCGCATGCTGCATTCTGTTCAGATTTTACAGAACCGGCAGGGAACTGAAAGAGCAGCTCATCTCCTGCTTCGGTGATTTCTTACGAGGTAGTTTGCCATAGAGCTTGCTGGATTTTTTAAAAAGCTTTTAAACCAGAAGGAAGTTAACCTAGCAGGTGACATATATTGAGGAAAGAAAGTCCTGAAAAACATTGTGCTGTGTCCCCCTTCTCCTTCCATTTATTTTCACTCACAACTCTAACGCAAGGCTTAGATTTTTTAGTAGATTGGCTTTGTAATATATAACCTGCCTTGAGACTCCAATGCAAGGTTACTCTGCTTCCAGCTCCCACTCTCTGCTTAGATGGAGTTTAGAAGTGTTTAGAAGAGAACTACTGGTTAATCTGTGCAGATCCATTGGAGTGGCCCAGCACATCAGGACCAGATTCTACCACAGGCATCACACCTGCCTCTGCACCCAATATCGTGTGCGGCCTTGGACTCCACATAGAAATCCACTGAGTTGCTAGATGAATGTTCACTGCACAGTCCCAGCAACCCTGATGTACCCAGCCTATACTTCTCTTACTGCACATGCATGGCTGCCTTGCAGCCACCACGTTTGTCAAGGTGAGTGGAACTTCATTGAAGACAAAACAAGTCATCAGAAGTCCTTGATATAGGAGTAAGAGGCAGAAAAGACAGTTTGAGGTTTCTGGTAGTTAAGGGAAGATGTGGTTTCACCTTAGAAATGGCCCCACTTTGCAGACTGACCATCAGCTTCACTGCAGCTGGGAAAAGATTTGAAATGTTCAGAGAACTGGAACTAAAAAAATACTACCGTTTTTTTCATATCTTAATTAGACAGGCTTGGGGAACCTATTTAGATGGATTAATTATAAATTAAATACTGCTTCACCAAGATGTTTTCATAATAAGGGTGGAAGTTGTGATGCAGTCTGAAGTTACTATCAAGCATAATTGCAACATTAAGAAGACTACAGAGAATCTATCAATTGTGAAGGTTGGAAGCTACAGTGTTATGTCACTTGAACAAAACAGCCTCCTCTAACATCTTCACATGAACTGTTAAAGGACTGACCTTTAGTTGAGAGGAAGCGAAGACGACCAGTAGATTATAAGACTGAAAAGCATGTATGAAGAAATCTGTGGAAAAAAAAATAGTAAGAAAAGAATATTCTTGGAAGTCTGTTCAGTGAATAACAACTAAATAATAGAATTTATTTAAACAAAACATAAAACAAATATTTTATTTTTAAATAACAGTAGTTTTGTGGCATGATAATTTGAAAATTGTTATCCATGTGTGAATTTCCTGTGAAGCCAGTTTAAACTCTCCTCACAGGCATAAAAAGATTATGTGCTCAAAGTAGGCAAATGCACGCTTTCTTCAGCAATCAAAAACCATTTCCAGGTTCACAGCTTTACAGACCTATTTTAAAAGGCTCACAGTCTAGTGCAAAAAAAGTGTGAAAATAAGTGTCTTTTTTTCCTCTTTCTCATATTTATACAAAATCTATTCTGTCGAGTGCAAAATTCAACTAAAAATTAGCTAAATATAATTGTAAATAGAAGTAAAGCTGCAAGAATGTTAATAATACATTTTAAATACACAAAATACTTAATAACATGGGGGGTATGTTTCACTTGGCAAATGCTGCCAATTCATATGCAGCATTACTACTTCCAGTGAATCAAATTTGCCAAGCAGACCTGATCTCTTGTTTAGATCTCTAACTATATTATTTTCAGGGAAAAAAATATTTCTTCATCTTTTGGGATGGAAACATCACCCTTAACTTAAGAAAACGAGGATGTACAAATTTGTGGATTTCACCTCAGGCTTTGACTGGCATTGGAGCTCTGAATCTGATGCTCTGAGTCTGATGCTCTGAACCCCAAAGTAGGCAAACTAACTGTGCAACATTTTAATAAATGAGGAAACAAAGCAAAAAAAAAAAAAAAAAAA
>VZTE01003324.1:3034327-3058279 GCA_013397775.1 Eulacestoma nigropectus | reverse complement strand
AAAAGGAAAAAAAGAGAACAATCAAAAAAATATTAAAAAACCAAAACAAACAAACAATATTAAAAACACAACAAAAACAAAAACAAACAAAAAAAACCTGCTACTTTGGAAAAAATAAGAATCTATGGTTTCCCAGAGAAACTTTGGATGTCGCATCCTTGGAAGTGTCCTAGGCCAGGTTAGAGAGGGCCCCAAGCAACCTGATCTAGTGGGTGGTATCTCTGCCCGTGGCAGGAGGATTGGAACTAGATGATTTTTAAGGTCCTTTCCAACACAAGCCTTTGCATGATTCTCTGATTCTATGAAGGAACAAGTAGACATAATTAAAAACTCTGTCCATGGGCTAAGCCCTCTTCAGCACCTTGCTGTGGTGGGAGGGTGGCATCAGTCGCTCTTGATTCTCCTGCCCATGAAATACTGTCCCTATGAAGAAAATGTTGTGATAGAGGTACCTGGCATAGAGCTAATGAAGAAGGCCATGTGTGGCTTCAGAACACCTTCAGTTTTACTGACTTGCTCACTACTCTTTGGGTGCCTCAAGATCCAGAACCCCTGAAGTACTCCATTCCTTCATCAGTGCTGGAGAGAGGCAGGAAGCTTTGAAGGCACAGTGAGTCAAGACATCGAGTTTGGAATCTTCCTCTAGAGGTTTTTAAAGGTCCTTACTTCATGAGAAGTACTTCTCTAGATGTCTAAAAATTTTTACTAAAGCTCAAAGCCAATGTTAAATGAGCTGGTTTTCCCTCTGGCTTCTTCCCAACACCCCTCATTAGCAATAGACACAAAAGTATGGATAATATCTATTGTATGTATGTGTTGGTTATATTGTCTCTTAAAATCAAGAGAAGACCTTGAGAACTGAAGGAAAGCTATATAAAAAATATACATAAATAATGTATCAGAGAAAGTGAGGATTTAATAAGCAGAAAAAGTCTCAGATAATAAATTTGACTTTTAAACAGGAACAAAAAATGTCACTCTTACTTGAGCTGGATTTTAATGCAATCTTCAAGGTGTAAGAAGTGTGGAAAATCAATAGCAAATCCCAGTGTCCTTATGCTGAGATATTCAAAATGTTAGCTCTAATGGGAGTCATATAAAAGCAGCCATAAACCAGTGCTGATCAGTTCACACATGTGCTGTAAAGAGATACAGTTCAGAATTTAAATACCCCATATATCTTTTGTAAAAAGCTTCCCCCCCCTACAATAATAAGTTTAAAAAACATTGCAGTCTTTCTCAAAACTGAGGCCACAGATGTGAAGACAGATAATTTTTGAGAAATTATTTTCTCTTCTTGGGTAATTATCATTAATGAAAGAAAAAAATTCTTAAAACCTAATAAATCAGAGAGAGAATTGACCGATCATGCATCCAAATTGCTGCATTATTCACACTGGAATTACTCCAAAGATTAGCTACAAATTGAATTTATGGTTTCATTTTTCATAACTACTGTGTTGTGACAGATGAGAGGAATCTCTGAGAAAAATGACAGTGATGGACCCAATTTCTTAGTGCTCTATCTTCAAGATAGAACTAAACTATCTCTATTTACTGTTAGGTTTTGTACAATCTATTTTGGCAAGCATAAAAAGCTTTTATGAAATACAATATATCCTATTTTATACATCAGCCAGTAAAAAAAAATCACAGAAAACCTCAACATTTCATTTGAAAAAGGAGGCCAATCAAATTAAAGTGAAGTTTCACAGACACTGTACAGACAAATACACCACTTTATAACTATCTAAAAGCTTGCACTCTATCATCACTGTGCATCTTACTCTCTTCCAAACAATCCTCAATGTCTGTGTAATATGTAGACTATGGAAGAAAATTAACATACCCGTGCATCATGAAGTGGCCACACCACACCAAGGTTTGAGATCTTTGTTGGGGGGTTGGTTTGTGCTTTTCTTGTACTGTACCTAACAGAAATGGAGCTGGACTGTCCAGGGTATTGTGGCAATACAAGCTATAAATAATAATTACAACAATAATCTCCAAGTTCAACAAAGCTTCTGGGTTAGTACATAAAAAACTGAAATACTAGAGTGCCAGATCTTAGAGACAAATGTTTTGCCCTGAAATGGCTTTTATGTATAACTTGTAACAAACAGGAAAAATAAAAACGTGGGGTTTTTTCGGCTTTTCAAGCTGGGTTTGTATGGTTTGGGCCTCTTGGGCTAGAAATAATTGAAAGCAAGTTTGAGATTACACTTAGGTCACAAACACAGTTGGTGCCTGAAGCTTTTCAGGGACAAAAAATATGGGAACATTCATAATGTAAGCTAGATAAAGTCAACACAAGTGCTACAGAAAACTGCAGTTTAAGTATTTCTAGCACACTAACTGAGAACCTGAATTTTTCTTTCATGTTAGAAAAATATGGTTTAATAACTGCACTAACAATGAAAGGCCAGAATCTTTCACACTTATTCATATTAGCATTGAACATCCATTCCAAGAAATACCACTGTCTCTGGTGCAATCTCCTAAGTTGAAAAACAGGAGAATCTATCCCACAGCACCCACAGTTTATGGTGCAGGGTATGTTTTTGGCGCATTTTACTTATCTTTTGCAGTACAGAGACTCATCCAATAACTCCATGATGAGCACAGGAATTCCAGCAGATCCACTAGCTCTCAGAATTTCTAGCTCTTCTCCCAGAATTCAGCTAATAACAACACTAATAACAGTGACATGAATGATAATTGATAGAGTTTTTCATTACTGAGTTCTCCAACTGCATTGGTATTCGTCCATTTTACAGATACCAAAAGCCAGAGATAAAAAATACTTTGCTCAGAGTAATTCAGCCAGACAGAACCCACATCTCCAAAGTCTCAGTCCACCACCATTCACCAGGGTCCTCTAAAAGTAGATATGAGTATTTTATCAAGAAATTCATCCTAAACCATGCGCCCCATAATGTGTTTCAAAATGTTGGTTTCCTGATTATTGAAATAAATGCATCTGCTGAAGTTTGTCACGGCTTGCTTCATATCATGCAGTCATATTTCTTCATAAGATAGGACAGAAACATGGCAGGGGGAGACAGAAGATAGTGCCTGCTCAGGCCTTGCTCAGATGTGCAACCAGTCCATGGTATACACCCTGGTCTAGAAGCAGGGTAATTCTCCTCCCCCCTGAATACCCGAAAAGTTCCTTGTCAACTCCATATACACAAAAAGAAATTTCATTTGCCGTCCTGATACCATGATAAAAACAATGGCATAAATATGCAGCAGGATAGATCAAGGAAGAAAAATTATCTGCCTTTGATGATAATTATATAAAACTGTCAAAAAACTGCAGTTTTCAAAGCACTGCACAAAAAAGTTAAACTAATGAATCAACACAACATCATCCTAGTTATTACAAAGCAAATTAGGTGATGTTAACCTTACTTTACATAAGAAGAATAGAAAAGGAAGGACCTTATGTTTTAAACTTGGCATAATTAGAGCAGCAGCACATTTATGATTGCACACACATACTTTACGGAAAAAGAGTCCTAAATTGTTTATTCAAGGTCACAAAGAAAGTTTAAGGCAAAACAAAGAACAGACCAGTGCTCCACCTAATTTTTAGGCCTGTATTTTAAATGAAAGACTCTCCCTCAATATGCACACAAGAAATTGCTAGTCTTATTCTTTTAAGTTTTTCACTTTGGCAGATACACAATCTATATGCAAATAGTTATGCACTTATTTTTCTGTAACCGCATAAGCAATAATTTGAACTGGCTGCATTAGGGAGCAGCATGAATTTGGCAATGGAAATTATAGTTGTGAACGTTTTCATGTCCACTCTGTCACAGCCTTAAGACCCTGGTTTGGCACAATTAAACCAATGCATGCTGGATCCCAGTCAAAGACAGTATAAGCTTGAGCAAGATTGTCTTCTACTTTTCAATTTTCTTTCATAATAGAGCATTTTTCAGGGAAGAAACACGATCAGTTTGAAGCAGAGATAACATTTGGTACTTCTAACAAGTATCTTCTTTGAACTTTGAAAATGTGGTTGTCTTTAAACTGAACTCTTTTACAGGAGCACAGTTTGCAAAGAAACACATAGGAAAACTTACAGACCATTTTCTAAGTTTCTCAGTTAATTTCTACTGTATATAAAAAATTGGTAACTTCATTAACCATTTTATTCAGACATTTACATTCATTTTATTTGCTATAATATTTTTTGAAATATTGAATTTTAAACTGTTATTAAAGCAAGTCACAAGTTACATCATTATGATTGTACACAGTATATTGTCTGCTGTGGTATGTTTCTCCGTGCTTACCAACAGTATTACTTCCTATTATTATTTGAAGCTACATATCTTCATATCCAACAAAAAATGATGTAATGCTCAACAGTTCAGAAGAATACCTGCTTTTGTCATAGTTTTATGAGAAATGTACAAATTTAAACCTTTTTATTTAGTTTAGAGATGAAAACTGTACGAAAGGATCAATAAGACTACAAGAATGGAATACCTTTCTCCTGTTCTCCAGCCAGCTCCCTTTCAAAGTGCTCCTAAGAGTGCTCTTTCTCACTTTACAAGTTCAGCTGAGTAAGAGCATCTGTGGTACATGACGCAGAGGATGATATGCAGATCTGCATCACCTCATCCCTGAATATTATGCAAGAACATAATATCCTTCGTTAGGGGAAAAAAAAAAAGATAAAAATAGAATTATCTAAATGGAAAAGTAAGCATTGAATGGTAGTCTCATTACAAGTAGGAGAGGGAAAATAGACACAAGTAACTTAACCACTGCATTTACAGTGTCTAGACACTGCAGCATTTCAAATGTCTAATTTAGAATTATGCTCAGTTAGAGGCAAACTGCTCTCATGGCTCTCTATTTCTTGAGCTGTGTTCCTAATGGTTTTTGCAGTTTCTAGCATTAGACTTTTCTGTTTTGTTCTGTTTGCGAGTTGGTGTGTTTTTGCTGTGTTTGTTCCTGTTCACAATAAACACCAAAATATCATGACAGTGGTTCCCAATGCGACAACACTTGAAGCTATCAGATAAAAATGTAGCAAATCTTAGATTAAAGCCTGTACCATCCAGTTTTTGAAACTCAGAGGATCTGCACAATTCAGATAAATCACACAGACATCTCAGGTCTCTGTCTGTGTCAAAAATGAACGTGAATTGCAAAGCTTTTTCAAAAAATTATTCAACCAAGAGGTCCAAATGGTGTCATAATTGGCAGATTTCACCCCCCAAAAAATGGTCACTGAAACTGACCTAATTCTGAAGGTCACATGCCTTCGTTAGAGCAGAGTAGTTTGCTGTAAACACTGATATTGAGTCTGGATCATGCCAATTAATCACTGTAGTTCTGGAGTTCCCTCAATTAAATCTCCATTATCAGTCAAAGTAGTAGCTGCCACAATAACAGGATTATTTCCATTGGTTTCAATCTCTAATGTTGAGGTGATGGTTTCTTTCAGACCATTTTCCATTTCCTCTTCCTTTAGCTTCAGAGTTATATATGACAAAAAAATAATACATCTCCATCCAGAAACTTCTCAAAATTGTTTTGTACCTCTCTGGATAAGTCCCTGTGTGGAACATAAACAACATATGAAGCCTTGAGTGAGCCATCTTTGGAGGAAATTCACAGTGAGAATAATGTTCTGGGACAATTCTCACAAGAATAAAAGTTACTGACTTTATGTGGTTCTCATTTTCGAATATCCTGTCTTCCTTCAATATATCACAGCATGGAACTCCACTGTGTAAAATACTTTTCTCGTCAGTGTACACACAGTCGTTCATTAATTAGGAGCTCAGGATCTTCTTTGCCCCAACAGAATACAATTTAAGAATTTTGTACTATGGAAATGTGCTAATGAGAACTATAAAACAGCAAATACTGTGATATTCACTGTGCTTTCAATTTTCTTGCATTTATTGTGAACTAAAAAGATCTTTTAGTCCATAAGAGCCTGCTTTTACTTTTATTAGGCCAAGAAGAGATTGGAGATTGACTTCTGTGACATCAGATATATTGTCAAATGTGAAAAAAGCAAAGAAGAACAAACTGAGCTTTATTGATGGTAATTCACCATTAGAGAATTAAATATAGTGCATTTTATGCATAAATATGCATTTTAAATGCATTAGAGTATGTACAGTGTAATTAATAGACTACATACATATAGACCAATTTTTCTTTTTGCAGTGATAACCAGCCTCTTAATCACACCATTTCAAGTAGTTTTGGTTTTTTTAATCTAAGAGGAACTGGAAAAAAATGAAGTCCTTTTCTATTAGGATCCAACATGCTCTGTTATAGTTGTCCTATAATTGAAATTAATGCTAAGTGAGGGCAGCACTCCTAGTTTTTGCTGCACAGTGTTATTCATGGATCAATTAAATTTAGCAGTAGAATATTTGTCAAAAATGTATCCAGACCAGTAGAGATTATGTGTGGGGCAGGGGAAAAAAAAAAAAAAAAGGCAGTTCTCCATGTTTTGGGAATTAAAAATCAATTTTTATATCTTCAGTTAAATTAGGAAACTGATTTTTTCCAATATGTGTAGAAGTCATTTTGACATATAGAAGCATGGCAAAGTAAGACATATTGTAATAATTAGCTGAATTATTCCTGGCATGCCATGAACAATTACAGGATTAATAACTACCCAACCAAATAGTGTTATGTTGGAATAAATTGACCGACAAGGGTTTTCAGTTAGGAAATGAAGCTCAGATGGATCATCAATAAAAACTACTGCAGAGAACAGACTTTTGAGAACTTCAGTGTTTTACATTTACAAAATATGGATGTGATAACTGTGCTTAATGACTGGAAGAAGCTATTTAAAAATTCATTTAGATTATTTTGCTCCCTTTAATTGCCTGGTCAAAGCCACTGTCTTTGACAGACACACTAATGTGCCATGCAACCTACATTTAATTTTGTGTCTTGATCAAAATAAAAAACCTGATGCAGCCCTTAATTAACTCCCTGCCTTCTGTACAGTTTTTTACATTTGCAATTCTGCGCATTTTACTGCAAGTGACAATGGGTTACTTATGGCATGCAACACTCTGACATAGAACACAACACTGTTTATCAGGAAGAGTGCAATATGCAAACTCAGGCTGAAATCCAGCAAGGTATTTAAGTACATTTCTAATTTAGTGCTTGCAAGAAATCTCATTTGCTGCAACATAACTACTACTACTTCCAATTAAGCCCACAGTTTACTACTTAACTGAATCGGGATGTTAATTCACAATATTGGAGCTTTTCCACCCTTTTTGTAAGAGTTAAGATTTATATCGACAGCACAGGAGGTTAAAACACATATTAAAGCATGGATATTGGCACAGCATAAAAACTAGTGCAATATAGCTATATTGGAATGCTTGTACGGACTTAGAACTGTGTTTTAATTGTTTCACTGAGCTAGCAAAAGGAGTCTTATGCCAGGTGAGAATTAGCCCAATCCTATAATTTTATAGGCCCTCCCAAAAAAGGACCACAATTAGTTTTTCTGATCATAGCTGTTTCTTTTTTTAGCCTATGAAAGAACACTCTTCAGTTTTTATGCTATTTTCAAAGTGCTCTTTTTCAGAAATGAACAAAAGAAAGACTTCCATTAACTCTCAATAGCAGGTAATATTGACCCATTATGTCAATGAGGAGTCTCTGAAAATGCTGCATTTTTGTGAGCTCAAAAAGCTGACACACAGCAGGCTCTTTCAATCCTTGAAGCTGATTACTACACGTCCTAGTAAACACAAAACACTTGGTGAGGAGAATGCAACAGGGTTACAAGGCATGACATTAGGGGGCTGGGCAGAGCCTAAGGACTTGCTAGTCCAGACTTTTGGTGGAGGTGGGACCAGGCAGGCAGCAATGTGGACCACAGAGAAAGGAGGCAGTTGGACTGTGAGGCTGACTTGGGAAAGTTTCCCTGATGGCTGATCAGTTAGGGATGATAAAAGGCCTATAGAAGGTGGTAGTAGAGCTCCACCTCATGACAGGGGTTCCCAGCGAGTGGGGCAGCAAAGTCAATCTGTAGGCAAAAGCAGCATGGTCAAAGCTACATGCAAGGACAGCTTACTTACATCTCTACTTTTTTTTTTCTATATTTTAGATCTTTTGGAAAGGAAAGATATGCAGTCATAGATTCATTTTTTCCTTAAATGTGTCCTTTATTCCTCTTCTTAGGGTTCAGCCCTGACTCCTTACCTAAGCTTCAGGCAAAAGTTAAGCATCCTCATTAGTCAGATCAGACTGAACATTAAGTGCTTAATCACATGTTTTCCTATGCCTGTCAGAGCAAACTGTCAGGCTATGCCATACAAATTAATTTGGATACTTTTCAACTTATTCAAACAAGACTTCCATAGGCAGCTGCATTGTTTGTTTGTTTTTCTAAGCCCACCTGCTAGCCCAGCACTATGTAAATTTGAAGTCTTTATGAGTTTGATTCTTCATGTATTCTATATTCTTTGCAACCATGTGTTGCCAAGATAAATACTCCTTCTAATCTACAATGTGACTTTCCTGCAGTTTAAAGCTTCCCCTGTGAGCCTCCTATGCACTCTTGCACATAATGGGCAACAGCTAAGAAACTAGCACCAGGGAAAAAAAAAAGAAAAACAAAAAAAACAGCCCCCCAACCCCCACCTACACAAAAAAAAAAAACCCACAAAACAAATAAAACCACCCTAGTTTCCAATTTGAGTGGGGAAGAGGTTGGAAGATCATATGCTTTTTTGAAAAGATTTTCATGTGACCCCCCATATTGCATCTGCATGCTGCTATCTTCCTGCAAATAATAATGAAATACTACACCATTTAGCTAAGAACCCATTTACTCCAACAAAGGTCAAGTTCACAATACCCTGCAGACCAGATATATATAAAACTGCTATCAGATTTATTTCCCTTCTAGATCAGTCTATTGAATTTACATACTTAAACAAACTAGCATCTAAAATTTGACTCCTCGTCATTGCTTCTTTTATAGTCCTCAAAGGAAATTATTTTAGTTTCACATTTTTATCCTGCATATCCAAGCATATCCTCACCTTGTTGCTGTAGATTTAGAGACCATTATCATGCATGGTTATATACCTGCTAAATTGACTTTAGTCTTTCAATGGGATCTAAATTGTGTTTAATCTGCTCCCTTAATACTAATGGTGCTCTGAGAGGTGAGCACTTCACAAGCTGAGGAACCTTAATTTGATGCCTTTTGTATAGCCCAAATCTTCAAATGCATCTTTATATGAAAAAAGGCTCTGTACTTTCTGCATCAATATTGCCAATGCATGTGCAACCTTTAGAGCAATCTTCCCGCAAAATTATTATTTTCCCCATAGGAAAGACAAATCACTCATTTAATTATGCATTTACCCCCTCAGAATTGTCTTAAGCTCTGGCTATATGACACAGTAGTTTTGCCAGATCTAGTATATTCACTGGTGGGGTTTTTTTGGGAGGAAGTGCTTGCTCAACTTTTTTTTCCTTTGGGGTATTCCTACTCTGATAGATTTGAGAATACTCTTCCCAGGTTTTCCAGTTATAATCTATTTTCCTGTGAACTTAAAGGGGGTAATTTTTCTTTCCTCATTATTATTTCTGTCCTCTTTTGTCATTTTTAGCGTTTGACGAAACATCAAAATGTCCACGTGTAACACCTAAAACCCACATACTGAGCACAAACTACAGGCACCCAGGCAAAACAGAAAAAGTGGAGAATACTGGGATAAGCTAACTATGAATCAAGTTATCTTTTGCTCTGCAACTCAACAAGACTACACTAACTGTTTTCACATTCCCTGCTTTTGTGTGTTTTACTGTTTGTATGACATCTGTACAAAGAGCTCTTAACCAACAAGAATCTACTGCATATATATGTACCAGGAGGGACTCTTTTGTTTGAGTCATTTCCAATAGAAGGGAAAAACAATGAAAAATTTAAAAACACAAATATGGAAAATTAACCCTGGTTAAAAAAAGAAAAATTATGTGCTATCGTCATCCTTTTCCACTCTAAAACTTTTATATATATATATATGTATCTCATTGGTGAGACTTGTGGTGTCAGAGAAGTACAGTTTTCTTTTCCTAGAAAGAAGGTACTGATCACCAGTGGAGTGGTGGTGAGCTGTAGGTGACTTTGGAGGTATTGGGAGGTTACAACTGAAATATATATCACTGATAGTGTGACACCCCAGGGCAGATGAAATCTAGATCCTGAGACTGGAACACCATTGCTTTAAGCCATAAGCCACAGTGCCTGGTACACCCTGAAACACGAAGGGAGGACATATCTGGTCCAGCCACAGAAAATCTCTGGAAGCAATTTGGTTCCTAGTATTCTTAGCACAGTTTTCTGCCATAAAATAGCAACCCTTAAATAGTTACTTAAAATTTCAAAAAGCTCACTGCCGTTATTTTGCTTTGAACTATATGCCTGGCTTTGACCAAACAAAAGGAAGCTTCCATTGGCCCTTTTTTTTTTTTTTTTGCACTCTTAGCCTGGAAACTTAAATTCTCAATACTTTCTGCTTTTGCCATATCTGATGAGTATCACCTGCCTTAGCATTCACCACACTGTCAGCAGTTGTTAACCCCCCTTGGCAGATTTTTGTTTGTTAACTTAGCTTGTCATTGCCAGCCTTGAGGTTATGCACACACAGATGGCTTATAGGCCTCGGTTTTCCTTTGTGTTTATTGTAATTGGAGCTAAAGGAGAAACTTGTAACAAGCAATTTATTTTACGAATTTCATTTTTTTTTTCCCCATTCCTTCTCAGTGCCTATCCACTGATCTTGAATCCAGACATCATTTCAATTTAACTGAATAAATTCAGGAAAAAAACAATTGGCTTGTAAACAAGTCACTGACACCCTTTGCTTTGCCAGATTCTAGTTGTTAGATAAGCAGTCTGTTCAAGTATTCCACTGTTACTTGTTTCTTAGGTTAACTTTAAGACTGAGTGCCTGGTATTGTGTGTAAATGCTGGGAGTAATAGATGTGAAAATTTGCTTTTGTCATAATTTTTCTACATGTACTTAAGTTCTCTTAGCCTTTATTCTTTCCCTACAAAATTCTTCCTACTTCCAAACATTTACTCGTCAGTAGGGTTATGCTAGGAGCTCTACAGTGTACCTTGATGAGTATAAGAAATTAAAAAAAGAGGAGCACATCATGCCTTTTTAAAAAAAAGTCTAATATGCACAACATATATTCACTGAATTTACTATTCTCAATTGGCTCCGTGGCTTTCAGAAAAGCATAAAGTAAATGCAGTTTCTTTGGGAAGCTATCACTTTTGCCTATGTCTGCCTTGCCTTTGCAGCACAATTCCTTTTCTGGTAGCAAGAATATCTTAAATCTGACCTGAGTTTTAGGGTGGGCATGACTAGAGGGAATTCATGCATAAAAAAATCACTTGCACTGTTGGCTGAGCCTACTGTTCTTTTTTTTATTATTAGCAAATTATTTTAGAAGACTGATCCCTTCTGCACAAAGAAACGAGAGATACTCACAAGCCAGTGAGTAAAAAAAAAACACATTAAAAACCACCAAAAACCAACAAACAAAGAAACAAACACACACTACCATAGAAACCCCACACACAGCTTTATTTGCTCCAGCAATACCAAAGTGGTTGTCAGAGAACTTCCAGAGTGGAAGAAACATAACTTTATTGAGTAGGAATCTGTTTCAGAAATAGGAAAAAGTAACCAGCTTCTTTGGCCTTGAAGATCCCAGCAGAGTGCCCTGTGGAAGGGGAGGGAGTCACTGCAAGCAGCTGTTACCCTCTTCACAGAAGGCTTACTTTCACTGGTAAAAAACCTCTTAACCATGTGCAGCTGGTACCAATGGCTCTTGAACAACAGCTCTCCCTCAGAGCTACAAAGTGCTGTTAGTGTTTTCTTCCCCGCTCCTAACATATCAATGCACAAGCAGCATAATTAGTAGACTTGATCCAATAAAGCTTTGTAAACATTTTGTGATTTGCCATATATCTATATCTATACATACATATATTTGTGTGTGCAAGTATGCTGAGGTTTATTTTAAAAAAACTTTTCTCTTTTTTTCTCCCCCTCTATTCAGAATGTACTCCGGACTCCCCACATGCGTGCACATGCTCCTCAGAATAATAAAGAAATATACAAAGGGTTTTGAAATAAAAGTAAGCTTTTCCTCCTTCCTCCTGAAGCCACTGCCCCTACAGTTTGGAAGCCTTTCCTTTCTAGAAGTCTCTCTCTGTTTCACTTTTCCACTGAAGCATTTTTTCATTGAAGCTCTTTAGTTTTTTGTGTGTGTTCTCATGCTAGAGGCTGCTGGTGGCGAGTAGCCAGGATCTCTAGGCTATCACAGGTCATCCTGAGACCAGTGGACATGCTAATGACCCTTTGTTTAAGACAGATGTCAAAAGAAATTAAACTGTTTAGTGGCTTAAACAGTAGAAAATACCAGAAAATACAGTCAGACCTCTGGAACTACAGGGAAGGGAGCGAACAAAAAGTTGAATGGATATTTTATTCCTACTGTGCTCTCCTCCAGTGCTCCTGTCTCTTCCATTTCATTAAATCACCTGCTAACTGACACCCACTCCCACAAATTTCTGTAAGACTAATATGACATTTCGTGTCTCTTCTCAAAATGACAGAGACAGAAAGAGACGTGCATTTCACCACGGGCAGAGTCCACAGGCTCTACCTTCTTTATAGTCTTGCTATAAATAACAGTCTCTGACCCCTGTGTACCAGAATCTGGCCCCAATTTTAACATAAACAGGATTTGCCACTGAATACAGGATTCTCTTTTTCTCAAAGCTTATTACATTACTTTGTATACATCTGATAAGCCCAGAGAAGTATAGAACTGATTTTTATATCTGACCACAAATTCTGTTTCTTACCACTGTTTTTTCACAGTAATGAAGTTACATATAATCTCAGGGAAAAAAAAAAAAAAGGAAAAGATATCTTAAACATTTTTAGGCAATAGGATATCAATGGATGTTTAGAACCATATTTCTCACATGTGCAAGAAGGCATCTCTTCACTGTAGCCCTGCTCTGATGGCCAAAACTAGCCATTAGCTCTGCATAAAGTAATTTGAGTTCTAAGTAATCATTACATTATTTATCTTATATTCACTCAGATGACATCAGCTATCAAAACAAACTTCTGCTTACAGCGCCAACCAAAGTCTGAACTTAGCAGCAGATGTCGATGCATATTAATACACGAACAGGTGATGCAGCCACTAATTCTGGAAGCCATTTCCAGACACGTGAAGGACAAGGAGGTGCTCAGGAGCAGTCATCATGGATTTATGAATGTGTCCAACCTGACAGTCTTCTACAGCGATGTTACTAGCTTGGCTGGTTAGAGAAAAGAAATGGAAGTTATTTATCTTGATTTCAGTAAGGCTTTTGATGCCATCTCCTGTAACACACTCATAGACAAATGGATGCAATAAAGATTAGGTAGGTAGACAGTGATGTGGATCAAAACTTAACAACCAGGTTAAGCAAGTTGTGAACAGTGCCACAAAGCCTGGCAAGGGATTAGTCACTAATAATTGGTCAGCTGTGGGTCAAATAGTGTTTAACTTCTTCATTAATGACATCAGTGATGGGATCAAGTGTGCATTCAGCCAGTCTGCAGACAACATGGTACTAGGAGGGGTGGATAATACATCAGACTTGGTTGGGCTGTTATTTGAAAAGACTTCCCAAGGCTGGAGAAATGGGCAAACAGGAACCTCAGAGTTCAACAAAGGAAAATGCCAAATCCTAGAGGAATAAACCCAGGCACCAGTATATGACGGTGAACAATAGGCTGGAAAGCAGCTCTCCAGAGAAGGAATGGGCATCCTGGTGGTCAAGTTGAATGCATCACCAATACCTTCTTGCAGCAAAGGCAGGCAATAGCATATTGAGCAGCATGAGGAAGAGCGTTGCCAACAGGTCGAGGAAGGTGTTCCTTTCCCTCCATTCAGTTCTATGGAGGCCACACTTGAAATTCCAGATCTATTTCTGGGGTCCCCAGTAGAAGAGGAACATGGACACACCCCAAAGAGTACAACAAAGCACCAGAAGGTGTCTAAGGGACTGCATGGAGCACCTGTGATAAAAGGAGAGGCTGAGAGAACTGGGAGGACAAAGCCAGGCTCTTCTCAGTGGTGTCCAATTACAGGTCAATAGACAACGAGAAAAAAAAAAAACACAGGAGGTTCCATCTGAACATCATAAAAACATTTCCACTGTGAGCATGACCAAGCATTGTCACAGATTTCCCATGGAGTCTCCATTTATGAAGACAGTCAAAACTTGACCCATCCTGGGCTACCTGTTGTAGCTTACACTGCTTGAGCAGGAGGGTTGGACTACACGACCTCCAGAGGTACCTGCCAACCTCACTTGTTGTGTGATTATGATTCAGTAATGTTGGTTATCAAAGGAAGGAGTTATTGCAGAAAAGTTGTAGCTCTTTGTGCTCATTTTTTCTTAATGTTCCACACAGCTTTCTGAAACCTGTGAGTGCTTTTGAGAACATGGTTTTAAGGCATTAATAAAAGAGTCCCCAGCACTACATTTCTACTTCAGATTCATTCTTGACCTGATCAGTCTCTAAGCAGAGGAGTGGCACAAGAAATCCCTGTGAATGGCAGACAAGCCTTGTAGTGAAGTTTCCCCTCCTCCCTGCTAGTCCCTGAATTCAGACACTGAAGATGATCATATCAGCAAAAAAACCTCACTCTGGCCGGTGCTACCATGGCTGCAGAAGAATCTCCATGATGGGTGCTAATATCTGCTCTGATTTCTCACCTCTCCCCTTGACAATCAAGAGGGAAAACAGTCAAAACTTTTCCTTGGAGATGTGCATCTCCAAACTGTGGGAACCCAGAGGAAGAAAGTAAAACCATATCCTCCCACTTAGGGGATGGGCTGAGCTGTAGGTAGAGCCACAGTCTTTCCTCCAAGTGCTAAAGCTATTTTGTGGGTCAAACCAGATACATCCTGTACTGTTCCCAGTAATTTTGGAAGGCTTATTGTCAGTAAACCCTTGCCAGACTATTTTAGCAATAGGGCAGCATCCTTGTGCAAGTGCTTATTTATCTTGCACACTTTAATTAAATCATTTCACTTTCATATCAGCGTTAATTCTGAAAGAGGACTCAACCAGTATTTGTTTATAAAAAAGCTTGTTATAAGCACAGCACTCATTAAGCTTTGCCTGATAATCTCCACTGTTCATTATCACAGGGCAATTGCTATTGCTGTATCATTAAGCTTTAAATACTTTGCTCTCTTTATCTTTGTTAGTGATACATGCTTTAAATTATCACAAACGTGCCACATTTTGTCCCCCTTAACTGACACAAATACCATTTCAGAGACTTCTGCTCTAATGGTAAATATCCTCCAAAAAGCCTCTCTGAAGATCATTTCTTTCTTTCGAAAGCCTTTTCTCCACGTACTCATTAGCTCAGTGAACTTAAACCACATCTGTTCTCCAATGGGAAGCCACAAATCTCTGCTGCCAATGAGAATCATATACTTTCTTAAAGAACCACTTACATTTATTGATTTAAGAAATTCTCTTTATTTTGAAAACAGTCTCCATAATACACATCAGGAGTCATTTTGGAAAAGAAATGGAACAAACTAATTCTTTCCACCTCCACACAGTATATCCATATTTAGAAAACGACAGGCTTCATAATACCTTTTCCAAGTGGGAAGTCCCTAACAAAATGAAAAATTAATGTGATTTAAAGACACCATTGAACTGTGATTTTTCTTGGAAAGCCTCTATGTTTCTCTTATTGTACTGGAACAGGAGTGAGTTTATCTGAATGACACAGATAGGTGTAAAAATCGTTTAGGAGGCTGCTCTGGCATCTAAGTTCAAATAAGCAATGAGTGATTCAGAATGGCTGCCATCCATGGCTGCCAGACCTTGGATCCTGACACAGCCAGTGCACAAAGAGTTAGGATACCTGAACATTATGCTTCCACCTGAATACAGTCCCTATTTCTCTCTTTTTTGTATAGTACCCCTCCAGGCAGAGTAATTGCAGAGCACAGTCTCCATATCAACACTGTGTATATGTAGCTTAGCAGAGCGCATTAGAGAAATTTCCATAAAAAGCATGGGTGAAAAGTAAGGGGAAGTAGAATAACTCAAAGTTTAGCTTCCTTAACTGATCATATATTTTACATTCAACAAAATCTTTAGGTAAAACCAGGAATGCTCACTGGCACAGATGCCTGGAAATGCCTCATCATGCCTTATCTCTCCTCACCTTATTTAACCTTGTCAAATCTCAGTATGCCCCTTTTCTACCTCAACAGGCTGTCCACTGCAACCTTCTCTTTGCTGCATTGCTTTTCTTTGGGCATCTTTTGCCATGATTAGGAACTTGAAGGCAAAAATACACAGAGTTCAATGAGCTAACAATAACTATTGGTTAATAGAATCCAGCCAGGAGAGATCAGTCATATATTTGCCACCCCCGCCACACGTTACCAGGTGAGTCTCTTCAAGCCAGTTGGTAACATGGGGAAGCATAAGACCCTACTGCCCTGCAGAACAGGCAGATCCTCAATCCTGCTGATGTAATCTTCCACCTCACTACATTTCCTCTCAGATTTTTAGACTTTGTCAAGTCAGTATTCTTCTGAGTTCTTGACTTACTACTAGCACAACAATTTCACTTCTCTCCATTTTTATTTTTCTTATTTTGAGTGGCTTTAGCGTATGTATCTTTGTCACAGCTCAACAACATTTTTTCTCTGTAAATCTGAGCCAAGGTCACACAGCTGTGCTTCACAAACCCAAGCCCTGGAGCAGAAACAGCTGAACCTGTGGGCTACTCCACAGGGTTACGAGCTTATATTTTTGCTTGCTTGTTTACTGAACCAAATGCATCGCTGGAGAAAGTTGAAGATTATTTGTTCCATACAGACATCAACACAGCCTCCACAGTAACCAAGAGCTGATTATCCAGGGAAGAAAACAAGCAAATAAAAAAACCAAAACAAGGGAAGAAGGGCACCGCTCAGCAAATTTAGCCTAATAGGCATCACAGAGTTATACTGGAAGGCTCATAAAAAATAAAGACAGATACACAATCAATGGTGTGACTCAGTAATTGCTTTATGCATGTGAACAATGTTTTCAAAAGTCGAAAACAATGTCTGCAACAGAGATGTTAGCAAGACGCGATGCTAAATTCCTCATATTCATTAGTGAATGTCATAGTGATGGGTAATGAATTATTCTTGACACTGCTAAAGTCTTGTGTTGTCTGAAACCTTTTATCTTTGGCAGTCTAAAGTAAATGGCAGAATGGAAACGTGTGCTTCTCAAACGTATCCTGGCATCATCTTGCAGGATAGAAATTGGCATTTTGTTGACAATTTTCATAGAGCATTTCATACTGCATTGTCAATACTCCATCTAGTGAAATGTCCTGCATCCAAAAGTGACCTAAGCTGAAAGAAAGTTAATAAACAACCATAATGCATCTTGTTGATTTTGTTTCCAGATGACACAATCCCTACCCTAAAGAGATAACCCTTGATTTTGTAGTAAAGGATAAGGTAAACAGGTGCAGCAGCCAGGCATTTACAGTATCAGAGGTTCTCAAACTGCCATCTGTGTACAAATGGCCATGTGGCTTTGGCCCTTCTGTCTTATTTTTTCAGCTGCTCAAGCTCTTTAAGAGACAACTAAAAATAAATCTTCTAGCATTCAACAAAAAAAACATGTTTTCCTAAAATTGCATTTACACTTGCAAAACAATTACTTGCAAGCTGAAATAAAAAGTGGGAAAGGAGTGGGCTCTGGATGTATGAATGAAACGTGCCTCACAAGAAAATCTTTCATTTTCAAGAAAATTATTTCATTTACCTCTGACTGCTGCTATGAGTTTGTTTCTTACCAGCTTCCTGTAAATAAAGATGCAGATAATTCTATTCTTTAATGTGTTTTCTAATGTGGGTATCTATACTCTGCCACAGTGCATGCTACTCCAGTCAGTTTTACTATCCATCTGCACAGACTTCTAATGGCAAGATCACAAAAGCTGGATGAAACATTCATGATGATGAGATGCCAGATGCACATTCTCTTGTTGTTTGCTGCTGCTTCATGTGAAAAGCTCATTTATATGAAATTCTAGTCTACCTCCCTTACTCTCAGTGAGCAGAGGACTAGTTATTCCATTGATTCCATGGGACTAGTGCATACAAACATTTGTCTTCGAAGATGTACAACTCAGCATGACTTAGTGGTAGGATCTGGCATGAGGAAGAAGTCAGCTGTGACTAGGAAAGGCTAGAAAACATAATACCAATAATACATACAGAAAGGAAAAAGAAGACTTAGTGGCAGAATCCTAAGGGAAGCATTTTATCTTCCTATATCCATTCACAAGTAAAGTAGGTAATTAATTTCATGTGTCTAATATGTTATGGGAAGTCTCCTGGAGTGGTTTCACTTAAACAGTTTCAGCTGATATAGGCGAACATTAGTTTTACTGCTTGATTTTCAGTTACCACTTTTTTTCTTTTTTAAGTTACCAAAAACATGTTCATGCCGTTGCTAACCATTTGTTTTAAGGAATTCTATTTGAGTAAGTGTAGCATTCAGTGAAAAAGTGCTTTAAGTACATTCTTTCTGACTTCTCATTCCTTAGCAAGATAGCTATGTAAAAATACCTCACCATTCAGAAAATCAGCTCTGAGTTAACTGTCCTTCATAAAGAAAATGCTAAATTCTTCTGCAGATACCTCTCTTAGATTTTCTTTTGATATTTATTGAATTCTTATGCTGTGTCTTTCTCTATTCTTTTGCAGGTAAAAGTGTTAAGGTCATAAATAAATCTAAATGTGTACATACCTATCTAAGCACATGATTGGGAACTGTTTGTATTTTGGCTTCATTTGTGTTTTATAAAGTTTTTTTACGGGAAATGCTATGATAACTTTGTTTCTTGCCATTTTTCAATCAGGATTGAAATCCTTATTGTGTATTTCCCAGCTCAGTTTGAAAAGGGATTTAATGCTGTCTAAAGGTGATGTAAGCACACCACTGTCCTACAGCCCAGTCAATTATGTCAGTGGAAAAACTTATTTCTATTGACTTGGTGGGGTTTGAATTAGGTGTCTACAAAAAAAAAAACTTAACAAACCAGCCACTGTGACTTATGAACATGTTTGATACCACCAGTAGGGTGATCTTTGTAGTTCAAGACCTTATGCTGTGCATGATATATTCAGCTGTATGTGCCAGAAGTTGTTCAGTTAATTATATACCTCAAAACTTCTATGGTCACAGTTGCCTCCATTAAGCTCAATGTAAGATGCAGGTAGTGATCTCTTTCACAGAGGAGACATTTTTACAGAAATGCTTAGTTTGCATATAAAATAAAGGTGTACTTTGACCCATACATTGTTTCAACCAATGCAGAATAAGATGAAGTTGAAAGTTGATGCTATGAGCAGCGATGTAAGTCATGATCATGTATTAAATTGTGGTGTCCTGGAGGCCAGTGTGGAATTATGATGGCTGTCAATTAGCTGCCTTTTGAATCTTACTTTATCATGTGCAAATACAATATGTCCTACACTGCTATCTTCTTCGTGTTAAAGACATCAAGCTCATGCTGCATGGACACCTTCATGACAATCTTATCACAGTGAAAAAAACTTAGAAAACTTAATGAATAAAAATAATGTTTTTTCTCTGTAAATTATTTTATAACTAATTTTGTAATAAAATAATGTTAAAGCTATATGAAACTGAAACCAGAACACATATAAACACATGCCAAGCCACTAGAAGGAAGCCCTCTGTGCCAGCAGAGCAAACCGAGCAAAGAAGAGTAAACAGGGACAGGTGACAAATACGTACAATTGCTTCTGTAGGACTTTTCGATTTTCAACGTTTTTATAGTTATTACTGAGCTATCCTTCTTGGCACTGTAAGGTGTTAATGGCTGCTAACAAGCCTGTCTTTGAACTGCAGACAATCACAGACATCATTAAAGCTGTTGAGAGTGCTAGGCATTTAGGCTAAGTGTAAGAAACCACTCATGTACTAAAAGTGCTGAAACAGTAAAAGTGACTGTCCAGAGCTAGACAGAAACCTGTGATTGAGCTAACTCAGGGAAACAAGAAAGGCTCCTTTCTCTCATAATTTTAAATCCAAAGGCTGACCAGCTTCTTTCCTCAAGCTTTGAGCAGCACAACCATGAAAGGAATATCAGGAGACACTGAGACAAACATCTCAAAGCACAGCCACTAACAGAGGCAGAAGACGACCTTCTGGGAGAACAGGACTCTACAGGAAACATGGAAAAAAAACCATCTCACATCACCTTGAAAAAAAGTTGGAGGTTAAACTTGGAAAAAGGCATTAAGTCTTCCAATAAATCCCTTTTCTAGCACATCAGAACAGGAAGGTTGCTGGAGAGCCTGTGCCTACATCTATTTCAATCAATGAGAGTGAGAGCAGGGAACAAGGTCAAACAGTAGACTACTGTAGTCTCTACTCTTTAATTCCTTGTTCATTCTTTGTTTATATTTGCCCCAAACTCCTATCTCTGGGACTAGTTTTCCCAAGGGCCTCAAGCAAGTTGGATCTAAGGCAGTTGGCACAACTTGGCCTTGGAACAAGGATTCACCCACTAAGTTTTCTTTTCTTAACAAAAGGCAGAGTCCGGAGCATCAACAGAATCAAGGAGTGCACAATGAAGAAAAGTCCAGAGCAGAAAACAGTTAAGGAATTTTCTGTATCTGCATTGCAGTGTAAAGGAATCCAAGGAAGTTTGCATTTCATACCACTTTTCATTCAGAAGTTCTGCCTTAGATAAAGCAATTTGCTGATTTTATTAACAAAAGAGGTTATGAATCAAATGGATCAATTGAATAGTCACATATCATCAGTTCTAAAGGAATTCAAGTTGAAATAGCTGAACAACTCACCACTGCATGTCAATTCTCATTTAAAACTGCCTTGTTATCAGAAGTCTTGGTAAGTAGCTATTGTGGCATCAGTCTTAAGAAGTTAAGGGGAAAACCTGAAAACTATTGACTAACAAAAGATCTAGCATATTCACTGAGAACAATTAGGATGGTTTATGGGTACATATGACCTGCTGAAAAACAGAAGAATCTCTTTTATAGAGACTTTTACATCACTTGTCATGATGATAAAATCCACAGGAATCCACTGAGGGTGTCCTAAAGCAAGTAGACAATCGTCTACTGCAATTCCCAAAAGACATGTGTCAGAGTTCTTTGCCAAAGGTTGTTTAGGAGCCCAGACTCTCATAGCACAGCAGGGAAGGTCCTCACCTATATAAACAACTGGTAGAAAGGAAGAAAACAATATGGGAGTAAATAGTCAGCTATTCTAGTAAGAAGGAGCCATGAGTCGTTTCCCACAGGAATTTACACAGGTGCCTGGACTGTTTAAATTATTCATAAACAATGTGGAAAAGGGATGAAAGAACTAAGATCACTCACAATATTAGGTATTCTAGATTGACTGTGGAGAATAACAGAAGTGCTGCATGGATATTTTAATACTCCTAAATAAAACAGAGTGAGGTACTTTTCCCAGCCCTAACCCAAATGGTACAGGCTTACCCACATTATACAGTACTTTCAACTGGCTTTATTTGATCTTCATGTACCTACCTTAAAAAGTATGAATTGGGTTTGTTTCTTTTTTTACATTTATGTTCAAAGGGAATAGAAGAATGTGAGGGCAGCGCTACTTTATCAGAGTGGCATTTCTCTAGCAAGAAAGCAGATACTGATTGTACATTTGCATTTGACTTGAAGGTAGGTATGCATGTTGCAGAGTAAAAAGTCTGTATTATATACAGCTGGAAAACTATGTGGGATGGAGGGGGCCAAAACTAGGGCATACTCACCCAGCACATACTGTCTCCAAACCTTGAATGGGCCTTAGTCTGGACAGTACTAGTTGTACCAGTTGGCAGTGATAGCATAGGGTTAAAATGTTTCTAAACTGTAGTAACCGAAGTAGGCCCCAAGAGCAAGATGGACATTCTGTTCTGGCCAGCCTGAACTTGTGTACTTGCCTGGATGGTAGGAGGCAAGCCTGAACTTGAGTATTCATCTAGGGGGTAAGAGACTAAGATAGATGAGTTAATTGTGTAGCTGCACCTGGGAAAGGGGGGCTGAAAATTATGCTTGAGTGCAAACACATAATAGATGATCGCTTGGGGGGGAGTTTGAGATTTATGCTTGGGTAAATGATTAATATATGATTATACAACAAGAAGGGTATATAATGTAAGCACCTGAAATCCATGTTGGGGATTGATTTGGGTTTGTACCCCTCTCCCCCGGTGCCTTAATAAAAGCACCTTGCATGTAACCCGTCCGTGGTTATGTGTTTCTATGCTAACAGCAGGAACCATCTTCTGACATGCTAGAAGTTAAACAGTGCCTTAATTTAAGGCTTTCATGGCCTCAGACTCTGGCACATGCTTGCCTGTTTTGTCATTTGTCAGCACGGTGCAGTGCTCTCACACTGTTTCAGATAAAGCCTGGTTACTGTTTGGGAGGGAAGAAAATTGAACAGGAACACTTTCTAGTATAAACCAGAAAACATATGCTGTGAAGACAATAAGGAGAAGGATAGTAAGGAGAAGGACACTTTTTTTTTTTCTTTTTTTTCCTTTTATTTTTTTCAGTCAAAAAAGAGCTTAGTCCTATTTTTATAAGCAATGCTAACCACCTTCAGGGACAAGCGATCATATTGGATCTGTTATGTTTTCCAGCATAGATGCTAATCCCAAGGGCACAGTGTTTGAAAGCTTTTTGTTGCCCTGATTCATTTACTAGGATAGATCCAGAAGGACTACATGACAAGGCAAGGAAATAGTAAAATTCAATATAGGTGAATTTAAAGGGAGGATCATGGGAGGAGGAAAAGGTCCTAACTTTATGTACAAAAGAATGACCTCAGAGACAGATAATAATTACAGAGGTATGAGATCCTGGTCTTACAGACCTAGGACAAACTCACCTTGGTGTTCAGTAATGGCTGGAGGTAAGGAAAAAAAAAAGTGAAAATTAGGAATTACTAGAAAGGCTCATAGCAGTCTGAAAAACACACTCAAAGGTATGAAGCAATTTCTGTACAGCACTGGAAAAGAGAGTGTGATATGACATAAGTCTGTAAAGCCTCAAGTGGTACAGGAAGATGTCTAGGATAGGTACTGCCAGCTATTCTAGTACCAAATCTATGGTTCATCAAATGAAACTAGCAACTGGTACCTTCAAAACAAATGAAACAGACTGATACTAATCAATCTATGGATTTTAACTGCCAAAATCTTGCCCCACAGCCCTCACTATGGATAGGTTCAGGGAGCAGCTGGGCAACATCACTGAAATCTCTGAAGTAAATCTTGTGTCTGAGCCACAAATTACTGGTTGGTAGGAAAGTATACAGGGAAGTATCAAATACTCTTGTTCTGTTCTTAATCTCTTTCGCAGGTCTCTGGTTTTGGCTGCCATCAGGCACTGTGACAGATGGACCTCTGGTGCAGCTTGGAACAACCATTGCTACATTCTTGTCCTCTACCTGGGTTTTACTACTACGTTCAGAGGTGCAGGATTTTCCCCAGAGTCTTTTCAAATAAATAGGATTGCTTTTTGTATAAACACACAAGACCGATGCTTGCAATTGATTTCAGAGTATCCTGACAAAGGTTAAAATATTGACTAACTCCTTGAAGCCAAGCAATTGTACACACTTTACTTTGCACATACGCACAGATATACACAGGCGCTTGCTCAAATGAACACACTGTAAATCTGTGTATCTTTGCTACAATGCAGGGAAGCTAATTAAAAAAAAAAAAAAAAAACAAAACAAAACAAAA